>VXBB01021901.1:9660-31436 GCA_013399915.1 Illadopsis cleaveri
CCGCGCCTGCCCCGCGCTCCCTCAGTGTTGCAGGGATGCCTGGGACGGTCCCGTCCGCTTCTCGCAGAAAGTTATAAATGAGCAGTGGGGCCCTTGCGAAGCGACAGCCGGCCCCCACCCTGGCTGTACGGTAACAGCCCTGGGAAGAGCCGGTCTTTCCCCTCGCGTGGGAACGCGTGTTGGAATAGCTCCCCCCGCACGTCCCAAAGGGTTTGTCACGCCTTATCTTACTCCCCATTTCCAAGCAGGTGTGGATTCCGCACTGGTCACAGCCCGTCCGCGTCCCCTGCTCCAGCCTGCAGGGTGTTCGTGTGGCTGGGGATGGCTGGGGGAAGTGCCGGGCTGCGCTCGGCCGGGGCGAGGAGACACCCGCCTCATGCAGCAGCAGCAGTGGAGTACCGAATCTAGCCCCTTCCAGGGCAGCCAAAAAGCTCTTGACAATTATGCTGGAAGACAGGGCAAATTGGTGTGTGTAACTAGTCACTGTAAAGCGTACACATCAAAATTGGGAAGGAAATCCTATTTTTTTCCATGCCTTGGTCTGGCCCAGTTTTACCCTATTCACAGCTACTATTCTTTGCTTCTGTGAGCAGGATATCTGCAAAGCTGATGTGTAAATCAAGTCATACGGGTGGCATTTGGCATCTCCTTTTTATTACCTGTGACATCATGAGAATTTAAGGCCTATTAGTTTCTGTATAGAATAGGTTCAATAATAATGAGAAATAATCGTGTGTATACAAAAAATGAGTACAAATATATAAATTATTTATAAGAATTACAAATTTATGTACATTTATCCTGAAGCTGAAGGTATTCTTAGAGTCCAATTTATAGTCATAGTATCAGAGGATATAAAATGCATTTTTATTTTTTAGCTTGTTGACATGAAGGGTTATGACTAATTCGGAAAATCGTTAGGTCATCTCTGCTTCCTGTCAGCCTTTTAAAAGTCACCAGTCAAGGAGGATGACATCACTTTTGCTCCAAAATTTCAGATTTTATCTGTGAACTCTTTGGAATGCAAGTTTTGCACTTCTATTTTGCTTTACTGCTTTACTGTTTTAATTCCCTTTGTGCTTCTTTACTGCAAGGTTGACTGAGCACTAGAACAGGTTGCCCAGAGAGGTTGTGGAATCTCCTTCACTGGAAATTTTCAGAAACCATCTGGATGCAATGCTGTGCAATGTGCTCCGGGATGACCCTGCCTGAGCAGGGAGGTGAACCAGCTGACCCACTGTGGTCCTTTCCCACCTCACTCATTCTGTGACTATGTTCTGTACATTGTATACCAGATTTAACATGATTTAGGCCTTGAATGCTCTATTTTAAAGATTCCTTAAACTGCAAATTGTAAATGTTCTGACAAGCTGTAAATTTAATTCCTGTTTGATCAGAAGGTAAGCAAGTCAACAAAGCTCTTTTAACAATAACTGAAAATTTTGTTTAAGATAACAATTTGAAAAATAAACATCAAAACGTTGAAGAAATCTCAGTGTGTCTAAAAATCTAACTTTGTTTTTCTAGCCAAATAATTGCAAATTGAGAAAAAAAGATATAATCTGATTGTGATAATTATTTTCAAGGGAGAGTACCTTAACTTCAGTCTAGCCAAGCAAATTGATGTTTCATCTTCCTGAAACCTTTCCTTTTCAATAAAAACTATGAAATCATTCACTGCTCAAATCTTAAAAAGGGCATAAACATTTTATACAAGGTATTGATTATCTTCAACTGACATTTCCATTTAGGCTACAAATTTTACCTAATGTTTGAATTACTTGCATTCAGAACCATAAAACTTTCTTTTAAAGAGCCTTCTACTGCCATACTTCAAATAATTGGTGGCCTGTATGACAGCACCCATTCAAAAGAGCTGTAATTCAGCAAGGCTCCTAAGCACGGGATTAGTTCCATTCGATGCAGTGTCTGTTCCTAAGATTAAAGTTTGCTTCCTTCCTTTGCGTCCAAGGCATTTGCTAGTTGTAGTTGTAGCAACATAATTGCAATGTTTATATTTAGAATGTCAACATATTATTAGTGTGCTTTGCCACCTCTGTATAACCCACTCAGAATTTATCTTGCAGATGCTGATCATTATCCACAATACTTCAGGGAAAGAAACTGTCATTCTTTCTACATACGAAGAGGTTGAGAATCAAGACTCCTAACTTCATAAATTGCAAGTGGAAGTGGAGCTGACCACTAGATTGCAATAACTGATATGAAACATAGTTTCTTGCAAAATTTGGACACAATTCATAGGCAAGCCTGCAGCCTTGTACTCTTCTTTCTTCTTTGCCCTTATTTTTTCCTAAAATGTGGCCTTTTGGTCGCAGGTACTTTTTAAATAATCTTGGCCTGTCCCTTGCTCTCAATAATTCATACTTCTTAGCTTTTTCACTTTGCCCACACATACATTAGATGCCTACAGCTAGGTTCCTTTGTCTTAAAACAATTTATCCCCTTTATGTTTCCAGTCCTTCACCTTACAAGTCCTTACACTGTGGGTTAGTTCCATTTTCCCTTAAAAGTACTGGATGTTAAAATGATTCTTTCCAAAGACAGTGAAGATCTTTTTTAAAGTGATTTTATTCAGAAAAAAACCAAAANAGCAGAGAACAGTAGTTTAAATGGTTTTCTCAATTCATTATTTTAGTGAGGGCTTATTCTTCCACTTCAGTTACAAAAAGTGTTCCATGTACTTATATTCCTTCATAAGCTAAGATTTTACAGGAACCAGAAGGGTTCCAGGTGTCAATTTGGTTATTCCTTGCAGCCTTTTATGTGTGTGCATTTGCCAAACTTCAGCACATACAGCCACACTGGTAGTTAGATGTTTCTTTGGGTCCTAAATTACTAATTACTTTTTGTTTGTAGGTTTTTTATTTCCCCCCAGGAAACATTTAGTTAACAATAGTAAACCAATGGAAAGGGTAACAAACTTTCTGCTTATCAATGAGTGAATATAACAAATCATTTTTCTGCCATTTTGGGGGGACATTGTGGTACACATTCTGTGTAAATTGAATATGATTTAAGCACCTAACTCTCTGGGAAAGGAATCAGTCATTTAAATGTCTCCATGGCTGCAGACAAAAGAGTCTTTCCTGTGGTCTGAGTAGCTTTGGTTTGTCTACCTGAAAGCCTGCGTCTTTCTTCCCTGCAAATATATAATTTTCCTTACAAATCTTGTTAAAGCATATCTTTGCCATCAGCATCATAGTAAAACCACTACAACAAGTTTGCTGGAGAACCTGTTGAAACCTGTAGGGAGGAAATGGAGACGTCCTTCAGTGGTGGTTATTACTAATAAATAGCTCCATATCATCTCCTTTAGTCACATTACATGCAGTGCCTAAAAACATGGGACAGCTCCGAGGAGGAAGAATAACTAGTAAAGATAATTAGTACTGGTATGTGTTTTTCATTTGTTTTGTTTTGCTAAAGAAGTTCATGATCAGGCAAGCCCTATGATGTAAACCAGCACCCTTTCGTGCAAAAAATTCCAGCCTGTGACAAAGGAAGGGGGAAATTATTCCACCCATCTGAAGCAGTTCCTTCATAGTATGGAAATAAACCCATCTGTATAATGAGCAATCACACACCATGCAAATGTATCGACACATTCGTAAAGCAACTATCACACTTTTATTTGAATGTGATTATGTTTAACGTTTTTTAAAAGCATTTAAATTACAATGAGTATAGTGTCTGTATCCCAATGAGGATTTGAACACAAAGAATATAACACAGTTGCCTACATCCAAAACTGTTTCTGATGAGTCTTGCTGAGTTGATTCCTTGCTTTGGAAGTGCATTGGTGTAGCCAGATAAAACATGGAAATGCTGTTACTGGGTTGTCTAGACTTTCTGCCCAGTCTGAGCAAGTTTGTGCCTAGCTTCTGCCAAAACTAGATTGAGATCTGGAAACGAGATGTTGCTTTGCCTATGTTTGCTGACGAACTTGTTCTGTTAAGCATTCTGAAGGTATATCTCACATACATGCAAAACTGCTACCCTCACAAAAGTAAATTGTGGCCAATTTTTTACACACACACAAAAAATGTTATAGGAACATTGTGTTAGCTGA
Organism: Illadopsis cleaveri; assembly: GCA_013399915.1. Lineage (NCBI taxonomy): Eukaryota > Metazoa > Chordata > Aves > Passeriformes > Timaliidae > Illadopsis > Illadopsis cleaveri. Next base: position 13,754 of record VXBB01021901.1, read on the forward strand.
TAGAAGACCCTGAAGCACCAGCGTACTGGACAAGCTTTTTGAAGTCAGGTGGTGATATTTGCGTCAGTTCAAAGATAGAATAAAGTAGCAGTGCACTAGGGCATCTTTTTCCTCATTCTTTTCCCCAAACAACTAGTTATGTTCATTGGCACTGGCATATCTCATTTTGAATATTCAGGATAGTATGCTGCTTACAGCAGTCACCCAGCAAATGGGATATCCAGAATTTTTGATCTTAATTGTGTGAGAAGAGCTCTCATTCTAGCTTCCCTTCTTTAAGCTACTGAATGCAATTGTAGGACCTATTCTCCCATACTGTGCATTCCTACTTCACAAACACTCCATCTTTACTGTGCCAGTAAAAGAATGTGTTTGCTACATTGCTCTGTGGAATTCTGCAAAAGTTGTATAAATTAAATATAATTCAATTCACATTTATTTATACAATTTATGGTATGTAGCTATAGTGTATTTTTGCAAATTTTACCGCATTTCTGCAAAAATTAGTGTAAAATAATAAATTCCACAAACAAGTAAAATGGTTTGAGCTTTATTTTTTTTCTTTTTCTTCATAGCAAGACGTGTTATGTGAACTTTATAGCATTCAGGGTAGTCAGACAGAATAATAAACTCTATCTGTTGCTAACAGATTCATAGAAGGAAGCTATCTCAACAAGGAGTTCTCATTTAGATAAATGTAAAATTTCTGTGACAAAACATTTTTTCCCCAGTATTTAGAATAGTTAGAAGCCTTTTAAAGTGAAATTGCATGTGGTTTTTTTAAGGCATGAACAGAATAAATCTTTCAGTTCAACTTTTTTTTAAATTTTATTTGGTTTCGTATTGATATCTTCATGTCCAAGACTAAGAACTTGGTGAGAAAAAAGAAACAGCTAAAATCTTCCTCTAGTCACAGGCATCAAAGTGAGAATGTTGCCAGGGCTCAGAGTCCATCGTCTCTGCATTGATTTAGTGTCACATTTTCCCCATATCACAATTCATGTGGGCTTCAGGTGTGGTTCATTTTAACCTGATCCAAATCCAGGCTGCCACAACTCTGTTGTTCTCCTCCCTCTCTCGCATCAGCACCCACGCCCTTGCTTTTGCTTTTGACACTTGGGTTGCTTCCTGGTGAGCCAGTTCAGGAATTAGTTCAGGGATTCATTTATTAAATAAAGTTATTAGCATTTCTAGCCAAATCATTTCCCAAACCCTTGCCATGCACAGGGTTTTAGGGCCTTTAGTGCCCTAATCTTACAGCTGTGGGGAATTCTGAGCCAGACTGCATTTCTATTAAGCTGGTTCAGTTTTATCTAACATTTGTTTTGCTTATGCCTTTGTTGTTTCATGCACTAACCTGTGGGAAAAAAAAAAACAAAACAGCACTTTGAATACTTCATAGATGTACATGGCTGCAGCTGAGCTTCCCATTAATAGTCTTTAAAGATCCATTAATTCATAAATCTTTTCCAACCTAAATGATTTTATGCTCTGCATGACTAAATCATTTCACAGTGGTGTTGAAACTGGCCATAAAATCAGAGGAAAGAGATGGGCACCTCATTTAGACTGTCAGATGGTAGATGATATTCTGGATTCCTTTCTTTGACTAGCTCTATCAGCAAATAAGCAGTTAGATTTAATTCACATTGTTTCCAGATGAGATTTTCATTCTCTCTTACCTCTGTAGCACTTAAAATCAGCTAAGCAAAATCTGACTCTTATTTACTTCCAGCTTAGACAAATCTTTTCAAATCTTTGCAATTTATTGCTAAAACAAAGATGAAATCAGAGCCCTCAAACTTTTACAAATAGTATACAAAGATGTTCTGTAAATATTTATATTCATGGCTAAATGTAAGCAATTCCTGGTTTGTTTTTGTTTTTTTCATTGAAGGCAAAATGTTTGAATGCATGATAGCTACATCTTTAAAACTGGAATTGAGTTGAAAAAAAGCATAGTACCTGTTGAATGCAACAACATGAATTATGCATTTATTATTTGTAATTGGGATCTTCTGCTGTGAAGTAATATATTCTTAATCTGCTCTTAATGTAATTAAAATACTATAAAGACTAAATTCATTCTATAATGTCATGCTTACCACTTTACACTTCAAGCTGGCCAAATTTATACTTTTATCTTTTATTGTCAATTAATATCCTCACAGAAACATGGGCTAAAGCAGATAGAAAAGACTTCAATATATTTCTACTGATACTCTTACAATCTGATTACTACTGAAGCTGAAGAATTAGATTTTAGGTTTCTTAGAATTCATTTCTTGTACTTTTACATATGAAATAAAATTTATGTATGATATTCAAACTTTTCCTGCTAAACAAGTATGTTTTACTGAACAAAGTGGTATTAACTGTGATTCATTCATCTGTTTACAGCTCAGTTCACAAACAGTTCAGTACATGAGAGTCATTGCAGACTTATTAAGCAAAGTATTTAAGCACCTACTTAATTTCTGTTAGTTTTAAGTAAGTGCCTAGATTCTGTTAAAGCCAATGGAATTAGTCATAAAGTGCAGTGATTCAATAACTGCTGTTGAGTTTACCTGCATGGTTAAAGTCATGCATGCACTTATGTTCTTTATGAACGGGAGTATGAACCAAAAGCATGAAACTACTCAAGCAACGAAACTGAGAAGGAATCATATTTCAAATATAAAATGAAAATAGAATAAACTGAAATTTCTTAGGTATCATGCTCATTTAACTATGAACTTCAGCCAAAAAAAAAAAAAAAAAAAAAAAGATTTGTTATCTCAGAAACACCTTGTGTTCATCAGTAAATNAAAAAAAAAAAAAAAAAAAAAAAAAAAAAAAAAAAAAAAAAAGGAAGCATTAAAACATTGTGGCATTTAGGAAGAATCAAGGGTCGATTTAATATAGGATCATTATGGATCTGTGCAAACTCTAGGTTATGCCCAGGCATATATCCTACATAGCTGGTCACAATAACTCCACATGCACCAATAACACCAAATGTACCAATAACTGGTCCATTTTGGTTTTTTTTCCATTGTTGTTACTTTGATGTAGTATAAAATCTGCAAAGTAGTCAACATAAATACTAAATGTTGTGGATGTTGGGCAATACAGAATATGAATGTAGCTGAGTTCAGCAGCATATGAGCAGTTTAATTGTTCATTGATCTTGCAAAACAACTAATTACATAACTTTCCTACTATACTTAGCAGCTGATCTCTGGCCTTTGGTCAGCTTTGTGTGTGTTGGAAGGAAATGGATCATTTCTTTAGATGGCTGGAATAGATCACTCATTCTTAGTTTTAAGGATGAAAACTTTTATAAAGCCATGATTTGACACACAGTCATTCTTCTATTCAGGTTTCAGACTTAAGTAATTTTACAAGTTTTTTACAGATGAAATTAAGATTATTTAATTAAATGTAAAATCCAACAGTTCAAATTCAAGCTAATAGCATTTCAGGGGATAGGTTACTGCATCAATTGATGCAGTGTCAGGGCAGTTCCCTGCAAGTCTGAGGGGAATGAGGAAGACACTGTCTTGAATCAGAGGAAATATTCACTTAGGAAGAAAAGATGCTTTAAGTAATCTAAAAATATTTGCGAGCATTCTTTTCCTGCTTTCATTTTAGTATATCTAGAAATCATGTCTTGTCACTAATAAATTCACTTTATCGAAGTTTATACCCAGTGTTTTCAAAATTTCTAAATGTGTTTATCTGTTTTTGCAATGATTATTTTTCATCATCCATTCATCTACTTCTCATAGTCACAGGAATGTTTCTGTGATGACAGAGCCTTTGCATCAGGTATAATCTACATACTCTTGGGATTGGTTTGTTTGTTCGTTTGCTGTGATTAGTTAATAGAGACATACTTGAGGTATTGGAAAAATGGTTGTTTAGATACTGATTCCAGCCTAGTGGAAATTAACAGGAATCTTGCACTCACTGATGTCCAAGATTAGTGGATGATATATCAAAATATGTCTATTAATTTTGTAAAAGAATATACAAGTCTCAGATTACAGGAAAAGGATCTTTGCTGGTATTTCCCTCCAGTTCCTTCTTTCTCTTTCCCTCTATATGAAAGAGGGTCAGATATATACAATTTATTTTACTGAAACAACAATGACTATATATTTTTATTAAAAAGGAAAATAGCTCTGTTTTTAACTTTGTCTGCATTTAACTACTTGATAGGTCCTGTAACAGGGGGATAGGGTNATGAAAGAGAGTCAGATATATACAATTTATTTTACTGAAACAACAATGACTATATATTTTTATTAAAAAGGAAAATAGCTCTGTTTTTAACTTTGTCTGCATTTAACTACTTGATAGGTCCTGTAACAGGGGGATAGGGTTTTGATCTTTATTTTGTTTCTTCTTTTTTATGACTGTTATTAATCAGATACTTGACTCCCTTAACCATTTTATCAGTGGTACTACTTTCATGAGTATAAGAATCATGTTTCTATATTGTGGGTTTCTTCTCTGTTTCTGTTTTTAGAAACTTTTTCATCAGGCAGCCAAGCAGTCTCATTGCTTTCAACAAGGTTCATATCTCCCAATGACATCCATACAGTTGCAAAGGTTACTACTCAAAAATTAATAGAAAACTGTGCCAGATGTCTTCATTGTTCTCATATTCTCCATTAAAAATGATACTCAAATTCATTATGTAATTCATTTACTCAAATGTAAGTAATAAGTAATAGCAGACATGTAGACCAAGGAGAAAGAATGTTTTCTGTTGGAAAAGTGAGGGCCATGTGGGGTGGGCAGAATAGTGGGAGTCAGGGCAGCACTTCCAGGTGTCATGGCTAAGAAGTAAGTCTGCTGAGGGTTTCTGAGCCTTGGGGAAAGCCTTTTGAAGGACAGTGTTCATAGTTTCCTTTTTCATCTTCCTTCTGAACTTCTAGTGGGGGGAACAGGAGATTTACATTTCACTGGGGACTGAGAAACCCAGTCTACAGAAAGTCTATAGCAGTCTATAGAAACTGCTGAAGACAGAAATTGGATTTAATTGTACCATGGCTCGTGCCATGACTTTCCCAGACAGCTCTGTCGTTTTCCAATCCCTTAGGAGAAATGGGTAATAAATGCACATGTGGTAGTGCATGACTATATGAGTCTGTTTCTACATCTAATGAGAGAAATGTGAAGGTCTTTAACAAGGATTTAGCTAGGTTCATCAGTTGTTTTTAGCATCTGCATTTGAACAGCTGAAACTTGAGGAATATTGAAAGGAAGAAAATCACTGTAATTCAGGAAGAAATGTGGGTAAGGCGATATAGAGATTTCACAAAGAAATAGTGAAGAGATAAAAATGTTCCCTAAAAATGCTAAGGTACAAGTTTTAGGGTGCAGGTGTCTGTAACAATGGTGAGGTGTTTCTGAATGAGCATGTGCTCTTTAGTCTGCACAGTCGATTATTCTATCACCAGTAATATTTGACTGCCCCAACCTATGCCCCCAGGGATTGTTACATAGGAAGAGTGAGGAATTTATTGAAGGGACATGAGTGAGGTTTTCAGAAGTTAGGAATTTAAAAGCTGAAAATGGGAAAATCATATCGTGGCAATGTTAGAGATAGTAGAGTAACGATGCTAAGTTGGATGATGGGGACATCAAATGTTTCTACAGGTTTACTCAGTACCCTTCTACTTTGTTATTTGGGATGGAGTAAAAGTTACGTTACTGCTGGTGCCTTTTTCATTCATTACGTATATTCAAGATCTTTACTAGTGTAGTGGGCTGTTCTATTAAAATTGTTTCAGTTTTAGTATTTGATGGTGAAAAAAAAGCCCAAAGATGACTTGCACATTTTTGAGGAGAAATGTGAAAATACTTGATGATTTTTTTTCTGAGATTCAGTGGGAAGTGGTTTTCACTAGATGATTTGAAAAGCACTGATAGCATTTATTTGGCAATATTAACAAGAGTGCATATCTTAATCTCATTACATTACAGATTACTTTTTTTCTTAGAATAAGTAGTTATTTGCTCAACATAAAAACTGATGCTTGTTCAAATTTTTTTTGAGAGAAATTTTTTAACTTTAGATCAGATTCAAAGGCTGACGATTTAATCTCCCCAGCCCTACCCAAGGACGTTGAGAAGGAAAAATCTTTCATGAATTGTAGTGGAATCAGATCTCAGCTTTTCTTGGATAAGTCCATTTAAAATGTATTTCTCAGTTTGATCTTGTTTTATGAAATCAATTATATACATTTTCCATTTAAGATTGTGTATGACTTGGAGTCAGTAGGAACAAAAGAAACTTAAAGCTCTTTGTTGACTAACAAAAAGTTATGCACATACTTAACAGTTAGTGCTTTACTGAATTGAAACTCTTCTAATGTTTTCTCCTGTTGTGATGAGAGTAGAGTGAAAGAAAAAAAAAATTACCTTTGATCTCACTGAACCATTTAAAAAAGAGATATGGACCTCTAGGAACCCATTGTACCAAACCAGGCCAATTCAGCAGACTGAAGCTTCAAACTGCAGATTCTTATTACATGTAACACTAATTTCACTGGGTGTGAAATTGTTTTTTGCTAATCCAAAAAGCATGAAATAAGCCCTGAGCAAGGAATAGCTCATAGAAATAAAGTGCCACACTGATGATTTCTGACAGTAAGTAATGATAAAGGAGAGGGAAAAGATGTTCTCAAAACACAGGATTGCTACAAACTAAAAAATTCCCTTTGCACCTCCCCAATTTATTCTTTTCCAAAGGAGTACTGAATTTTGATTTTTCAAAGCAGTAAAATTGTCAAAAGTCAAACTATTGATGCAAAGCAAATATGATATTAGAAATTCATATTTTTGTGGTTTTATAGATTTGCTGAAAATAGGAATTAATTTCATACCAAATGAACCGTGCAGGAATAAAAGACTGGGAAATGATACATCACTAGCATGTGTAGATCTCCATGCTAAGGCCTCCCAAACAATTAAAATAATTTCTATTAATTCACACATGTTAATAGAATCTAAAAGGACTGGGTTCCCTCCTATTACAGATATAATGTAACTTGTCACTAGAAGTGATTATGCATCAGGTATCTCAAAATGAAACAACAGTGATGAAAATATCCTGAAAAAATTCTTTGCATGAGAAGATGGTCTGTCTCAATTCTGAGCAGTGTTTCTGCTGAAGCTGTGACAATCTGTCAAGGCCATGAGAATACCTAGTCTGTGGTGAAGCCTCATAAACCCTAAGCAGTCAATTATTTTAGGATGGTGAAAACTATCACCTCTGGAACCCTTCAGGTCTTCCTCCTATATACCACAGAAAGATTTCTGCTAATTTCTGTTTGTCTTTATTTAGCAAAGCTTTATATCATTGCAGTAAAGAAGTGTTCATATCATAGGTTTTATGAGAATCTTATACGTGCCTCCAAAAAATAACTCAAATTATTAACTCACAATTTTATTCCAAGATTTTTGCTTTTGTAAAATGTAAACACAAACATAAAATAGTATGCCAATTATTTCATTCTAATCCAGTATTCCTGTTTTTATCTAGGTGTGTGCTATTGAAAATAAGATATTTTCTTATTTTATATACCCAACCCAGGCAACTTTAAAACTAGATTAGAATCACAATTTATATTGCCATGTTGCAGTTTGAAACAAAATGTTTCAAATTTAAACCAAACATTTGTTAAGGGTCTGATATTTTCCTTCTGAAGACATATTAATTACTTGAGTGTCTCTTTGAGTTATGCTTTCCATTATTAAAATGAATATAATTATGATTTAAAATGCCATGATGTATCTTTGTTTATCTTTAAGAAATCTCATAGAAAATTGAATTTTTTCACTGGGTTTTGCAAACAGGCACATTTATTTCATATAGAAAACATTTTTCTGAAAAAACCCCCAGCTTTGTGAGTGCAAGTGAACTACCTGTTTACTATTTTCCCTCTGCAAAATTCTCTGTTTCTCCCTGAAGAACATGATTATTTCTGTGGCATAAAAAGAAGAAAGAGTTAACACTGCTAACTTCACAAACATAATACTTAAACCAGAGTTGCAGACCCCAGTGTGCTGAGCAAGGAACTAGCAGTCATCCATGAGTGAGTGGAGGTCAGAAGAGGCAAGGCCAAATGTGGTGCAGAAAAGGCTAAGAATTTACATTTGATAGGCAAACTATTAGTATACAAAGTCAAGATGGAAATGCAGGTGCCTTGTCATCTCAGCCATTGGAGTAAAATGAGATTCAGGCCAAGTTTAGCAGTTGTCAACCAATTGTTTTTTTTCCCTCAGCCCCTTCCACTTGTCCCCTCAGCTGTGCAACCACAGAGTGAACAGTCCAGCAAAGCCATCAGACTGAAAAGTGATACCATAGAAAGGGAAAGCTTTTTCCACCCTCACCAGTTCATTGGTTTGGGAAACCACACCTTTACCATAATAGCTCTCCCAGAAAGATGGAAGAGGTGATCAGGAAAAGAGGAGGTAAGTGAGCCACATGTGGTGGTGCTGCAGCTGAAGAAGCCCACATAAGATAATGACCTAACAGAATATTTTATCAAACTGTGTCTTGCTGTTGACTCGCTACAGGATGTAGTGGAGTCAGAACACTCATATTCTAAATCTAGATGTAGTCTGAAGGTGTTTTTAAGATTCAGTGTTCTTAAAAACAGAACACTTTATGTTTGCTTACCTACAGAGGTTATGAAATTGGTTGTTTTACCTAGGAAATAATCTGGTTCATCAAAGTTAATAAGAATAGTCAGAAAAGACACAAAGGTAGTGAAACCTGTTTTTAGACATTTCTAGCATTCTTAGGACTGTATTCACAGTTGAATTGTAAACTGCAGTCCTTGACAATAAACTCCATGGTTTCATTCCAAGTTATTTTTTTGTATTTATATTCCTTTTGCATTCCTCTGGTATATTATCCACCTTTTGTAACATAGACATGGTGTTGTATTTTTTTTTTCTTATTTTATCCTTATTGTTGAAAGTATTTGGAAAAAGCCTGTCTTCATGTTGTTGAAAAAGAAAAGTACCTTTATTTATTTTATTGTAGCCCTATTACAGCCATATCTCATTAGAGCCAAATTTAAATCAATATCTTGCCAATCTTGACTTCTTTTTGTTATTCATAGTTCTTTACTAACTTCCTTTGAAACACATTGTCACAAATATTGGACAGATACCCATATGAATTTCTCAACAGTCATTATCAAAATGCTATTATACTTTCTGTGGGTTTTTTGACATTTTTCAAACTTCTTTCATTATTCCACATCTCTGTTTTTTCTACCTTTAATAACTTCTTTTCTTCTGCAATTGTGTATCACTATAATAGCATTATAACATAATATAATATAATATAATATAATATATGAAATCGATCATGGCTGTTGGTTTTAAGACTAAATCCTGTGGTGCCATCTGAACTTAACTGTGTTAGGTTTCCTTCTTCCTCATGATATATTTAGCATTTATATTTCTCCATATTTCTCCTTATCTTTCATCTCTTTCATTATTTTGGAATATGAACATTTAATTGCAGACTGGTCACTATTTGTTTTTTAGTAGCCTACAAACTTACAATGCTTGTCCTGCATTCCATCTATTTTTCACTTCTGTGGACCCTAACAATTTCCAGCATATTTCATTCATTCCCACTCACAAATGTTTTTCCTTCTGCTGATTTAGATTTATTTCACCCTCTGTAGTAGCATTTGTATCAGTTTTTGTAATGCATATGTGTACTTAAAAAGTATTGGTATAATGATGGTTCAATATTTTAGTTATTTTGCAAGAATATAAATATTTGACAGAATTTCTATGCCCTGGTCCTTTTCTGTCCTCATCCATTTCACATATATGCATATTATCAACTGAAACTTAATTTTTTTTTCCAAAATGTGTTTAACAAAATTCTCTTTGTATGATTAATGGGTTGATTAGTTATTGCTATGATTGAAGATAAATGAGCATACAGTACAGCTGGGTCTTCCTAGAAAGTATGGAAAATACAGAAAAAGGTTGAATTTTTTTTTCCCTGTGAAGTATGAAAGAGAATCCATACTTAATCAAGATTTTGGATGCAGTGAACACATGCAAGCATCCAACTGACAGGTCTTTTTTAACTGTGCATTGAGGGATAGTGCAGCAAGGCTGCTTCTGTGTTTTACCAGGTGAATTTAATCATTATTTAATTAAAATTATATTAATTAAAAATTCAGCTGAAGAGTAGGAATATGCTGACAGAGTATGCTATAAGCTATGTAAGTTATTATAAACTCAGCTGCTTTAAGTGCATCTGGCAGCCCAAGATATCTATTTCTCCCTCTGGCCTCACTGTGTTCTTCACAAGACTGGAGTCACCTCACTACTAAGCTTTGTCTGGCAAAAGACCCTGAAGAAAAGCCCTGCAGAGGAGGTGTGAAAAATTAAGAGAAAGAGCTTCAGGCTTCCTAATCTTTTCATGTTGAGAACAGCCCTGGTTTTTGATCCCTGCATCACTAGTGCTAGAAAATGGACTCAATGGACTCAAATGGACTCAAATGGACTCAATACTCAATAATTATTTCTTCTTTTCTGTGGGATTCCTCTGACTATGACATTTTTGTACCCAGAGAAGGAGGCTGGATGATGTCAGAGGGGCAACAAAGCCAGTCTTGTGCACTGCACAGGGGAAGAAATGTACATGCCAGGTCTCCTGCCGAGTTAACTCTCAAAAGAAATCAGGAAGTTGTAGAGTTTCAAAAATAGTTCTTGTCTGGAGTAATGGAAGATTCACAGCTCAAATTATATATTTCCTAATTCTATAAGTGCTCTTCACAGTTTGTGAGAACTGCTAATTGAAAAGCAGAATTCAGGCACAATTCAGGCACAATTTCTTACACATCTTGCATACGGCTTAGCAGTTTAATGTTGTCTAGCAGATTCACAGATTCTTATTAATATAAAAATGAAGGCTATGTCAAATTGTTTGCTTGAGAAAAAATCTTTTGATCTTGCTTAGCATTTATAACTAGAACTGAAAAGTGAAGCAGGATTAGGCAGCTGCAAGTGTTCTAGACTCTTTTTATATTATTTCCAGTTAGGTGTTCTTTCCCCCAGACTTGATCTTTTTTACTAGCATTTAAGTTTTATATTCTTCTGATTACACTATGCTGAATGAATGCTGAGTTCCATTACCTCTTTATTCTCTTTTCACACTTGTTACAGAATCTTGATCAAATTTTACAGCCATTGTTACTGCTTTGGCTTGCAGTAGAAAGGAGACATTGATAAATGGAATGGCTATGACAGTGGCTGAACAAATGTTCTCCTCTAATGCCTAGAAGCTATCTACACTCCTGGGTTTTCTAGGAAATAAGTTATCCTTGTTTTAACATAATCACACTAAAATAGTGTTTTAAGGTAAATTCTTATGAGGATTGATTTTAAGGCTGCTATAGTTAAGACTGAAAGTTTACTTTGGGCTCCTAAATTAAGGTCTGAGTTTTATTAATGCTCTGTGTCTTCTGTTAGTTTCACCCAAGACAGTTGCTGCATACCATACAACACCAGAAAATCATATTACTGTTGTTCCTATGTGGACACAGAAAGCTGGTTTTAGATCTGATTGAATGAAAAAATCTCATATATTTTATTTTTGCACTTTCAGGAAGAATTCACATTGGGCTTGAATTTTTAAGGATATGACCTCATTTGAAAGGATGGAGATTGTCCTATACAGTGGTCATTGGAATTAGGTGGGAGTGACAGTCACAAAAATACCATGTTCATCATACTGCTGCTTAGGCTTTAAAATTTTCACTGAATTGTCCTTTTTTCTCAAATTTACAAAAATAAAGCAGATATTTTTATTACCACAGCCATTCAATAAATCATGACCAGCATTTTATACTAAAACTTGCATTGATAAATTACTGTGAATTTTTTAAAAATAGTTAATATTTAAGTAATATTAAAATTATTTAGATGCCTTATTTTTCATTATTTTAAAGAAGTGGATTTTTTTAATATGTTTTAGTACCCATGTCTGATCATGTATACAATTCTAAGACGTGCTCCACCTTTAATTTATGTACTGTTGCCAGGAGATTCCATGGTTCTTGGCATGGAAGGCTTTCACATTGCTACTATAATTAGTCACTATGTAATCTGGAGCCTAAGAATCATATATAAATTCCGTACTAATTACCCTATAATCTACTATTTGTTGATTAGAAGAGTATGAGATGAGTATTTCTACTATTATTAATTTCAATTTACATGATAATTATAGGGCTGTTAAAATTTTTCTTGTTTACTCGCTTGGCTATGCTGTGAGGCCTTTTGTTGTGTTAATAAAATACTGCCTTTTTTATGTTCATCCTTTTTAATCCATACTCAGCCAGCTTCTCTTTGCATGCACTTCTAGCCTGCATTGTTCTTGGGCTGGTACACAGGCAGGTCACTACAACAGGTCATTCTTTGTTTTCCCTGAAAAGCACACAGGCAGGTTTATGTGAAATAGTTACAATGCTCTTGCCTAGTTTAAACACAGGGTGAAACCCTGCCCATGCTGAAGGAAAAACACAGGGAATTGTTGCTCTGTGGAGCAAGAATGTACACATACCTGCTCTGAAGTTCAAGAGGCAGTGTGGTTGGATACTTGGGTGAAGATGAAAGGGGAAAAAAATAAGGTTAATTTAATGGTAAGGATATACTATAAACCGTCAAACAGAAGGAGTAGGTGTGGACGAAGCTATTTTTGTGTAGCTATGTAATGCACCAAAATAGCAGGGTTGTGGGAGATGGTTTTAATTAAGCTTGTATCTTTGAAAGAGTAATTTTGCTTTTCACACAAGGAATAATAACTAGTCAGAGGGACACAATATTTTTATTTGAATAAATGGTTGGTACTAGCAGTTTTAGGTGTGATTCAAACTAGCCAGACAATGCCACTTGAAAATCCAAAGACAGGAGACAGGTTGATGTAAATGATTATGATGTATTTGTGATTCTAGGAAGAGGCTGCATGTATGGAAAAGAAGGATAAAGACCGAAGTATAATTCAGCAAAGGAGATAGCAAATTCAGTGTTGCTAGGTAGGGTCTCATGGGAAGATAGAATGAAAGAAGGATAACTATCAAGGTAGAAAGCTATAATTTTAATTAAGGAATTCATTAAATTTCACTACAGCAAAATATCTCAATACAAAAAAAAAAAGTGAGTAGTTAACAAATGTGATGGAGAAACTATCTAAAGTCAATTAGATGGAATCCAGTAAAGAAAAATGCATAGTGAGACACTAGACAATCAAAAAACAGAACCCAAAACAAAAAAATCAACAAAAACAAATTGGGGAATCACTCTTCAGGCAGAAGAATTGCAGAGAAGCATTTTGAAGAGATTGCACATGCAGCATAATAAACGTAAATCAATAGTTTGATGTGGTTAAAGAAAAAGCAAATTTCATTCTAGGAGGTATTAGCAGCTGTGTTGTACATAACACAGATAGTAGTTTTTCTGCTTTTTCCAGATCTGGTGAGACCTCAGCTAAAACAACATGTCTAGTTTTAAGGATTATTCTCTGTGAATGATGTAGGCAAGTTAGAATAATTCCAGAGTAAAGCTAGAAATCCCAAAGGAATTAGACAGTATGATCTCAGAGGACAATTTGAAAACATTGGGTTAATTTAGGAAAATAAGACTGTTAAAGGATAAATCCTCCAGTATATACAGGTTGTTGTATTGTGGTTTTAATCTATCTTCCATGTCCATCATAGAACAAGAACAACATAGATTGAATTTGCAAGAAGAGAGGTTTAAGTTAAACTGGAAAAGATAGTATTTAAAACACGCTGATAATTACTAACAGGAGCAAACCACCTAGTGTAAACATAGTGTTTCTGTTATTAGAGGCTTTGAAAGAGAGTGTAAAAAAGCCTCTATTAAGAGTGGTCCTGTAAAAAAGCCTCTATTAAGAGTGGTCCTGTAAAAAAGCCTCTATTAAGAGTGGTCCTGTAAAAAAGCCTCTATTAAGAGTGGTCCAGCCTCCTTTAGTAGAGAAAGATAAACTCAGTAACTTTTTTGTTCTTACACCATTCTAGTATTTCCACGTTGGTTTGTTTTTTGTGGTTTTGGGGGGTGGGGTTTGGGTTGTTTTTTGTTGTTGTTGTTGTTGTTGTTTTTTTAATTAATGGCAGTAACACCTTGGACTTTGGAGAGTATTTTACGTCCAAATGAGGTTGATGTGACTAAAAGTGGACCTACAAACTAGCTCCAACACATGGAAAATGTAGGGGCAGAATACATGAGTGAGCTTTATGCTTCCTTTGCTCTTACCAGCTTTTATATGAAATCATGTGATACAGTGTATGACCCCCAGAAAACACATAATCAGATGAAAAATACACCGAGTGTGTAGTATGAAATCACTCAGCCCAGTTACATCATGATATTTGAATATTTTTGTAATTATGGGAGTTCCGATTGATAATCACAATTTATAATTAGGCAGTTTCCACTTGAGTGCCTATTTTCAGATTCAAATTATAAGTGAGTCATTCAATAAAATTTATTCTTGTGTGTGATATATTATCAATCTTATTTGAACCATGATGAACAAATGTGGAAATTATCAGAAATGAATGTTATTTAAATATAAATAAATCCATATGAAATTATGACTTTGGTAATCAGATAATGCTCTAAATAAAAAACCTCACACACCTTAAATATCAAAGAGAGACTGAATTTAATGAAAATGTTTGGAAAATCTGAACTCTAGAGCCTTCTTTATCTTAAATATTTTCAGTGTAAAAAGAAAATTTTGCTTACATCTCCCTATCAAGTAGATATCAGTCATTAATTATAGAGAAACCATCACTCAAGAGTTAGCCCTGTACAATGGAAGCCACCAGCACACAGCCAGGGTTATAATTAATACAAGAGTCTAATTGTTGCTTTGCTCTGAATAAATGGAAAAATGATAGTTCCATAGAGTGGAGGTCTTTATGGAATAAGTGATATTTTAGCTCACTCTAATATGGAGAAAGATCACTTTAAGATACTTATTTAGGATAATTTTCCCATTAACTTATGTCATGTAGAAGAAAACATCGGGGACATTTATTTTTATGATAAATAGCAGATGTTTTAAAAGCAATAAATTCATTAATACTAGGGTGTGAAAGTAATAAGAAGAGATTATCCTTAAAATGCTGTAAAATTTATTTCTTACAGGCATTCAGCCCATATGTATGACTGATTGTTTTGATACAACAGCAATATTCATAATGTTCCTTTTCAAACATTTGCTTATGAAAAAAGAGGTAGTGCACTGTGCTAGGTTTCCCTCATCTTTTGCTGTCCCTTTCAAAGTCCAGCCATTTTAGGTTTTGATGGACTGCCATATGCAAACACTGTGTAGATTACCCAGATTTCATCAGTAAAAAACTTAGGATTCTTCACAGGTTAAGTTAGGGAACTCCCATCATTGCTGTAACTTCCCAGGCACTATAGATGATGCATTTGCCAGCTAAAATTAGACTTGCAAGATAAAAAGCCATTTAGTTTGAAAATTCTGTGGAGTTCATAAAGAGTGAAAGCTTTTGTATTAGTCCTCTTCTCTGAAACAGAGGATAGTCATATGAAAATCTGTCTTTGACTTCTGGCCTCAGATACAGAGATGGAAAGTCCTGAACTATCAGCTGGAAGCCAAGGAGGAGACTGTGATATTGAGCTCAGCAGACCTAGGCCAGGGCAGAGAGGATCCCAATCTGGTCAGCCAGGATCATCAGGGACAAATCAAGTTATTAGGGAAGTATTGAGACAAAATGGACCAACTGGGAGTCAGATGCTGAAAGAGGGAAATCATCATTATGGAGTCAAGAAGAATTGAAAAGGAAAAAAATGGTAACTCATGGGGAAAACCCTGGTATGAAAAAAATGGGAGGAGAAGGAAAGTAGTGGGTAAAGACTGCAAATCCTTTGTGACCACAGTCACGTGCTCCTCTTCAGAAATTACAGTCAAAGTAGACACACATCGAATGTCATCAACCTTCTACTGATGACTTGTGCAGACCATCACCATGATACAACAGTTTCTGTTTTATTTTGTGTTGCTTCAGTTTACATTTTAGAAAATAAACAAAGACAATGGCACATTAAGGAAATACAAAGTTTCCAATTACTCAAAGCTAAGAGTTACCAAGCAGAGGCTTGTGTCTTATGTTAAAGTATTACCTGTATTTGCATGATCCAGGGCCTGGTCCCATGGGTCTGCTCTTGTAATGGAGGTGATTGTCATCACAGTTCCTTAAGTTTCATTTTAACTGCAGCTGGAGGCTTTGAAAAATTACTGCCTTTCTCTCTATTAAGCAAACACCATCTACACTATGTAGTGCAATTACTCATTGTATGTAGCCAAAGAATTATGAACATCTAACAGCATCCTTGCTATTGCAGATGATATGGTGGGAGGCTGAATCAAGATGGCAGAGGTGACCTTAATTTAATTGTTTGGTCTTTTCTGACAACTTTATCTTGTCCATTGAGTTCTTCTAGTCTGGACTATTCTTTGCCTTGACCTTAGATTCAGTGGTCTAAATTTGTCCATGAAAATGAGGAATAATCATTGATAATATATCTCTGCAATCCAACTGTTGGGTTTTTTTAAGCTGAAGAGGAAACTTTTTTTCTTAAAGCTGCTTTCTCATTCAAGTTTCACCAGAGCACTCTGTCTGGTAGCATAATTTTGCCTTACTGCCTGTTTTGTGTTGTTCTTGTAGCTTTATTGCTGTAGTCACAGAGTTTTTACTAGTTGCACTTGATATGATTTTGATTGTAACTAGACAAGAAGTGGAAAGATTTTATTCTTATAAGAACTTCATGCATGTAAAACAGATATTTTTGATTCAATTGTATTCTTTATCCTTTATTTTTCCGTGATCTGCCCTCCTAGCATCATGGAAGAGAGAAGCAATCTATAGGTACATTTAGGGAAAAACGTCCCTCATCATACCCCCTCAGTAAAAAAAGGAAGAAAAAAAAAGTGAAAGAAAAGTATAATTGATTGAAGGAAGAGGTAGCAAAAATTAGTGAAAATTTCCTTTAAAATGTAAGAACAAGTAGAAAGGAAGAGTGCAAATAAGGAAAATAAAGTGAAAGAAATGTAGTAAAAAAAAGATGATGTCTCATGGAGAGGGTGAATAGAAGAGTTTGTCTAACATCTGGAGGTCTCAACATTTGCAGAATGTAACATTACTTTTTCCTGAATATTTCTTGTGTACTCAACTGTGGAAAAATCTGTCATGATGTGTCCTTGGAGCTGTTGTGACAATACAGGTAAATCAGAAACACAGCCTAGCAAAAAAAAAAAGAACCGTTCTCTGGAAGCTGTATGAAGCCGTCCTCTCCAAGGTTTATTGCTTTCCTCTTTTATCGGAACAGCTCTGCCCTCTGGGAATGCTGCTACCATGGGACTGTAACTGTAATCCCAGAAGTCTGCTCCTGTCATGAACCACGACTTCATTTTTGTTGACTGTATTTAGCTTGTTAACTACTTCAGTGTACCAAATATACCGAACACAAGTATTAGGGTTGCAAAGGATGTGGCACGACAAATGATCAAAAATATTCTGTGTAATGCAGCTTCATTCATGTTACAAAAATAACTACATCAAAACCCTGTGGACAGAAAAAAAAAAAAAAA
>VXBB01021901.1:48255-119479 GCA_013399915.1 Illadopsis cleaveri
CAAAACTTTGTGATACATGAAGTTGGATTGGCACTTCGGGGGCTCTTGTTCATGTGTATAAATATCTGAGGGGAGGTTATAAAGAAGATAGAAACTGGCTGTTTGTCGTAGGTGCCCAGTGACAGAGAAAGAGACAATGGGCACAAGATGAAACACAGGAGGTTCACTCTGAATACCAGGAAACACTTTTCCCTGTGATGGTGACTGAGCACTGGCACAGACTGACAGGTTGTGGAGTCTCCATTCTTGTAGTTGTTTAAAATTTTTTGGACATGGTCCTGGATATGGCCCAACTCCAGGTGACCCTGCATGGGCAGAGGGATTAAACCAGATGACCAAAAGACGTCCCTTTCAAACCCAGCCATTCTGTGACTCTGTGACCGCATGATGTGTGTTTTCTCAACAGGATTTTAGAGTTACAGCTTCTTTCACTGACTCATTGTTACAGAGATTGATATCTAGGTCTTAATACCACGGGGTACAGAGAAAAATGTGCATGTGGCACTATTTTTATCTTATAATTTAAATAAAGATTTAATCTCACCACTCAGCCAGGTTTCTCGGGCAGGAATGTATCTGCTAAGTAGTGCAATCATTGGAACTAAATATTCTGTGCAAGCTGGAACAAGAATTAGGACAGGAAATGGAATGGAATTTTCCCATTCTGAAGGTATTGTTTTCAACTGGTAAATTCCAAATTCATGAAGTTTTTCACTCTACATTTATTTTCATTTAATATTAAAAAAGTCATTTAAATGGAATTATTAGACATATTTATGTCATATGACCAACTTGAGCTTTAACTAACTGTACTTTATTGACAGAAATCCTTTAATGTTAACCCCCAGGACTGTTATTAGAAGAAGCATGCTGTGAAACTAATATTTGATTATTGTTGAGTTGAAAGCACACAACATCATCTCTACTTTGCAAATGTCTGTAAATTTTGCATATAAATATATGGCAGTTAACTTTTATTGCATATTTACACCCCTCAACAGGCTTTTTAATTTTTTAAAGGATTTTTCAGTGCTGAAAGCTCTGATCTCAAATACTCTGCAATTCCTTGACATGTCTTTGCTCTTAAATTGCTTATTTCCTTAGTCCTAACTCTGCTTTGCCATTAAAGTAGATGAATTATGACTGTTCTATCCAACAAAGATTAGTTGCACAGTCCTTTCTTAAAAATATCAGTAAACAGCACAGAATTTAGCTGGTATACCAGTGCTGTACCACTGATGGCACAAACACACCCTGCTAAGCAAAGGATATGGCTCAGGTGAAAAATGTCATTCCACATAAACCTTGCTCCTTGTTTTTTTGCAGGTATATTCTTTTTAGTAATTTTGATCACAGTTTCTTCTCCACCATAATTTTCCATTACTGTGTTTTGTAATTTTATGTTTTGTGAAGACTGCAATACTCTGATTTTAAGAGTATATGACTATCTAAGAAGTCATTGCTAGCTTTGGTGAAATTATTTACAACTCTGCAACATGACCACAAAATGATAGTGATACATGATAATTTTGCTTGGGTAGCATTTAGCATCCTATCCTACTTGCTTCAAAGAGAAATAAGTGATCACATAGAATAACAGACCCTAGGGGATTAAGAAGAATCACAAAATATACAGTATTTTTACTTAAATAACACACACCAAGTATGTGGAGAGAAAAAATAAATCCACTGTGATTTCTTTTAACAGTTCCATTTTGAACATAATTTACCATTTATAATCACAATTAGGGGTTTAAATAGTATTTGGGCAGATTATCACTCTGTGCACTTCCTGCAGACGTGCACTCACAAATGTACATGTGCACACCTGTCTGGGAATCCGAGGAAAATACACTCTATGACAAGATGTTTGTCATATGGCACAGGCTCAGAGAAACACAGTTTTCCCACTATATGGAAATGTATAAGAAAACAGTGTTCCTTACTAGAGTTCAAAATGTGACCAAGCATCAGGCTCCCCTGAAGCTCAGAAGGTTTTGAGGGCTTTCTGAATAACTTCTCAGTTAGGTTTTTCATGAACAGCTGGGCTCACAGCTGAGTGTGACATGTGTTTGCAAGTGATTTACACAAAATGTGATGCAGCACAGAAAAGTAAAAGAACCCCTCATCAGGAGCAACCAGACCAACAGAACAGGATCGGTGTGACTTTACAAGAAATATACCTAATGCAAAATTATATGTTTCAACAGTGGGAACATTTCGAAACCTTTGGCTGTGGTTTTGCATACTTGCTAATGAGATCCAAAGAGAAAACTCTGTGTTCCTGTCTTGTTTTCTTAGGGTTGTGGTTTTTTGGTTTTTTTTTTTTTTTTTTTTTTTTTTTTTTTTTTTTTTTTTTTTTTTTTTTTTTTTTTTTTTTTTTTTTTTGTTTTTTTTTGTTTTTTTTTTTTTTTCCCCAACCTCTTATGCTGATCTTAACAGTTGCAAAACTGATATTGGATATGCAAGATTTTTATGTGAGAAGGTTTAATGTTTTTAAAAAGAAAGTTAATAGTTCTTGTTCCCCAAGAATAACATCATTTTAAGCAGGTGTCTTTTGCCTGGATTCCCTGCAAGGGAAAGAGGTGTAATGATGTAGTGACAAAATTATTTCTGCGTAGGCTGTGCTGTGGAAACATAATGGGCAATGTGTAGTGAGGTGAGAACAGAGCTGCTGCAGGTGTGCAGCTTTGCAAGGTGCTAATTAAAAAGCAGGTGAACACAAGTAAAGAACAGAGTTGGCACTCATAGAGGTGGTGGGAAATGAAGTTACCATGCAAACTCCATGCACTCCATGCACAATGATAAAAGGATCCTGATTCTTCTGTTTTGCCTGATGTAGGCACAGCTGAACAAATTTAGTCCAGAGTAAAGTTCAATTTTATATCTCAGAAACAACAATCCTACTCTGTTATGAAATGCTGACAAGAAACAGAGAAAGATTTCTCTTGTTAACTCACACATGTTAAATTTTAAAATCTGTTGTAAGAAAGGGAATACTGACAAAGGTTGACGAGCTTTTCCAAAGTTTGTGTTGAATTTAAACTGCCATTTGAATGCCAGCTGCCAAATAAATCAAATCTGGTATTTCCTGGTGAAAAAACCAAAACATCAATTTTAGCTGTTATTAGGAAGGCAAAGTAGGAAGAAAATACCTCCCATACTTCAATTCTAAAATAATTACTTCCACAAAGAGAATAAATAAAATTTCCAAGCATTTGCATGATCCGGTAATCAAACACTGTAGTTGTAATTGTAACTGACCAATAAAATATTTCATTTTAATTGTTTGAAAGTCCTGAATTCCAATTTTGCTAGGTATTTGCATTTTTTCAAAAAAATAAACCTGAAAGGTAATAATCATATTCTGAATCAGAAAAAGAAAATTTTGTGAAGATATGAACTGGGAATTTTAAATTCAAAAAATGTGCAAACATGAGGCAACACTTCATGTTTTTCAACATCTATGAAACTTTTTCCAGAGATTAATTTTGAAAAGAATGTCATTGCTGTGCACTGATGAGTAGACAGAATATATTTGTTTTGGTGTGTATCCTTTGCATATAGTATTTTCACATTCAGCTTCCCAAATAGGAGTTTGTGAAGCCAATTAAATAAAGCTAAATCAAATAAATTACTTAGTCTTTTCTTTTCTCATAAAAATTCTATGGAGTAATATATTCCATTTTATTTGGAAAAAATGTATTTATTGCCATCAACAAAATTTAATTTATTCTAAAACCTCTACTTCTTGGATTTATTTGAATGTTTCAGATAGTTGCTTTGTGTGGACTGTTTGTAAATTTCCTGAGTGTTAGTGCTTAGTTTTAATTAATTATTCACATAAGCTCTTCAAATATGAACTACATTGATTTCAGCACCTAAACTTGATTAATATAAATTTCTCAGATGGAAATACTTTTGTTCTTGCAACAATTCAGTTAAAGTCATCCCATTTTCTATGTGAATAAATAAAGCATGGAAGATTTTAGTTCTGATACACAGAAATGAGGATTTAAGGATAAGTAAGCAGTAGAATAAAGTTTTGAAAGAAATGATTTTTGTATTAAAGCATGTCAACCAGGTGGCAATACCAAGGGTATATTTTTAAGCAATGCTAAAGATATAAATGGTCTTTTTAAGTGAGATAAGGAATATTCTGTGATGTCAAACATCCTTGGTCATTTTCACAGGGTTATTTTTTTAGTTATTTGATTTAGGCAACTGACTGAGATTAAACTAGATTTTAAGGGCAGACAATGAAATACCTGTCAGAATCTGGGTATATATGATTCATACATAGTCACCAGGAGATAGCTGGAAAAGCAGGGAGCTGAGCTGCAGTCTCCTGAGGCCCAGATTAATGCTCACTCCACTGAACAGCCTTCCCTCCCTCAGGTACATTAACAGAGCTGGTCATGTTCCTAATTAGTGGGACATTAAATCTTTGCCTTGTGGTTGTGTAACTGTACATTTCACCTTCAAAGTCTTGAAATAAAACCCTGCAAAATTGTTTTCTATTAAATTTCTCTAATGTTAGAGTCGCATTCAGATATATGTTGTGAGTGATCTCGAAAGATCATGGTTGAGTTAAACTTGTATTTAAGGGACAACTCTTCTGTAATTCATTGTACTAGATAACAGTACCCTGTGTTACACTAACACAGAGTTTTCCACTACAGAACCTTGCAGATTTAGTGCTAATTAGTTAGTTTAATAACTCAGAGAAAATCAAGCCAGAGTTTGGTGCTCAGTCTTAAAATCAGGAAAACCATGTAGTAAGGAGGAACATGAATGAGGCCCAGAGAGCAGGAAGCTCTACCTGAATAGCTACTGCATCTAATGAAAAGACCACTGAGGAATCCCAAGTGTTTCTATGAACTCCAAGGGAAATTAGTTTGGGGTCATGAAAAGCTGATTTTGCCTTCCAATGTTGGTTGAATGATAAGAACAATAGTTTGGGGGTGTTTTGGATGTTATTTTTTCTCATCACATATATGAGCAAGGCAGAGATGCCCTGAGCTGAGACAATGTTCCTGAAGTCAGTCTCAGTTGTATGTGTTCCATAAGAGAGGATTCACAGCTCTCCTAGGCCAATAAAAAGAGCACTAAAATATGAGATTTTGAATGAAGATATATTTTCTAAAACTGGAATATTCTGTATCTCTTTTGAGCACAGATATTTTCCTCTTACTTTAGAGATTTAAAACAAAATGATTTTGGTATAAGTGTATAAATGTATTTGTATCCATAAAGGCTATGCAAATTGGTCATTAAAAGATGAGATTTCATCCTTCAGTGATTTAAAAGGAATTAAAATGCAAGAAATTGAGAAAAAAAAGCCAAGCTAGGACACACAGACCAGCAGAATTGCTCTTCTTATGCTTTTGAAATTTCAGTATTTTCAAGATACAATAATTTTGCACAGAAAAATCAAGCTAGCCCCACTTATATGTAAGTTGCTTCTATAAAATACATGATAAATGAATCAAACATACAAATGTGGTTTTCCTGCTAAGATAAATTTCTCATGCTGAAACTCACTGGATATTTTTACTCTGTGGAGCCTCAGTTCTGCTTTGACTGATGACAGAGTAGAGATCAATAAGTTGTATTCCACTGCCATTAGTTAAACGTATGTTAGCTACCATTTATTTGTAAAATTTGTGAACCTTCAAAAAAGTCAAAAGTTTTTAATTCCTGTCCAGGTAGCCAGTGTAACGTGTCATTTTGTAATCTGTGAAGGCAAAAAATTCTCTTGTATTTTACTCTAATTTAATCTTCCCAGGCATGTATGTGTGTTTGCATGTGTCTTTAAGAAGGTCAGAATGCAAGACTGCAGGTTGTTTCATTTTGATAGACTAGCAGTTGAAGAGAAGTAAAGGACCACCATGCAGAGATTCATCTAGGTAGTCCACCAGGTGAATGCAAATTGTATATATTGTGAAGTATGGATGAATTGATGTGCTGTTCCTAGAGGAGGGACAATATTTTGTAGCATTCCTCCTAGCTGGAATGGAAATACATACTTCTATTCTATTCTATATTAATATTTAATTCTCAAAAGTAATGTACCGTGTGGTAGTGGAGCCTTTGGTTAGTGTGGTAATAAAAAGAAGCTTAATTGGAAATTCTTTTGAGAACTTGCATGTACTGTACATTATTAGCCTGGGGTAGGTCATTCTCACTTCCATTAGTTTTCTGACTGATAGAACATATACACATTCTCCAGTCTCTGTAAGTAGAAAATATGGGGTTTTTCCCCCCTGCTATTTTCCTCAATAGTCTTCCAATGTTTCTTGCTCCAGTAAAACAAGCTGATGTAACAATTTGGTATGTATTGCTTATAGCTACTTATATTGTCTTCAGACAGGTTGGCTGCCAGTTCAAATGGATTTGTTGAAACAACGTGCTTCTACCAGGCTACACTAGACTCTTCTCTTAGCAACAAGAGGTTCTGACGTTAGCAAGCTTATTTTGGAAAGCTCTGCTCTGCTCAGTGTGGGATCAGAGCACCCCAAGGGCTTGAAGTCAAACTTTGTAACTTGTAGTTTAATCAACAAGCTGCAGGAACATCCTAGAGACAAAGCAGAAAATATTGGCTTTAAAAAATAAATAAATCTGAGAATATGGTAAATAATTGCTTAGGGTAACAATGAAGATGCCATAATGGCTCAAATATCCAGTTTGCTATTGATTTACACTGACACATTAAAATCAAAATAGGATTAAGTAGGCTAATGACATTGAGAAGCCTGTAGCTGAAATAAGGAGTTTATATTAAAAAATGAGTAGGATACTCTGGTAAAAAAGAGATATATAGCAGTTGTAGAAAATTAATTGATTAAAAAAAAAAAAGAAAGAAAACCTAATTAAAAAGGTAGATAACCTTATCTTGCCACTTTGCTGATCCCCTTTTTCCCCCTGAGAATAAAGTGAACAATGTTTTCTTTGTAAAAATGTTTACAGGACAGATAAGGCTAGAAATGCAGATGGATATTCGTGAGAATTCTCAGTCTGGGAAAGCTCCCAAGGGTTTATTCTGTGGATCTCAGGCAAGTGGAGGAGAATGTAGCTATGAAAGGATAAAAGAGAGAATAAATCTTAATAATACAGTAATACTACTCATATCAGTGTTACTTGAGTATGAATATTCACACACTTAACTTTAGGTACTTGTCTCAAGTGTTGTGCTGAGCTAGAGGCTGAGGAGCCTTGAGGAACTGAGAACTGGCAGATTGTATGTGAAGGAAAACACTCCTACTCTGTGTCTGACAGTGTGCATTGTCTGCACTTCCACATTTTGTAGAGATTACTCCAGTCTCAGTAATGATTCTGACCATCAGGATAGGTGTCCCTTGGGCCAGGCTTTGATCACTCTTGGAAGAAAAGTGCACTTCAGTTCCCACTGACTGCAGCAGGGCTGGAGAGCACTGAGCGTTATAAAAGTCTCAACCCATGCAGTACTTATGTAAGAGGTGGTTCCCAAGAATTGCAAAGAAGGCATTATTCTTTGGGAAAAGGAGTTTGACACAATGAAATGTTGCCTCTGGTGTGCCATCAGATGTGTTTCCCTTTTATCTCCTGAGTGTGAATACGTTAGCATTAGCCTCAGAGGGAGAGCAGGCTTGATAAACCCTTGAGGGCTCTATACTCAGAGGACAAATATTGCCATGGAGGAGTGCAGTCACTGACTGCAAACAAAGCAAATTCAGAGAGAAAATCCCTCCGAGCTAACCTTTTAAAAGTAATCCTTTTAAGATTTAGTGTTACTTGTGTATTGCTCAATTTCTTTTTTTAAACATGCAAAGCTGTAGTTCCAAGAAAGATATTTTATAATAAAATACACAGGTATTTCCAAGGCTTTTAATGTGAGCTACTGCATAAACCTACAGCTCCAGCTGCTGGCAGATTTTCCTGATTTTACTCATCCATAAGAGGTAAAAGAACTCGAAGAAAACCATCTTTTTCCACATAGAAAAAAAATATTAGTAATAGTAACAAATATTCATAATTCTTCCTAAAGCCACACATGTTTAGATACCTTCCAATCTCATTTTCAAGGCCAGTCTTGCATTGTGTAACAAATAGATACACCGGATGCATTACTAACATGGCACAAATCACAGGCTAGGTGGATACACTATAACACAATGCAGATATAAATATATGTATATGTATGATTTATCTAGATATCATTAAACTCTCCTGATCTGTCTTTGTGACTGACTGTCAAGAGATACTAGTAGATTGTAGGTTTCAAACTAAAAGATAAAATGAAGCTTCTAATTCAGATAGATCTCATTGATTTTATTGTCTCTTGACAAAATAAAAATACAAAGAAATTCTTGCATATGGGAAGACTGCACTCAAGCCATGTATACAAATGATAACCCAAACCCACAATTAAATTATGGAAGTTGTTAAAGGTAACAAGGGAAGTGACAAGGAGTAAAATGCCTTCCTTAAGGAATAAATAAATCAGCATATAAAACAGCAGGATCTTGTAATTGTCTTATTTTTAGGCCAGGTTCTGGAGTATACTACTGAGTACACAGTGATGGCCCAGTGGATCTGACAACAAGAAAGATAATGATTTTTCTCTCCCTCTTTTTTTTTTTTTTCCCCCTAGAGGAATTACTAGAACTGTTTTCATAAAGCTTTACTGTAAACACAAGCAAAGTCATAGGAGAAATGTTGGAAGCAACTCAAAATGTATCTGATCAGCAGAGGTGCCAGTTCAAGGGTCGTATTTGGGAGACCAAATAAATCAATGCCTTTCTCTTCAAACTGAACTTCTCTGAGCCTCTAATGCTACAAAATCCCTAGGAAACCTGCTGATGAAACACTCTCTCCAGGAACTCACCCACAAAAGAAAAACGTCAACCCCCCAAAAAAACCAATCAAACAACCAAAACACCCAACCTGCCTCCCTCGGTTAATGCTGCTTCTTCAGGCTGTGGTTTTATATTACCTATCTGCTGTGAGTGCTCATTGATCCAGAAAACAAACTGCAGTTGTTTTCCTCTCAGATTTCTTTTTTAGCTAGCAGCAGACAGGTCTAGACCTCTGCAGAAGCACAGCCTGGGGCAGCCAGGTATTGAAGGACTCTGCTGTGAGGTCAAAGAACTCACACCCTTCTGATGACTCACATGACAGTCAGGATAATGAGATCTAATGAAATTTCCTTTTTTCTGATTTTGTGGAGTATTAATGCCACCATTGTCAAATATTATCTGGATTGAAATATGTCATTAAGGACCATAAATTTAGCTTGAAAGATTAGGGAATATCAGAATTACCTCTGCTTGAGTAAGGTTCTTTTAACACTATCAGGTGCTTGTGGTATGACTTGGTTTTTAATTACATGATCACACGCTATTTTTCAACAGTAACCCTGCCTCATTTAGTTAATAGGTCATCTCTGTTCCAAGAATGGTTCCAGCTTGTGTAGTTAAAGATGCTCATAGCTTACACGTGGAACCACAGTTCCTCATGCCTTAGACTTCCACATGTAAATTAGGTATAATAATAGAATGCTGTCTCACTGGTATGTTGTGAAAATAACTTAATTGGTGTTTGTGCATCACTTGGTTACTACAGCAGGGTACAGGAAAGCCCAGGTGGAAAATAATAATTTTGTATCTAGAGAAAACCTTGAGTCACAAGCATTATACAGGGTGTGGGACACATTTTGGACAATGACTAACAAACAAGAAGTGGAAAGAGAACAGATCAACAGTGCCATCAGATATCACATGTTGGCCGCACTTGATTTAGGTGGGTTAAATGCATCCTGGATCATCTTCTTGGAAGGTAAAGGACAGGAAGGAGCAGAAGCACAAGAACTAACACAGTTCAGTCTGCACACTGAAGAAGTTATTTATCTCTTCAATAAAAGAGTATGTGGCCAGGGAAATAGAAACTGCAGTGTAATCCAAGGGTTGCACAGGGTACATTACTTTGCTATTCTCTAGCTTCTGAGTGCTATAACTTATAACCTAACCACACTCCTCTGAACACATATATCTATATTTTTATGTATCTACTTAGATTCCATATAGTCAAAGAAATATCTTAACTGCTCAAGATTCTTCTCTGGCAGTCCTTAAACTAACATTCGTGAAACAATGAATTCATTCCACCGATAACACAAAAGCATTCAAGATCCGTATCATGATCCATCCCTGCTAACGGAAACCTCTCTGGTCTTGCAGCAGTCCTGGTAATTTCTCAGCTAAGTCTTTAGTCAGTCATGCTGATGAGATGGCTGATGAAAGAAAGCCTCTGCAAAAATGAAAAGCCCAACAAAAGATTAGGCTGTCAAAATGAGACATCTTCATGATCATAACTGGCAGGATGGTTTCAGATGAGTCTCATTTTTAGGGAGTTTGGGACTGTAGAAGACAAAACAAATCCCTAAATATCCAGTTTTTTTAAACTCAGAAAGCCAGAGGCAAAGCCAAGTTCTGTATCAAAAATACCCTAAAATTCTCATAATAAAATATGACAAGGAAAGCAGTTAAATTTTTCACCAGTTTTAGGTAACAGTTTACATATCAGTTGAAAAGAAAATCTAGCCCAACAGCCCAAATGCAGTTTTGTAGAAAAAAAATCACAGTTACCAATCTAGAAATGTAAAGTATATATAAAATTACAGCTGTAAATTCTGCATTGTATGGAAAATGGCAAAACCTTCATGATATTTTGGTTAAGAGAGCATTTTTATGCAGCTGGTACATAATCTGATAGTAATTGGAAATTAGAACAAAGAAAAATCACTGTAAATATCAACAGCTTCATAGAAAAAGATAGGGTCATTGGCTCAAAAGGAGCTGGAGGAGAGAGGATAAAGCCTCAATATGTTTAAAAGCATCAATTTCATCCTGGTTCTCTCTGTGTTTTTATGTAACCCTTATTTAACTACATTTAATCCATTAAAGCTTAAAATGCCTAAGATGACTGTCTAAAAGGTAGGAACCTTATTTCATCCCTTCACTGTATTCTTATCCAAATCTATATTGAATTCTGTGCTCTGCATATTTCTCACACAGAATCACAGCTAAAAATGCTGCTTAGAAATTAAAGTCTTAGATGACCTTTGCTGCCCACTATTAAAGGTGCTTTGATAATTATTGGTAGCAATTCTGTCATGCCATGAACATCAGTTACGATGCTGCAAGTGTCTGGAGTAAGTTCAGGGTACAGTATTTTCTTGTAATCAGTATCAGAGCCTACATCAGCTCCATCAAGCTCCTTTGTTGTCAAAGGAGCAAATTCTGTATTTCACGACTCTATACGACTGCAAGAATGGTCAACTCCCCCTTGACCCTGAACTTGTACAGGATCTCCTGCTCCAGCTGGATCCCTGCAAACCTAGAGGGTCTGATGGGATCCATCCAGGAATCCTCAAGGAGCTACTGATGTCATCACAAAACCTGTCCTGAAGGTTTCTGAACTGTCTTGGGAATCTGAAGAGGTCTCAGCTACTGGAAAGTGGTTGTTCTGACTTTCAAGAAAGGCAAGAAGGATAGCCCTGGAAACTACAGGCCTGTTGCTTTAGTGCCTGGTAAAAGCACAGAAAAGATTATTCTGAGAAATACTGAAAAACACCTGGAGGACAACACAGCCATCAGTCACAGCCAACATGGATTCATGAGAGGAAAGTCCTGCTTGTCAAACCTGATTTCCTTCTACGACAGGGTAACCCACCTGGCTGATCAAAGGAAGCCAGTAGATACAATCTTTTTGGACTTCAGCAAAGCTTTGAAAACTGTCTCTCACAGCCTCTTCTGGACTCAATGAACCTGATGGGTCCCTTCCAAGTCAGTCTTTTCTATGATTCTATGAACCTGTATGAAAGGAACCACTTAGCAGTAACTGGAATGAAATGCTCTCAAAAGCTCAGCCAAAGCAGGGAGGTTGGATTGGCTTTCCACATGGCTGCTTATGAAGCAGCCTCAGCTTGTTCTTCTGGGTATATCAAATGTGTTTCTGTATCTTTCCTGACAACTTGTGAGTGTTTTTTGTTTTCAACAGTAGAGAGCTTAATAGAAGAGAGCATTTGTAATATGATACAGCGATCCTCTACCTCTGATAACATTTTGCCCTCTGCTGCCAAAAGGATTGTTTTGAAAGTGAATATTTGCAGTGAGTAGAAGTGACATTCTCCAAAAAGCACCAGATGCAAGAAATGCTTTTTAAAAATATAATGGGAAAAAAATCAAGAAAACAAAACAACTCACATTTAGCAATATAAGCAAAACTTTATAACTTTTAAAAAACCATGTTTCTATTCTCTGAAAATATTTTAAGAAAGCATTCTAGTGAGGATTGCCCAGAAGCAATACATTTAATTGAAAACTATAGAAATATTTTGCAGATGTACTCATAAAGTTTCTATTTCTGGCTGAGTGAAACTGAGTGAAAAAAATCATAGGGTTTGTTTGTTTAAAAAGAAATTTTCTCATGCAACAATTGAATAACATCATTCATCCATTTCTATCAAAAAGTTAATGAGTATACTGGGATAGAGTGTTGACAAGGAGCTAAGAAACATTGCTTAAAACCCTACGACCTCCTGCAAGTCAAATGACAACACAAAGCTGATGGAACACTTTCTTTGTTGAAAGAGAAAACCAAAATAAAAATAAGTATTTTCAGTTAGCCCAGATTTTATTTTGTCCTGAATTCTTTTAAAACAAATTAAAAAAAATAAATGAAATAACAAAAATTAAATGCAGAAACTACAAGTGAAATGTTTCAGCTTCTCACAATTACCCACTACTTCTGCTCTAGTCCCAAATCTGTGGATAATCATCTCAATCAGTCCAAATCCATTCTTCTGTTCCTTTTTAAAATTTTTTCTTTTTTCTTCTTTTTTCTATTTTCTTTTTTTTTCCTTTTTCCTTTTTTTTAAAATAAATTAAATGAAATATTTGTAACAAAGCATAGAGTTGCAAACAGTGATCCCATGTACAGATGACTGTTAAATTCTTCCCCAGTTGTGTGGTCAGTGAGGATTCAGGCTGTGCGTGTTGGCCCCCTGCACTCATGGTTCCGAAATAAGTGAAGCTGCAAGTCTCTGCTCCAAAACTGTCGACAGCACGTGCTGGAAGAGGATCTGTTCTGATGTGTGGGATCTGAGTGGTTCAAAAGGCCAAGCAGCTGTCAGACATGCAGGAAGAGGAAGAAGGGGACCCAGTAAATGACCTGGTATCAGATGAAGATCACCATAATGTATTTTTCAGGGGAATTTTCATCTGCTGACTATGGAAGGGGTTTTTGCTACAGTGGTTTCTCATTTTGAGGAACTTGTCACTCAGGAATGGGGAAATGGCATTGCACTGGGTGTTCAGTACAATAGCAAGGACCCTGCTCCTGTGTAGCTGTGGTAGGATCTACTGAGCTGGAGAACACTGACTAACAGTCTGTAAAGATAATGGAGAGCACAGAGGAGCCCTCTGATCCCATTACAGCTTTCCTTTCCTTGTACAAGGGTACTTACCAGCCAGCACACCCCGTTTGCAGAGAGCCAAGACTGAACTTATTTTGCTCTTTCAGCTGGCATGGACACACTTCCTCGGAATAATTTAAGCCACTTGAATACCAAGTGTATCATCTGGCTGAATATTTCATTATAGCCCCACCCAAGTTACACAACTCTGAACATAACCTTTTGTTTTGTAAGGAGAACTACCACCGACTGAATTGCCTGGGGTTTCACAACGAGGACTTTACATTTGCATAGTTTTCCCCATAATCCATCCAGCATAATCAGGAACTCTACTCTTGTCACAGTAAATATGGCAATGCTTTTGTTCCATCAAAACCTCCTACAGGCTAAACAAATCGGTATACAGTTTTAATAATTTTGAAGAACGTGGGAATTTTGGTTTGCCTTTATGGTGTTGAAATCAATGTAACACATATATAGCTGTTCCTCAAAATCATGTTTATTTCTTTTGTAGTCTAATTGCAAGTTTGTCCTGCATCAACAGGAATTTGTAAAGAAAACAACGACTTTTTTCTTCATTTTGGAGAACCATTGCTACTGTCCCCAGATGAAAATTAATTTCTGCAGGGAATTAATTATCAAAATAATCTTCAATATCCTTCCTTGATTCACTTGTGCTGCACAACTGTTAACGAGAAATATCTGCTGATGTGAATGTATGGTTTTATTATTTGTTCAGTCAAGAGTTTGAGGCAATTCTAAGGTATAGATGATGCCTTTATTTTGGTAACAAAGTACCATAGTGTTTTGCCTGCAAATTCAGAAGTAGGAAAAGTGAGGGAGGAGTTTTGGGGGGTGGGTGGTGTGGTGGTGGTGGTGCTGATAGGCACTGAAAGGAATAACACAATAAAGGGTTGAGACTGGGAAAGTTCTCTGAACAATATGGGCATAATGCAAAAATTGTATAATGGTAGAGAAATACTAAAATATTAATGAAGAGTTTCTGAAAGCCACCAATCTTTTTGTGTTATTGCTTTTTTGGACATAGTTATTGCTTTTGTTTTGGTACAAGAATGCAAGTCAATGGGGCTGCAGAGAGTGAGGCTATAGCATCCTTCTTGCTGTCAGTTAAATATTTTGTCCATGAGAAGTCAAGATTTTAATATATGGATTTCAAGTAAAAATATAATAATATTAGAATATGGAAAAAGAAAGGTCTTGGAGAAACAAAACAAAAATCCATCTACTCTGTTATGCTCTTTCTCTCACTAGTTAACGTTGCATATTCTACGACAAGTCAAAAAGAAAGAGAAAGGCAACTTCTGTAAACACATAAATAGACTAATAATCTCTTCATTTTTATACTATAGGGGTTTTCTTAAAATTCAACAATTTAGGTCAACATGGTGTAGACAGTGGTATGAGTAAAATGAAAATAGATTTGAATCTGCTGTTTGATATGCCGAGTCAAGAAATGTGATAAAACTACTTGAGTCACAAGTTGTGTAAGCAAGCAAAACAGTTGACACATCTTTCCCCCGACTGATTATAAGAGAGGTATTTGCTGTTCTGGTAACTAGAGTACAACATTAACATATTGGGCAGCATATTTAACACAAACAAAGGAAGTAGTTTTTCTTTTGACAGATAATTAGCTGATTGAATTTAGTGTCACAGGATGTTGTAGAGTCCAGAAACAGCTTAAAAAGAATTAGAAAATTTTGCTAAGAGTAGATCATCAGTGACTGTTTAATAACACAACGCACTCAGAAATTTCTTGAACAGCTGGCTGCTGAAAAATAAGTGTTGAAATTGACAAAGTGTCAGACTGTACTTTCTGTGGTTTAATATCTTTAATATTGTGGCATCCACTTCTGTTAATCTGTGGAAAAATGATTCTAGGCTAGATAGATTTTTGGTCTGAAACAGTCCTGTGAATAATTTTTGTGCTCCTGTTAAGAAATGAGAGAATATAGAGCTGAAAAATCCCATCTGACTGGCAATATTGTTTGACCCAAGCTTATTGAACTTAAAAGTCTCCGAGTTATGAGCTGAAATATTTTGCTAGCCTCCTTGGTGTTGGATTTAGGAGGATTTGGTGTCTTCCTACCTCTGACAGCAACTGGATGAGTAATTGGTAGATGTTTTTCATCTTTGTGTCTGAGCTCTATATCTTCTGAGCAAAGAGAATGCTGACTTGCAATTAGAGATCTTGTTAAAAGCATCTGCAACTCCCCCACCCCTATTTTTTTTTTATTACATTAATGTTAACTGTTTGCAGTAAAGTATTTAATTTTTGGTAAAATTCATTCTTGTCTAGAAAACGAATTTCTTTTGAGCTTTAAACCTACCTTACATTCACAAATATTTCCTTCTAGTGGCCACACTGAATTGCTGGGATCACACCGGTAGAAATGCGGACTGTAAAGGCACCCAGGCATCTCTGTTTTCTGTTTGAGTTCTGTTTTGTTCTATTTTCTGGTTGAGTTTTGCCTTATACCTAACACATGAGTTTTCTGGTCGCTTTTCTGAGTCGTGTTACCCCATCGCGACATGACGTCACCACGGCCGGGGGCCCGGCGCGATCCACGCCGGGAAGGTCGGGGCAGCAGCGCCCTCTGCTGGGAGCGGGCTCTGTCTGCTGGCACACAGCGGGGAGAACCTGCGCCGGGGACTCCCTCCTTAAATCTGCGCGCGTTCACTTCCGCGCATTCCTCTTCTCCGTCTGTTATAGAAACGGGGGATCCTGTGTCCTTTTCCCTCACTTAAAATACAGCTGGAGTACTGTGCCAAGTCAGGCTTCACGGGCTTCTTCTGGGTTTCATTGCTGCTGCACTCAAAGGTTTTTCTGCTTTTCTGTAGGAAGACTCAGAGAAAGAAGCAACAAACATCAAAGAAATAACAGTGTGAGGCTGAATTAGAGAGCACTGCTACCTTTTTCTAGGCATCTTTTGGAAATTATGTGAAAATATTTTCCCACATTAAATGAAAATCAAGCAGCATAGAAATGTATCCAAGAGATTGTCTGTATAATATCAAACAATTGGGATTTGCATGGAAGTTTACCAAAATGAATATGGGCCCAGCTGAGGCAGAGATAAAGCTCTTTAGATTCCTAAAGAAATCATTTAATTTAAAAAGTGAATTGAAAACACACAGTAAGACTTGCAAGTGCCATGTTTTTTAGCAATTAGCTAAGGAGTGTTTTGTGAGTTGCAGAGGTTAAAACAGTGGTGTGGTGTAACAGGGTATCAGAAACCCAGTTCTATTGCAAGCACACTTTGTTTCTCTTTGTTTCTCTGTATCAGAGAAAAACTCTCCCTGCCATCTCCATGGTAAGAGCCTCAAGAAGGGCTCCAAGATTACTGTCACCTCAGAATGGGTTTTTTACTAACATGGTACAGCAGTTTGTTTTGCAGGAAGAGTAAATGTCAACCACAACAGCCAGGAGAAGGGATGGGAAGAGGGAATCAAGATTAAAGACTTAGTAATGAGTTCTCTCAGTCTTGACAGAGATGCTTCTCCTGTGGTGTCCAGAGGCCAGACCTGCAGCTGGAATGAGAAATGAAGATAAATGGTGTGGCTGAAGAGGAAAATTTTAAATGGAAAAGGAGTAGAAAACTGCGACATGAAAAGTGAGGAATCAATGGCTTAAAATGGCTTTTAAGCAGCCTTTATTTGTGACAAAGTACCGGATCTTATAAGTGATGAATTGAGATGTTGCCAAAAAACCTTTTCTAGGGCACTGACAAAGATGCTGAATCCCCACGGCTTCCAGTGGCTTTAGCAGGACCTTTGGGTCTTCAGTGTCTGAAAATCAGTTAAAAAACATGTTCATAGTCCCAAAATACCTTGAGAAGAGGAAATAACTTCTTTAAAACTGAAGAATCACAAAAAAGTGATAAGTATAGCTTTTTAAAATCTGGCTCCAAAAAATTATGTTTAGACTAGGCATGAATATAATTTATTAGCACTATGGAAAAGACAAAAAAACCCAAAGACATCACATATGCAGAATAGTGAGTCTGACATAAACAGCAGGAGTTAGACAAGTGTTAAAAGAGCAAAGTCTGAGTGTTGCAAAAATTCTTCAGGGGCCAGACATAGTTTGATACTAGAACAATGCATACTGTTGTGTGAAGGAAAGGAAAAAATGCATCAAGAAAAGCAAGTTAAGTAGAAACACAGGTACTAAATAAAGTTCACAAAATATCACAAAAAAAATTACAAAATAATTCACACTTGGGATTATTACAGCCTATCCAGAAAAAGAAAATCAAAACCAAACACAGCAACTGCAACGTATCAACCAAAAAAACCCCCAAAACAAAACAGCAAGAGACCCCAACCAACCAACCAAAAATCCTAATACATTATAAAAACCTGCAAATGTTTGCAGAACTTAAGTTAATGGGGAAGAAAAAAAGTTAATAGGATTATCTAAATAATGCTTTTAGCATTTGCGTTTTCTGAAATCTCTCTTGGAGTACATTTGTTCTTCCAGTTTCTTCTGGAAAGTAATTTCAGATAATTGTGCTAGTCTAATTTCTAAAAAGACCTTTTAGACTGCTTGTAACATGGCGGTTGGAGTTGGATTGGATTGTTCTATCTAAATGCAGTTTCTGAAAAAAATGCATTGAAAGGAAGGAACATATAATTCCAGTTCTGATAGCTATCTTATTCTAAATCTATTTAAAAACTTCCAGCAAATTTTGATACAACACCTGAGGGAACTGTATCTGGAATGCTTCATTTACCTTTGGAAGGATGTTCCAAAGCTGGGAAGGAAAGAACTTCAGCCAAGGACACCTTTTTCATCTTGATTATGTGTTTTATAAAAAAGCCCCAAAATATCACAGTGTTTCATTGAATTGGTGACTGGTTATTTATCTCCACTAAGCTACAGGTCATTTATCATGAGTCATAAATTTTGTCTCTCTCTTTTAAATAAATATAAGCTTCAAAGATTCAGAATTATGCATCATTTTCAGACTCACTGTGTCCAGTGACTTGGCAATACATTTTTGCCATTTCTTTCTGCAGAGTGTTTTATTTTTGTAGCAGATGGGAACAGAATGGAGCATCCTGACACAGCACACAGCTGCACAACTCAGTAAACTGCCCCTGCTGCTGGGAGAGCTGTGACTCGGCAGAGTTTCTATATGTCTGGGTCACCCAAGAGAGAAATGCTCCGGGTGTTTCAGGCATGATCTGAGAAACCTCTTACCATTCTTGAAGCAATTATCCAGCTTGGATAGCACAGTGTTGTTATCAATGGGGCTGATGTAAGGGAAAGGTACATTCCCGGAAGGGCAACTTTATTGGGCTAGTAGCACAATCCCTAGGGTAGGTCATCTCAGAAGCTGGAAGCAAACAGAGATGTTAATTTAAACAGATTTGTTTATGCTGAGTGCTCTGGGGGCCCCTGGCCATAATGTAAAGTGTCTAAGTGCCATCCACAGCCTTTCAGCAGTTGCCATGGTAGGGCCAAATGGATTCATCCAAAGCAGTGGTCATATATCCTATCCTGCCCCCAACATTATTGCCATTTCAAAGGTTTTGCCACTTGAGCTTATTATAACTATTTTTGCCACCATAGATTATTATCTAGTATGAAAGCTTAATATTACTGACACACAAGGCCATCTGCTGAAAGAAGTATCAGGGACATGGAATTTTTCTCCCTGGATAGTCACATAAAACATGGTAAGTGACAAAATAATTTAGTTGTTCTTATGCTGAAGGGATCTTCATAAGCATTGTTCTTATACTTTTTGTATCTGAAAACATCAGGATTTTTCATCTGCAGAACATAGGAAAGGGCACAAGGAAGCTTTAAACCAGACCTTCAGATGTTCTGTACAAAAGATACAAAGGACCAAAGAGTTTGGTGTCAGGGAATTTTCCTTGTTAATCCAGAAACTTGTGATTCTTGTAACATTGTCAGGACTCCTCCCAGCCCATACCAGCTTCTCAAAGTAACCATGTTTTAGAGACAACAGAAGCAACTTCTTATAATGTCATCGCTCAGACAACAAGCGCTTTCATTTATGGAAATTTAAAGGAATGAGCTATCAGCAGGAAACACAGAACAGTTAAGGTGAGTGACAAGTACGTGAAGCTCGTGTAGTACCCAGCTGATGCATGGCCAGACTCTGTTAAGACTGAAATAAAAGATCATGGCCATCAGTGAGCTCTGTGGCCTGAGTCGTAAGAGACTTAGAGCTTAAACCTCTGTCTGTGCTGTCTGTCCATCTTGTGCCGTCATGAATTTTGGTCAGTTGTGAAGAGTGTTCATGTGCCTTAACCAATCCATTATTTTTTATTTGATCTGGTGAGCGGGGGTGGAAGACTCTAATTTTTGTAGACAAAAGCTCCTATCTGAGGTTAATGCTGTTCTGAGCCTATGCCAAACCTGTTAGAGTGGAACAGACACTCGTCCCCTTTCTTCCCCTATATCTCTTTTGCTGTTTCTTGGCTAGACTCCAAAAAGAAAAACACGTTTAGAGCAAAATGTTTTTCCAAGAGTTGTGACTTGAAGGGAGAAGATAATATTAATTATCTTGAGCAGTATCATGAGTTCCCTAAGGGAGGTTGCAGAAACATTAGCAAGGAATTGACAGTCCTAGAAAAGTCTTGTGCAGTGTGGCTTGTTCAGTGTGAGACAACCAAAACAGGCTCCAATTACTGGCTACAGGTTAAAACCACACTCTGCCCTGGGACAAACGCACCCCTGCCAGAAATAAAATATAATTAGTAATTCTTTAAATGTTTTTAATACATTTAGACAGAGTTGAGACCTGTTTTCACTCCTCTGTCCTGAACAAAGTGAACTGATGAAAATGATGATAGTGATGATGTCAGAGTCTCTTTAAACAAAAAGTACTGTTTAACAGGTCATCCAGGAGACCTGCGTTCATGTTCCTTTTTCAGGCTGTTGTTTACACATTGAAAATATCCACAGCTGTTTGATCTGCAGGATTCATTATTATGTATATTATATATATACAGTACTTCAAAGAGCTGTGTTCTTGGTGAAACAAAAGGCAAACCTATGCTGAAAAAAACCCCAAACCATTTCTTCTTCAGGAAAATTGCTGGTGTCATGGACTATCCTGGTGCATACAGAATTGGATCGCTGATGTCTCTTTCAGATTCTTTCTTTATACTGCCCAGAATTCACAGAATTCTCCCTCTGACCACCATGAAGATTTCTCCATTTCATGTTGACAACCATAGTTTTAGTAAGGTTTATTTGCAAAAATTTGGTTACTTTTGCGAGGGCTAAGTTTGCTAGGCATGTAGGGGATGTTAGTCTGCTGCACAGTCCTTTATCTGTGCTGTTTTATCAAACCATTATACCCTCTCCTTGTGTTGATCATGTTAGACACAGCCTTTGTTCACCCTGTTACTGCTTACACCTATGTTGAGCAATATCTTCCAGAATCAATTCTTTCTGTGGTTCATAAATATCAATTCTGATTTCATACAATCCTACCCGTGTCCTAATAGTTCTAACTTTGGCTTTGCTTATCCATGGACACAAGGAATCTGCTTTTATTTATGAAGGCTTTGGATTTAGTTCCATTATTGCTTGTAATTTATCAACTATCTCATAAAAGAGATCCTGGAAAACTCTGTATTTATGCTCTTTTGTATTTCTAGACCCACATGCTGGTTAGACCCACACTTGCTCATCTGTGTATTCCTTTTTCACTCTCAGTTAGAGGAAGCTGCTTACTCTGGATTATTTTAAGTACTTCTTGGTCTTCCCTTTTGCTGCTTTTCTGGTCTGATTTGCCTGCGTGGCAGACACTGACCCTGCAGTCAGCTCAGTGCTGTGCTACTGCTGCCCCTGGGAAGGTACAACAGAGTGGCCAAACATCACCAGTGATACAATGTCTCATTTTACCAATCATCTTTTGTCTGTTCATAAAGGTAACATCGTTCTCCTGAATGGGAAGCAAAAGAAGGTTCTCACTAAAAGAAAGATACCTTATTTACAATACAGTAACATTATCGTGTTGCTTAATTGTTTTAGTTCTACTGCAGCACTGGTAGATATCCTGTTACCTGAGCAAAGTGTATTACAATAGTATATTTTTTTAAATTTGTCTTTTGTTTCCATCTGTCACCTAACTATCCTTCAGAAAACCTGCCTAATGCACAAGCAGTGTATTGAAAAGTACTAATTTACTGTAATCATACAGTTCTTCTCCTTTAACATTTTCCAATGTTTAGCTCTTGCATCAGTTTCAGAAACCAGAATAATGAGTCTGTTAAATTCTGCTGGTTTGTTTGGGCATTTTGTTTGGTTGGTTTTTATTTGGTGGATTTTTATGTTTTTGCTTTGTTTTTGTTTGTTTTAGTTTGGTGGTTTTTTGGGTTTTTTTTTGTTTAGTTGGTTTTTTTGCACTTGACTTGGCTCTCTTGGCTGGGTTTAAAAAAGCCTTTTTTTTCAAAATGCAGTCTCATGGCGGGTAACTTACTTTAGTTTGATGCAGATGTGTTGCATATAGACTTGTGTGTCTGAACAACTCACCCAAGACTCCTTTAATGTCTCTTTAAGAAAAATGCACTTTCAGGGTGCTCTTTGTCTCATTTCATCTCAGCATACATTTAAAACAGCTTAGAAAAATTGCACACTTAAAGTGCTATTTCTTCCATGCTGACATGGGAGATAAAATTACATAGAATAAAATTTGCTCATGATGTCACACCTTGAATCTATTAGAGTAATTTCTGCCTTTCCTTTAAGCAAAATCTTGTCCTTCACAGACTGCTGTGGTAGTGAATAGTCTCTTGTGCTGTGTGCTTCTTGTGTTTAGATTACCCAGGGAACATTTATTATTTTAATGTCTTCAGAAACCTGCAGTGTCCAATACATCATTAGATTTTGTGAGGTCTTCCACAAGCAGTGCAAAGAGGGGTTTTGCATCTTGTCAGACAGCGTCAGTAGTGCCAAAGATCTGTATGGTGTACTTAAGTGTCTGCTCTTAAGTGTATTTAAGAGCAATGGCTCTTACCAGCTGTGTATGATCAGGCATCACAGCCAAAGGTGGCCTGGTGGCACTGTGCAACTCCAAAAGCAGTCCCTGATAAGGCCTTTTGAATGCATAAACACAATCTATTACTCATGGTTGTCCTCAGAAGTGCTGTCACATTTTGGGTTTGCCTTATTGCTGCTCTTAAGCTGCTTTTACTCATTTCCAGTTCAGTACCTCCATAAAGTTGCAGTACTTTAGAATTGATGTGTTGTATATGGTATTCTTGTCCCTTTCAAAACCCTGTTGCCCTAGGTTTCCTTGCTTGCAAATGTTTGGACTTAGCAGTCCTGCTTTCTCATGCAGCTCAACAAAACACAATGTATATTTTTAGAAAGTTTACATATTTGTTCTCTGGGGGGAGAATTGTGATTGATGGTGATGTTCACCATCCAGGTGAAAGAGGTGGCGACCCTTGTAGCCAATCTCTTAACCTTTGTACAGATGTATAAATATTGGAGTCAGATTTTTAATAAAGTAGTAGAAGTTCCTTGACTTCTGCTGTGCCTGCCTCGTCCTTTGTGTGTCCGAAACAGCGACAAAACCCTGTCCTTGGATGTCTCTATGTTGACCACCATTATTTTACAGGTACTTTGAAGTAAATAATATCAGAAATACCCTTCTTGTCAAATAACTTTTCTTGTTTGCTTTTACTTTTGTGTGTGTGTATTAGAGGTTTGTCTGTGGGGTTTTTAGTTGGGTTTTTTAAAAGACTATTAAGCCTCTTATGCCCCTTCAGAGTTCTAATTATTCATATTTTCTTCTTAGTTTAAGTTTTATTCAAGGGGCATGTGGCAAATAAAATTTCTGGACCCTCTGCCTGGATAGACCCACGTCGTTTTGTGTGACAGGATATCTTTATTCTTTAGCAAAGAAAATTAATTAACCCTTTGATGTACTGATGCAGCCTTCCACTGGGGCTGCTTCAAGCGCATCTTATAGAAAGCCTGCGTGGTCTGTTATAGCTAGAAGTTCATACAGTAATCTCTATCAATTTATACTTTAATAATATATAAAACTTAGCTTTTTTTAACCCTCTTCTGTAGAAAAGATACAGATATGCATTTCTGAAAAAGTAGATGCTGGCCCTTTTTTAGGAACAGAGAAAGTAAAAGAGAGAAAAGTGATGGGCATTGTTTAAGACTAGTAAAGGAGAGCATAATTCTGAGTCTTGGTCCAGTGGTTTATCTGTTGGACCTTGATGCTTCCAGGATATTTGATTAAAATTTATAAGGTGTTAATGCTCAGTGATGACTAAGGCAAATATCACAGCTTGAAGTCCATTGTGTTCAATAGAACCACGAAAGTAATTCTGAACACTTCATAGAAGGGTAGATAAGATGTTTTAAGCTCGTTTGCCTTATGAAAAGTATGCATGAATTTATTTATTTATTACTAGAATAATTACTGTGTTGAAAGAAATGGTCTCTCTCTTTCATTCTTACTTCCTGCTTTTTTTAGAGGTTATGTTTGCTTCAGTAGGTGTTTAACTTCAGCAGTGATAGACAGATTATTGCCAGTCAGTTTTGGTTTAGGTTACACAGACTGCATTGTGGTTTGCTCAGCTGTCCTAACCTCACAGCTGGTAACAGACCATGCCTTAGATGCATTATTGCAAACACTCAGTTCCCCTAAGTCTTCTCAAGAGTAGGTAATGACCTTGTCTTTGTTAACAAACCAGTCCAGCAAGACTAGTTATGCCCCTATGGCCTCTCCTGTCAGATAGGGAATAAAGTTATCTGGTATCCATCCGGTGATTTTCTCTGTGGCAGGATGTCAAGCCCCTGCTCCTCTCTACCATAGATAGTTGATGCATAATGAGATAACCCAGGGGCTAAAAGGCCAGCAAGGGATCATCTCTGGCACCAAAGGGGCTCAGGTCTTAGCTAAGAATCAACATAGTCTGGAGAGTAGATGTGGGAAGAGATAAAGGAAATATTCTTGACTGAGAGTCACTTTTACAAACTATGAAAGGCACACGAGTTATTACAGAGGTAGCAGCCTTTTTCACACACACTGTGAAAGTGTGGGAGATCTCTCCCTGGAGCCTCGACGCAGGTTCCATGGTTACTTCTCTGGGGATTGAGGGAAAGGATCTCGATGTGTGCTGCACCAACAACTGGATGATAAGATACACTGAATCCTAAGTGATGTTATTTCTTCATTAGCTGTAACATTAACAGGTACCTTTAACCTTGCACTGTATATACGAGTAGTTTCTCTTTTCTTTTTATCTTTATTCCTGTGCAGTATTGGTTTAAGTCTTATATCTGTTAGTTTTCTATCTATTAAATAAATAATTCATTCTATAATAGACCAAATCAGCCATTATTAAAGAACTTGTGAATGAAAGTGAGTTTTGGGGTGCTGGCCACCACAATAAAGCTACTGCCTGCTGCCAGAGGCCTGGGTGAAAGACAGAGACTTATCTAACCCCCACATCCATTTGTAACACCAGGAGACATATTTTCTCAAGCAGGGTTTTACCATATTGAATCGAGCAGATTTTGGTAGTGATTCATGCTATCTTTCTGTTCCCACAATACAGGACAAGCAGGCTAACTAGGAAGGCTGTCTCAGCAGGTGCAAAGCCATTATTCATTGTGGCAACGAGAAGGGAAATACCACAAAATACGGTATATAGAAATACAGAATAATGATGAAATAACTACTATGGTTTAAAAATTACTACTAATAATAACTTCTATGGTTTAAAAAGTGACCACTGAATGAGTTACCTACACCAGATGGCAGAATGAGCTCCTGACACAGAAGGGTAGGTAAATCCTAGGCAGTGATGAACACTATATATATATATATGTATATATAGAGTGACTACTAAAATTCTTCAGATTTTTAAAATTATGAGATATAAAAGATGAAGAAGAGATCAGTTCTATGCAATAAGTTTATTTCTGTAACTGTGGAGAATATAAATGGAAGGACAGAATATTAGTTAGACTATAATATGTTCACACTACTGCTAATGAAGTAAATTTGAATATTACACCGCTGTGCTTCACCTCCACCTGAGACTGTCACTGGGATAAATTAATTTTGCTGTGTGAAGCTAGTTTTAGGGACTTTTTAACATGAAATATTCCCTAAAGAATGTTTGGATAAATTGAGTGCATATGAATACATTTTTCTCAGTGGCAGGACAGTGAGTTATTGTTGGTGGACAAAAAAAAGGGTAGAGACTGTTACAAGGTTCAGTGTCACAGGAGATTTCTGTGTTGGCAAGGGAACTGCTTGCGTTAGTGTTACATCCAAAGTGAAAAAGCTCTCAGCTTTGAAACAGCTTAGCAGAAGCCAAGGTGAGGGCAGTACAAAGCACTGAGTGCATGGGAGAGACACAAGCACTTGTTTCACATAAAGCACCTGCTTATGTACCCAGAGGGCAGATGGAGGCTGTAACAACTCTTCTTTCCAATTTCCAGAAGCAGCAAGAGCAGTTCTGTGACTCAATGTATTGCAAGGTTCACCTTTTAAGTCTGAACTCCTTTTGTGCAATGTGATGATGTCTTAATGAAGGAATTAAAGACGATGAGACGTCCCTGCATGGCTCACTGGTAGTCTGCATCAAAACATCTTTCTCATTCTTTTTGGATTCTGGGATTCAGGGGAGTTTGTGTTCTGAATGCTCCTTCACAACATGATAGAAAATGCTGCAGTAAAGCAGTGGATCAGAGATTATTATTTTCAAGTTATTATTTTTAGCAAAAAAAGCCAGAAGACTTGAGACATCTGAGAGGGACATAACCATGGCTGAATTAGATGGAAGTACTCAGGAGTGTGCTGATTTAATTAATTGCATGATGAGTAAGCCAGTAAAGGTTAGACTTCACCAACTATGAAGTCTTTACCATTTATTGCTTGCTGTGCACTGACCATTGCCTCCACAATGATGATATCGCTTCTGTAAGGATTGTGCAGCCATTTCTCATCTAGTCTTCTACCCCATCCCATTTTTCTTTCTTAAGGGAATACAGTGATAATTTGAGGGAATTAGGCATACTGATGATTTTACTGTTACTGATAATTTTACTATCCATTTAGAAAATTATTCTCTTTTTTCAGAGTTACAACTCCTAGTTAAATTTAAAGCCAATAATTATCATCATTCTTTGCCAACTACCACAGGTTGTAATAATAAAGAAGCAAATGAAACTCTCAGTCAGACAAGTGTCCTTCTTACATTGGAACATAATAATTCTTTTCACCCTGAATGATCAAACAATAAAATAATTATTATGATAAAATAATGAAGAGAAGATAATTTTCTGGTAGTCAACCCAAGGTCCTCAGGGTGTATCTGCACTGAAGCACAGGTGAAGGAAAAGTACTTTCTGCCTCTGGAAAGAGATAGAGAAAGAGATTCTTGAGGAATAAGAGAGTGGGAAGGAAAAGGAGTCAAAGA
The DNA here is from genome assembly GCA_013399915.1 of Illadopsis cleaveri. Lineage (NCBI taxonomy): Eukaryota > Metazoa > Chordata > Aves > Passeriformes > Timaliidae > Illadopsis > Illadopsis cleaveri. The sequence continues at coordinate 75,176 of VXBB01021901.1, forward strand.
GAGTAAGGAAGAGGAGAAGAAGTGATCACAGACAGAGTATGTCTGTGGAAAGTTCTGTGATTTCTAATCAAAGAATTTGCAGGAGACTATATCATTTATAACATTTATACCCCTGTTATGTGGACATCAATATTTACAGTCTCTAAAATGAGAGAAAAATGCACATGGTACTATGACAATGTATTGATGGCTACATTTTTTAAGGTAGACTTCCTTAGAAAATAGCATAGTTGGTAAAAAAAAAATCCATTTAGAAAATCTGAACATGGTGTTTTGCAATATTACAATTTTGAAAAAAACAGGGATCAGCAGAATTTTTTCATCCTTTTAATGTGTTTGAACTGTTTTTTTTAATTACATATGCTAATAATTCTGCCTTAGGATTTTTTCTTGTTATCTTGCAAAGTTTTTATAAAGAATAATTTGTGCTGACTTTTCAGTTTAAGCAGATTCACAATTAGAAGGTGACATATGAATTTTGAAGTTGGGTATTAGTTTGTGAAGTAAGGAGGTGAAGGGTCATAATTTGATAAATGTTGCATTGCAGTCTTTCCTGAAAATAGGTGTAGAATACATATTTTCATTCAGAAGACCTGCAAATGAAACCCTGTCCACCAGAGGTCATCAAATACTAAGAAATTTCTTTTTAAAAGAACATCTGCTTCAAACTGAAATAGCCCTCAGAATCTTTTAGTTTCTTTTTTTCCTCAGTTTCTGCAAGTTTATTGTTACAGACACCAAATAGTGCCTGATAACCTCTCAAGGCTAGAACTAAGCTGGGCAAAGCTGCTCCTTTCCTTGACTATATCCTGTGATCAAATGACTCAGCTCCACATGCTGAAAGCTGCAGCTCTGTCCCTTAGATCTTTCTTGAGTGTGTGATAATACAAGGAGATTTGATTCATACAGGAGTTACTTGCTCTGTCTGATCAGATTATTTTCAGGAAACATTGTTCCCTGCAGGAGGCACATAAAGTGTCTGATTTACAGGCAAGGCTGTCAGCTGCACACAGGTGTGCACTCCTGTGGGTTCAGCTCCCACACGGAGCACAGCTGGCACTGCCAGGGAACTCGAGGAGCCCCTGCCCACCTGCAGGAACTCTGATCACTCTGGTAAGGGCTGCAGGCCATAAGGGGCTTTATTGAACTTTATTTTTACAACAACTACCTTCTGTTTCCAAAACAATAAAACAGGGGCTGTGAAGAGACCTGTCAAACAGTTCTCTCTCTGTCTTTTATGGTCGCCTTTCCTCTATAGGAGAGAAAATTGCAATAAGCAGTAATGAGAAACCAGAATTTAGATGACTAGTTTTTTGTGGCTTCAAGGGTGTTCAAACCAAAATGTGTATGTCTGTCATTTTCATACCTTCCTCATTAATAGAGGCTACCATAGTATTATCAGGATATTTTTTGGTACATTTTTCTTAAATATCTCACTTTCTAAAGTGTCCAAACACATTCTCATGACAAACACATTTGTGTTTGTGAAAAATCTTACATAGAAAAAAAATTTGATTATTCAGGCTAGAGACTAGGAAAACTAAAAGCAGACTTATTGGATTTCTTTTCTTTATCATACATACACACTAAAAAATTTGAATATTTAGGCTCTGAAGTGTCTACCGAGGCCATATTTAAGAGTATAAGAAAAAGAAGCAATGTATATTTCAGTAAGAACTTCAGGGCCTCAGAAAGAAGAAAAGAACAAATTCAAATTATTTCTTATTTTTATTTTTTGGTGTTGGTGAAATTGATTAAAATAATGAAAAAAAAAGAATCAATTACTATATTACTTGGAAATCAACAGGAGGTGGGTCATAAAAGTATCCCTCTATCCAAGTAAGGTGCCAAGAAATTAAAAATACATAAATTCTTTCATGGATCCAGGAGAGAAAAGGAAGGACATACCTCCTGAGAAGCAAGAGAATAAGAACTTTAATGAACTGAATCCTGCCTTTGGATCTCACTTTAACTGAAACATATGGCAAAAGTTTGGGTCTGGAAATGGTCCAGTTCATTCATTTGCCTTATTAGATTACTCCAAAAGAGAGTAGAATTCTATGCTTTCTATAACTAAACATATACAGAAACAAATCTTAAATTTAAAATTAAAATATTAAATAGGAGTGTTTTAATTAATATATGATGCAAAAGGCTGCAGCAATCACTTGCTAATTTCTGCATTATCAAGATGGCAACAGTAAGGAGTTTTGTCAAATATTATCCCTTTTTACAGTGACAGACGGTGACAGCTAGAACTGTAAGGGATGCCTAAATGGCATAGCACAAACCTATATGAGTAACAGAGTCAAATTTCAAAGCTTCATTGGTCTCCTCTGATCTGATAAACCTTGGCACACATAGAGAAAGCTGACCTTTTTATGTCTGATCAGCTGTCTCCCAGGGATGCCAAACATTAGTTGTCTTTTAGATGTTTACCTAAGTCTCAAAAATCTGATGTAAAGCATAATTGCTGAAGACTTTTGAAGATATGAAAGAAACTGCAGAAGTCCCTTGGTTTGGGGTGAGGGACGAAGAGATGAGGAAAAAAAACCCCAAAATAAAGGAAATTTTAAATTCCATTTTGTCATCTTCACTTTTGAATCAATAGAATCAAAGTCCTGAAGGAGATGAAATTAAATTGAATGTTTGAAAACTGACCCGTGGAGGAGCATGAGAACAATTATGCTTCACAATGGTTCTGCTGACGTGCTTGATTAATGAAACTGTAAAAACATCATGGAGAGAGAAATCTACCAGTCACTCCAAAAGACAAAGCCATTTGGTAGCTGGAAAGAATATGTAAGTTCAAGTACTTTAAAATTTAATTTATAAGTCAATAGCTTTGATGTTTTCTGAAGCACTTTTTGCTCTCACCTGCAGTGCTAAAGCATCCACCCCCCCGGAATGATTTAGTTGTTCCACCTTATTTCTTGTTATATTCAGTCAGATATAATTTTCCAGCTGCTGCCAAATCGACCCTTACCTCTGGTCCTTCCACTACATACCTCAAGGAATAAATGAATATTTAGGCCACTAGAATACTTAGCTTGGCAAGCTGCAAGTCAAAGTAAGAATCAAAGTTGACAGTAGGACTGGTGCAGTGATACTTAGTTTTGAATGTCTTTGGGTCAATTAAATTTTACATGGGAGGCATAAAATCTCATTTTCTTCTCTTTTTTTCCTTAAATTTCTTTTGTTTTTTCTCTCCTTTTGTTTTGTTTTCTCTGCAAGTGTTTAAAAAGGAATTATAGATATTCTTTAAAAATTGCAAAAGTACAGTAGTATACATTTTTTATTAATATTCAATTCTTTGTCTACTAATTTTTTGCTGTTACCTGTATATTTGTTATTTATTTTTAAAGTATATGATTAAATTTCATTTAAAATATGTCTCTTTTTAAACAGGGATAATTCTCTCTTTTGAAGTATGCAATCACAATTTCTATTATTTTTGGTGAGTAATTCTGTGCATTAAAGAAAATCTGATTTCATTTTTAATTGTTTCTACTGGATCATGACTTGATTGTTGCTAACTTTGAAGGGGTGGCAGAGGCTGCAAAGAACTTCTGGAGGTCCCTGCTCAGTACAGGGTCTATTGGGGGAGATTGCTCAGGGCTGTGTCCAGATGGGGTTTGACTTCGGTCGCAGAACTGGAGACTCCACAATCTCCCAGCTCAACCTGTGTTTGATCACTCTTTACAGCAATAGAGTCTTTCTACTATTTAAAAAGCATTTCTCTTACTTCTGTTTGTGCCCACTATCTCTAACAAAAGCATGCCTTTATTATTTACTGTCATATATATAACTTGAAATAATAACAAGTTCTTTGAATATATAGACTTAGATTATTTTTCTTCCTTTCAATAAACCAGTTAAGAAGCTGATACTTATTGGAAAACCACACAACATGGCCTGATTTCTGTAAACCAGCCCTCAAGTTACTTTCATTGTTAATAATGCAATTTACCAGTCTGAAAGAAATTGTAATTTTATTAAGAGCTTTAAAAAATTTCCTGAGCAGTATTCTGCATGTCCTTTTGTGGTAGGTTTGACTGCCTACAGTAACCAAATGAAAAGAAGTTGCAGCACTCTCCTGTACAAGACTGAAAGGCTGCAATTTGGTCCTGAGTCCTGAGCCATAGGGAATTAGCATTGGCTGTGTCAGAGAGCTATATATAAATGAAAAAAAAAATTAAAAATAATAAATCTACATGACCACTTTTTTTAGGAAGTTCAGTTCATAAATGTCCAATATGTTTATTTTTTACTAGGGAGAAGTCAGAATGTCAGTAAAATCTCTGTGAATTTAAAATAGCAAAAGATGTATTTGTCTGATTATCAAAGCTGAAGTCCCTTGATGTATCGGGTATTTTCTTACATTAACCACAAAAAAACCCCAAAAAAACAAAAAAAACAAAAAAAACCCCAAAAAGCCCCCAAACCCTCCCCCCCCCAAAAAAAAAAACTTCCAAGAAAAGTATGGAGAAAGAAAAAACCTCATTATGCAAATTCAGCATACTCCTTTTCAGAAGACTTTTGCATCTGAACAAATGAAACTGATTTTTTGATGTTCAGTATTCAGCTAAATTTGAAGGAAAAGCTACAAACCAGAGCAGATTATCAAAATCCTTAAGTATTCCAAATCTAAAAACATTAGTTCAAGATACATTTCAAATGTATTGTTTCTTATTTTAGGCAAGTTCGACTGATTACTCAGCTTCCTCTCTTGCAAACTAACAGTCATATTGCAAAAAATCATTGACATCAGTGAAATTAGTTTTCTCAGCAAAACCTAACTTCTGCAGTTTTTTGGAAAGGTTGAGCTGATAGAAGTGATTTTGCTTGGACTAGCCAGTAATGCTCTGGGTTATCCAAGTTGTAGTCCCTTCTTTCATGTTAACATATGGCCTTGTTCCACATCATGAGCCAAAATATGTGTTTCCCAGGTCTGTACAAAGTTTATGCATAATTTATTCCAAAGGCAGATAAAGTCTATAGTCCAAGTTTTGTTGAGACTGAATGTTTCCTCTTTTATTTGGAACCTAAAAATCAAGTTTAATTTAAATTCAGCATTTTCTTCATTATGAATGTATTCCTATCTTGTATGTTTAGAGGAGGAAGTGGTGTAAAGAGAGGCAGAAGTAAAGCCCCATGGCTCCCAGTTATTGTGTTGAGAAACACTGAACACAGACCTTGGGGCAAGCAACAAAAATTGAAGCTATCTTTGTTTATACACTGCATTATATTTAGAAAGTAATTCCCTGATGTGGTGCCAGAACAGACGTGGGAAAAAATCTTTAATGCACAGCAAGGGTTAGCTGTCTAATGAGGTATGAGACAATTATATTAATTAACTATGTCTTTTCTTACTGTTTTTTCTTACTCTCCCAGGATAAAGAGGTGCAGATTGGCTGTACCTCATTTTTATTGGGTCTGCCAAACTTAACTGCAAGTTAGAGTTCAGGAAGCTCCTAGAGACATCTGTCTAATATTTGTCTTGCTACAGCTGCTAATTAATTTATCTATGTGGAGCAAAACATTTATTGCTTGTGTAAGTTTGCTTCCTTTCCATTTTCTTAATTCCTAGGTTATGACAGTTACAGTTGTTTTTCTTCTTCAGACATTTAAAATTTGAAACCATCCGGGCATTTTTTTTTTTCCTATAATGTATCTATATGTTCTTACACTATGAATAGGCATCCAGAAACAAACAACCCATAATACACCCCAAAATGATTGGTTTGTAATGGGTTTGTGTGTCCAGGTTTCTGTAGCAGGGAGGACAGTAGGGTGGCTTCATTGAGAGGCTGCCAGGAGCTTTCCCCATGTCCCACAGGGTCAAAGCCAGCTGGCTCTGAGATGGACCCACTGCTGGCCAAAGCACAGCCCATCAGTGACAGTGAAGGCTGTGGTGAAGGAGGCTGACCACCTGAAACCCATGAAGGGCCACCTGGAACCCTGGAGGATCCTCATTCTGGAGCAGGTGGATGCCTGAAAGAAGCTGTGGCCTGGTGGGAAGCCCATACTGGAGCAGGATCCTGGCAGGACCTGTGGTCATGTGAAACAAGGAGTCCATGCTGGAGCAGGATCCTGGCAGGAACTGTGACCCCACTTGCAGGAGAAGTGTGTTCCTGAAGGACTGCACCCTATGGAAGGGGCCCATGTTCGAGCAGTTCATGAAGGAACTGTGGCCCATGGGAAGGACTCACTCTGGAGAGGTTCTTGGCAAAGTGACTCCCATGGGAAAGATCCCACTCTGGTTGGGAAGAGTGTGAGGAGTCCTCCCCCTGAGGAGGAAGGACCAGCAGACAAAACATATGATAAGCTGACCACAGACCCCATTCTTTATCCTCCCATGGTGCTGTAGACAAGGATGTAGAGAAAATCAGGAGAAAACCTGAGCCCAGGGAGAATGGAGGAGTGAGGGGAAGGTGTTTTAGGGTTTGAGTTTATTTTTCATTCCCCTACTCTTGACTTGATGGGTAACAATTTAAACTAATTTGCCCAAGTCTGTTTTGCCCATGACAGGAAGTGGTGTGTGACCTCTTCCTGTCCTTATCTTGACCCNAGTTTATTTTTCATTCCCCTACTCTTGACTTGATGGGTAACAATTTAAACTAATTTGCCCAAGTCTGTTTTGCCCATGACAGNCCAGCAGACAAAACATATGATAAGCTGACCACAGACCCCATTCTTTATCCTCCCATGGTGCTGTAGACAAGGATGTAGAGAAAATCAGGAGAAAACCTGAGCCCAGGGAGAATGGAGGAGTAAGGGGAAGGTGTTTTAGGGTTTGAGTTTATTTTTCATTCCCCTACTCTTGACTTGATGGGTAACAATTTAAACTAATTTGCCCAAGTCTGTTTTGCCCATGACAGGAAGTGGTGTGTGACCTCTTCCTGTCCTTATCTTGACCCACAAGCTTTTTGTTATATTTTCTCTCCCCTTGTCCAGCTGAGGAGGAGAGTGATAGAGTGGCTTGGGTGGGCATCTGACATCCTGTCAGGGTCAGCCCACCACATGGTTATGCAAAGTTTAATGTTAATGCTGTATATTCAGATCTTGTTTCCACTAGAGTGTTTTTAGGTACTTGTTCATATCCTGATGTCTGCCTTTTACAGATCATTTTTGTAGCTACCATTTCTGCTTGTTTGTTGGTAGTCCAGTAGTTGCACAGCATGCTAACCTACTGTGAGATGGAGAGAGAAACTTGCACCTGTGTGAAACGTGCAGGAGTGCCTCAGTATCCCTTACACTGTTTTTCAGTGTGTCCTGCTTTATCTTGCTACTTTTCTTGTAGTAGTCCATTTCTCGTGGGTGGAACCCAGAGTCTCACCTTCAGAAAATACTCAAGGTAGCTCTTCAACAGAAAGCTTCTAATTTAAATGCACCAATAATTGCTACTTTTCTTATAATGTATACAATGCAATGAGGGAACTTGAAATTGGACAATACAGGCATTCCCTTGCTGCCTTTCATCCCACTCAGCTGCCTGAAGAAATGATGTATTGTAGAACCAGAAGTGAGGGGTTTGTGCTCCTTTGATCTGTTGTCCATGACATGAACATGCACAATAAAACTCAAACTCAAATTTTACTCAAAGTAAAGGAACTGCTCTGCAGAAAGCCTCATCAGACAATAGTAGCACCTTTATTTCAGCAGTAGCATTAGCAATAGTAGGAGCCAGCTGTCTAAAGCTTCAGTCTGGTAGGCTCATCCTGGATATTGTCTGAAGTGGTATTTGGAGAATGCTACATTCAGAGAAAAGCAAGTTTAGAGGGATTTTGCTGATATCAGATTTGAAGAAAACCTAACATGGTGTACTTCTCTGAAGATGAAAAATCTTCCAGCTGACAGCTAATGCAGGTGTCCGTAGTTAGATATAACAGAGTGTTAATGCATCTATGGTGTAGAGAGAGATAAAACCTTGCTTATGTGTTACGCTCATTTATATGTGTGAGAAGTATTATCCAGAAGTTGCAGGTTATGATGGTAACAAGTTAATGAATAAGACAAAAAAAGAAGACAAGAATAAAAAGGAAGTGTTTTCATCCTGATTGAAAAGAGAGTTCTTCAGAGAGCTCAGGAAGGATAGTTACAGCATGAATTTTAGACATCTGGTTAAAGTTCAGAAATTAAGACAGTCAGCCTGCAGTTTACTCCAATGGGAGAAGGAGACTGAATAATGTCTTCTTTTTTTTTCTTTCCTGTTCAAATCTTAAATCAGGTCATTTAATCTGGTTTGCATTAGCACTGTAGTTTGAGTCAGCAGAATTCTTTTGCATTCAGGAAATAAATTTCCTTATCACTCCTGCTTGCTGTTGTTTTGCAGAAAGGAAGGGGCTTGGGGTTTCAACTGAGACCATCTCAAAATGTGGGATTCAGGAGTCTTCAGGTATTCAGCCTATAGAAGCACACTAGAAATGATCTGAAGTCAAGCCTCCACAGTGCAGATAGTATGGAAACTCCTGCTCTCCAGATCAGTTCTTGCTATGCTGCCCAGTTTGCTGATGCAGACACAGTCTGCTAATGTAAACCTCTGTAAATGCCCTCACCAGTATTATTGACTAATGGTAGCACAGAAACCTGCACTATTGCCAGAACTGAACCCATATTACTAAAACTCAGTTTAGAGAGATAAAAATTATTTTTAAATCAGATTTTAGTGAAAGCTACTTTATGAATATTGTTTCCCTGAGAGTCTGTTTGAAGGAAAAGGTGTTAATCAATTTATGCTTAAATTTCTCTCAATCATTCATGCTCTAAAATTGACAGACTCTCTTGAATCTCGGAATTGTCCACAACCTGCCCTACAAATCCTTCTTGCAATACTTTGCTCAGTGATATGTATAGCCGGAGCACTGTTCTAAATTTGGAGTTGCAATCAATGCTGGTGTGTTGGATTGTCTTTGGTGGTCTGACACTCACTTCCATCAGTTGTCAGCATTAGCATTTGTGGTGGCTGCAGTTGATTGTAAACTCAGCAGACATTTTTCCCATTGCAGAAAATTCTGATTGACAAAAAGATCATGCCAAAGTTCACTTCAAGTCATGAATACAGTGTAATTCTTTTAAAAAAGAAAAATCTCTTCCTTGTTGAACCCCAACAAGGATATCTTCTTTACTGAAAGATTATTACTATTTAGTAGATTAAACATTGAATAAAGAAATGAATAGTCATATATTGTTAATTTGCTCAGACATCTTGGAATGTTGGATCTTATTCTGCCTGTGTCTCATTTTCACATCCTGATGGAAAAATGTTTGGTTTTTTTCTATCACAATATGTGAGACAATAAAAAAAGATGTATCTCTCTCCCCAAAGGAAGTGTAAAGCTAGTCATTCTTTATTTCATTCTTCCAGATGACCTTAGTATTACAGTGCGTATTGGAAAGGTTGAGGCAACTCTGTGAAAAGAACACAAAATCCGCTTGGGAAAGGAGAGCTGGTGGATCTTCAATGCCTCGTGCCATAAAATAGAAGTTCCCCCTACTAAATAGGAATGTGATTCCTCTGGTAGAGCTTTGAGGCTGCAAATTTGAAATGCTGACATGGAGCTGCTGCAGCCAGTAGCATGGCAGAGGAGGTGTGGCAGCCCTGTGTCCCCAGGTTCAGCCTGCATCCGGACCAAGCATGTATTCCCAAGAGGAAAATGCACGGGTACACACGATTCATATACACAAACACACATGTATACGGTACACACCTCGTGTAAATAGGTTTACACCTCACAGAGTGCACACAGGTGGCACTGGGGCCCTGCCTGCCCCAGGGTTTCCCAGCCTGGTCACGCTGTGCAGGGAGCAGCCTCTTACCACACAGCCTGATGGATGCAATGTGAGGCTCTGAGAGAACTGGCTTCTTGTGCAATTGAAATGTGTGAGCTGACGTACAGCGTGCAGCTGAGCAGGTGAGAAACCCAAAGATGTAAACAGGAACTGAGCAGTGTGCTTGTCCCCAGGTGAAAGCTGAGGCTTGGCTGACACGGAGATATCACCCAGGAAATTCTGTGTAGCTCAGAGTGTATAGAGGATTTTTTTTTTTTTTTTCTGTTCACTGTTGTGATATACCTAACAATATTTATCTTTTTTCCACCTAGGTTTGTAACCGCCTCACTAATATGGTTACAAATATCTATATCTTTTTTATTGCTTTGAACTAAACTCTAAATTTAAGCTCTCACTTTGCAGTACATTCCTCACTAGGAGCTTGGAGAGGTGCAACAGACAATCCGATCTCTTGTTAAGGGCTTTCCTGGGTGCAGACGGCTGCCCTCCTGCCTTACCAGCAGTGCACAGTGCTGCTTCTATACCACACTGCTCATGGGCCGGCAGTAGTACAATGCTGTAGCTGTGAGGGGGCCTGGAAAACTTCAGCTATATGCCCCTTACTGAAGCCAGATTCCTCCTCACAGAAATGTGAATTTCACCACTCCTCATTAGAGCTGGAGTGCCTTTAAATGAAATTGCCTTCCCTTTTCAAATTCCATTTCTCTTTCAAAGCACAGAAGGACCATCAAGTTGCTCACCAAAGACTTTGTGTTCCAGCAGGTTGCAGGTTTCACCAAATTTTTTGGTGAAAATTTAGTTGTGCCCACCATCAAGAATATTTCTCTTGAATTTCCTGTCCTCTAAACACGTAATTTACTCTGCATTTCAAGGCTTTTGTTGTTACTGTTGCTGTTTTTATAGTATTTTACTCTATAATGAATAAGATTTATGTGTGTGTATGTATACATATATATTTAAATGCTAGTTTTTTGAGACTTTGCATTTGCAGATGCACGATGGTCAGAAATTTAGCTTCAGAGGCTCTTGTGTACCTGCCTGAACACTCACATGCATTTTTTGTTCAGTTTAATATTAAAATGTCATACTGACATCACAAGATCTGACAACATTGACATAATGAAAATGTCAGGATATATGATGGCGGTAGTTTGCAAAAAAAAAAAAAAAAAAAGTAGTTGGTTTGACTGGCAATTGAGGAACTTGTGGGGCTCTTGATCTAATATAAGTATTATTTTCCAAATGAAACAAAGCTGTTTTAACAAAAATATTCTAGTCATTAGGCTTCTGTTTACCTAGTTGTTAAAATGTTCCCAAATTGAGGTTCCTTAAAATAGCTACAAATATACCTAGTAATAAATTTTTGGCCATAATTCATAAACCTTGACTTACAGTGAAGATTATATGCTTTTCACATATTTTTTAAAGATTGCCTTAAATTTGAGACACTTCTCTGTTGCAGTGCATGATTAGGGTTTTTCAATTTTGTGTATGTTTCTTGTTTATTTGTCTGTAATGGTATATTCCCCCCTACCCCCCTATCCCACTCCCCGGTGGTTTGTCCCTGAAACCCATGCCTTGCCCATCACCCTGATAGGTCTGAAAGGTGATGTTCACCTATTTGCCCAGATGCTCAGGTGCCCACCCACACCCTTTGTCCTGTTAAGCACCCAAGTCTACAGCCACCCCCCCATCCCAGAGATTGGTCCAAAAGTTACCCCCTGCCCAGAGTACTCCCGAAGGGTACTTAAGGGGAGAACAAAGGCCCAGTCTCTCTCTTGGCTCTTGCTCTTGCCCCCACCTGCTGCTCCTGCTCTTGCTTCCTCTCCTGCTTCCCTTCAGCTCTGGCCATGGACCTCCAAGGAATAAACATCTGCTAAACCCACACCGGAGTCTGCTCATTCTTCCAAGGCTTCAGACCACGCTGCCAGGCTGAGATCAGAGCAAACCCACAGAACATTCGTTGTGTACCATCCTAAAGCAGAGCTAGCCAGGAAAGCAGCTCAGGGATGGACATACTTCTCCTAAGACTTCTTTTCTTTTCTGATAACTCACTTAAAAAGTAAGTGCAAAAAAGATTAAATTTTAATTGAAACAATTTAATGTAAAATGAGGTCTTTTAGGTCCAACAAGCTTTAGATCTGTACTGAGGTTTATTTTAACAAGAATATTAATTAATTGCTAAGTGCTGTGGTTGTTTCAAACTTTGACCATTAGCCTGCTATAAGTATTTGCTTATGTTCAGTGGTCCTTGAAACAGCCTTCACGTTGAATGGCCAAACCTTAGCTGGATTTTGTGACATTCCAGGGGGTGAAAAGCCTTCTTACCCTGACATAGAAGATTGGATATGATTGCACTGAGCTTGCACAAATATAGGTTTTCAAAGATCAGTGCTTGTTTGAAGACAACTACAACCACAGTATTTGGGAGTTTTTTTGTATCTGAGAAGAAATCCATCTCCTTCACAACTAAGGAGTACATTGTGCAGGATGCTGACCTGGAAAATGGCAGAGATCTACTTGTTTTTAAAGTCTATTGATCCAAATGGTCATTCATTCCCTTCTCATACCCACTGTTTTGTCTCTCTTCAGCTTTTAATTTTTTTCCTTAATCCATATCCCATTCCTGTATGGCTTGTTTTGTTTTTGTTACTCTGCAGTGCCACCACCATTACTCAAAGACCTCAGGAAGTGATATGTTTTTTCCTGGGTTTTGGGTTGGTTTGGTTGGGTTTTTTTTTTAAATTCAGCAATTTTCTACTCACTGGCTTCTAAAAGAGATGTCAGAACAGCGCACCTACTCACTCAGAGATGGAACAAGACAATAAATAAATATTATATCTGTAAGTCAGTCTCTGTCATCAAATCATATGTAGATCTTTGAAACCCTGAGATACATATAAAGCATCTAGGAAAAATTCTTGTCAGTTTGAGCTTCGATATTTGTGTATTCACAACACAGAAGAATGGCCAAACACTGTTCATCGAATTTTAAGTATAACTCAAACTTTTTTTCCTCCCCATCAGGAAATGAAGGAAAAAGTGAGAGAACATTAGAGGGAGCTGTTGTACAACGGAAAAAAACCCAAAAGAACAAACCAGCAGTACTTAAAAACCCTTTCATTTCTTGTAGGCAAAATAATAATAATAAATACAATGCAGAAGAAAAAAAACAGGGGAATGAGCATGTAGGAAAGGAGCCATGACAGTTATAAAAGGAAATATGATTATGTATAGTGATTTGATGAACACGTCCCAGAACGCTGATCTTTGGGATGGCACAACTGGGAGGGCTGCTGTGCAACAGACAGGCTGCTTGAAAATGTCAGTGTAACAGTCACCCTGCAGCCACCCGAGTCCTTGACCTAATTAATTTTGCATGGCTTGACAGAGCTTCCTTCAGGTTCATTCATTACTTCAAAGCACAAAGCTTGTGCTGCTCTTTGTGCTGGGGAGAAAGAGGGAGAGGGAAAGAGCAGGGAAGTCAGTGTGGTCTGGGCAGCTCCTGCAGAGGAATCGTCCCTTTTAAAGCAGAATGGTGTCACCTGGAAGATGTTTAGTGACCTCATCTCTTCTGTGGTTTGTATTTTCTGTCTGCTGTGCTACTCTGGGCACTCGGTCTCCTTTAAAAGGATGCACCCACCAGTGAGTAAGGGGTGGCTCCCACTGTTTGGAGGAACTGGGCTTTATTGTAATTTACTGAAACACCATTACAAAAAAACCCCATGAAACTGCTTGTCGCTTTCCCTGTCATGCATATAAAATGCAAATTTTGGTGCTTTGTTTCCTGAAAGAGCATCATTTTTTTCTGCTCCCTTTTCCACATGAAGACTTCACACCATAAAAATGCGACAATTTGGAGGCAGGTCTTGATAATTTGTGACTGTTTTCCAGCTCCTGTAGGTTATTGTTACAAACAGGACTGAACCAAGATCCTTAGCAGACTCCACAACTAGGATTCAAAGTAGCAAGTGAGCCATTTTTTTGACACAAGATTCTGTGAAATTAGGTCTTGGCAGAAACAGTAACTGAAGTCACTTCTGTGTTCCATGTGCTTGTGGTTTTCTTTTTTCCTCCCTTTTAAAATAATGATTTATAAAGCACAGTAGGGACTTGCAGTCATTTTTCTTTTTCTGTTTCAGGATATTATTTCCTGGAAAACCAACAGAACACATTTGCTAGGTTGTGATAAATTCAATCTCACTTTTTGGTGAACGGTCTAGTATCTAATTTTTTCTATATTTTCCTTAAATTGTTCCGACTACCAGGCAGCTGTTAACTTTTGAATTTTTTGGTTTTGTGCATTTTCATTGTTTTCACATATAGAGAAGAGAGCATTGTATTTTGGAATTTACTTAAATTGTGAAACGTGCTTTTATTTATCAAGCATCTCTTGGTGTTAATTTATTTTCAGTTATCTTGGAGACACTTCTTCAGTCCACAGTATCATTTTGAAACAGGAGAGTCTACAGAATTGGGATTCCTTAATAGTAGTACTACAATCCTGACTAACTTCACTCTTAGGAACTATAATAGATTAGGAAGTACAGAAAATTCTGTAAACTTAGGATTGCAGCTCGAAGGGCTGCACACAGACCTTTTAAAGACACCAAATAAGATGTAGAACAGTTTCCATCCCTACATCACAATGACTAACTATCCCATTCTGTGCATTTTTGGCCTACTTATTTGATATATAGGCTTTCAAAATGAATTTCAGTTAAGGATTGGCCTCACTTATTTATTTTTTTTCAAGAAAATAAAAGCAGAAGTAAAAACATGAAAATAAAACCATTTGGAGGAAGAACAAAAAGTCTCTTTCAACCTGTAAATCCCTCTGTTTTGAATTCTCTCACAGCTTTACTCTTCCTGCATGTGGTGAGCAGATGACTTAATTTTACATTCTCTCTGTAAATGTGTATCACTAACTGCATTTGCCATACTGCTGAATACATTAAAGAAACTTATTCAAACAAAGTTTAAAATTATTTCAAAACCAGAATGTTAATGTATGCCATTTTGGAATTCAAAGAAGTGACCCATTTCAGTACCTCTGATAAATATATGACATTGATAGTTTTGATTTATTGATGATTTTGAATTTTGGTGGAATTAAAATTGATATTGAATGCAGTGAATTTAAGATTTTTTGTATTTGAATACTGGCAAAATTATTAGAACTCGGGTTTAAATATTAAGGATACTAGATTTCTTGAAACAGTGGCGTTCTATACCATCCAATTCCAGCATCTGAATTCTTCTGCATCTCAAGAAACAAATGAAATAACACAAAACTATAATGACAGTTAAGTTTATTTTGTGTGTGTGTGTCTGTGTGTTCAATGGTATTAAAATATTTGGGGCTTTGTATTCAAACAATGAACTCTCTGGCAAGACAGCTAAACCTGTTTGGAATTTGATTTGAAAATATTCATGATGAACTGGAATATCTTCATGGTGCTTTGACATAAGGACCTCTTCTAAACTGTCTATTCTAATATTTATACAATGCCAGAGGTACATATGAGAGTATCATTACGTGTCTGGAAGAAATGTCCTTTATTTAACTGCCTGTATTTCTTGCATCTTGGTTGGACACTCAATTGCCAGACATGGCTTGTTAAAAAGGTAATTAGGAAACACGAGATTAATGCAGTCTTGCTGACTTAATTAGCCTTACCATGCCACTTCAGTCAGAAATATTAGCTAGGATACAGAAGAATGGAAACACCTCAGCCTCATTGACAGTGGCAGGAGGAAGCATCTCTGTCCTCATGCCTGGGCAAAGGCTCACTGAAACTTGTATCATTGAACTCAGAACTCCTGGAAACAAATTGTGCTGATGTCTGGAGCTGTAGTGAACAGTTTCAGATTCTCTGAAGTAGGAATCCTATCTTGGTATTTTTTGTTTTGTCCCTTTTGGATTACCTTTTAACAGCTGATAGCTGACAAAACACAAAACCCTTGCAACCAAATGTGAGCTTTAGATTCAACTTTGGATGGATGGGATTAATTAATTTTGGAATAGGATTATCTGGGGTAACTGGAGCAAAATTTTCCTCAGTTTGTTATTTTTCATACCATTCTATTAGATGAAGAAGACAGTGAAAAAGTTTTCTGAAGATGCTGAATTTCAAAATGTAAGAACAAAAGATTTCCTGATATGCACAGCATCTTTTCCTCCCAACTGATCTAGTTCCACTTTCCTTACAGGGCTGTGGACATGACCCCTTTCTGACGGCTCTGCCTGGGACATGTAAATCACTATTACCTAATACCTTTGAGCATATGTCAGAAAACTGCTTATGACACAAGTCTAAATGCAGGTCAAACACAGACTCATTTTATAATCACCACGTTGCTGAAGTGCTTTTAGGAGAATTTTATTGGACAGGTGTAATCAGATAAGATACACTATTTGCAGGGTTTCATAAATAACTTTGACTAGATAGACAGAGATAATTACACTTCGTCTTTAGTAGGAATAGAGTTACAAAACATATATTGCTGAACACAAAACAGCTGAAATACCTTACAAATTCGAAATAGCAATCAGAAATATGGATATCTCTAAATCCCACAGCTGTCAGTCTGGCTTCTATCTTTAGCAGAAGGAAAGGTAGGTAGCATCTGAAGATTACTTTAACCTCTACTCTATCTATAGGAGATCTTCTACAGTAATATACCAACGGGCTTCCTGAAACAGGTTATCTCATCTTTTCATAAGCAGTTGTACCTGATTTTTTTTAAAATAGCATTATATTACCCCATTAAGTTTCTCTGTTGAACTCTCTTGTTTGTAAATACTGCTCTTGTATAGGCTCCTCCCTTCTACCTTTACCACAACTTCTTTTAAATGACTTCTACATTCTTCCTCTATGGGCTGAAGAGTCCATTGAGATCCACGTGTGAGGCTGCAGGGAGAAAGATGCAGGCAGTATAGATGCAGTCCTTACAGAAAAAGCTCTTCTTGAGGGCACCCAGTTAGGAGCAGGAATGACATGAGGCCTCATTTTGACTGCAGTAAAGATGAAAACTTGACTCCATTGTGTAAAAACAAGCAGGACAATAATTCTTGGATTTGTGAGGGTCCTGAATGGCCCTGCGGAACAAGATAAGAAGGGTTTATAAAACCCAGGGCATGTGGAGTTTTTTCTGTCACCCCTCTGAGGAAAGTAAGCTCTTATCAAGGTGAATGAGGAGTACATCAGCTGAACTAAGGTATATAGCCTTAAAAAGGAAAAAAAAAAGTCTTTGTTCACGAAAAGAATCTTCAAGATAAAATCATCAAACGAAAGCAGGAAGAAGTAAAGATGACAACAGACTTCTAACTATGTTGCTGGAAAGACAGTCACCATGCCAACAGTACCAAAGTCAGGCACTCACCACTGATTCTGTGGACTATGCTTCACTGAATAACTCTGTCTGGGTATTCAAGCTGCTCTTGCTGAAATAGATGTTACCTGGTAGAAGGATGCTGCATCTTGTGCTTTGCAAGTCAGTTTTTCTTATGTGAGAGCATGACCAACATGTTATTTTCCTTTATGGTCTCCTCTGTTTCTCATTTGGAAGAATTTTTAATTTTTAAGTAATCTTTATTTTCGTTATTTTGACTTTTCAATTCTTCATAACTCTTTCACTCTAGGTAGATCTAGATGATCAAAGTGGATAGTAGGTGAGTAGAAAAAATAGAATATTTTGAAATTACATTATAGATTGATGGATTCTTTGAACTAGAAGTATGTATGAATGTGTTTGAAACACTGAAAAAAGTTAATTTTAAGTGTTTCTGCAGTAAGAATTAATCTTTTACTGTATGGGCTACATTTGTAGCATTTTTCGCTCAGTAATCACTGTCACTGCTAGTATAGTCAACAGTATGATTGGTATCGCTCAATAATCAAAATCATTTAACTATTGATTACTCTTGCTGCTGACTACCATGGAATTTTGGATGGTAATTAGTCAGAAATAATTAATTTTTTTTTTAGAAAAAAATAGTAGAAATGAGTATCACATACTAAAGTGACAGAACAACAGAAAGAAATGAGGGTATAATTCAAAAATGTATAGAAGCAAATGAAATGCGGCACACTCACTGGCAGGTGAAAATTTCTACAATCATATTATTACCCACACATGGCTGCAAGCATGTCAAGTAATGCTACATCTCAAAATAAACCTGGCAGTAAGTCTAATGATGCAGAACTTTTGTTCCTGTGATTCATCAGAAAAGAAATATTTGAGGCAGTGAAGCCAGACCTTTTCCATGTACCTCCACCACAGGAACTCCCTGCGTGAAATTCTGTGTCCCAGTGAGTACTTGATTTGCACCTTGGATGATTTTTTTTACTTTTCAGTGAGGAGGACTTACATGTCTGACTCACCTTCTGGAAACTAGTTCAATGAGCTTCATTTGCCCAAAATTAAAACATCTAAATTTGAAACACTGAATCTGAACTAATCACTTCTGTATGCTCTGTAATTGTGAGGAGAAATCTTTGCAGAGAAGTCCTTGCAGATGGCATTCCTCTGATGGTGGATACTCACATATGGAGCAGCCAGGCATCTTTTGCAAGTGCTCCTAATGTTTGATTCATCTGATGTGCTAAAAACATCTATATCAATATAGAAGATCTCATTTCAGAAATTTCTATTGCTGTTCTCTATTGTCTACAATGTAACTGTGACTGATTACTTTCCAAGGTGATGGCATTGTCCCCTAAATACCACCTGCATTGAATCCAACTAAAAACTGATTTTTTGAAAGTTTTTGTTCTCTAAGCCCAGTGTGATGCTTGAAAAACATCTCCCAATATTTGACTGTGGGTATCATGGGGATTGGCAAAGGCCAAAATGGTTTGGGGAAGAGTGATTGATCCAGGGTTAATGAGCTGCCATGCACTCAGCCTGTGAAATATACTTCTGAGTCATGTTAGACTTTGACGGAAAAGTAATAAAGGAAAATCACAGACCAGCTGAGGTCGGAGTAAAGAACAAGTGCAGACCTTTGGTCTCTGGTGAGGTCTTGCCTGAAAACAGAAGTTTATTGGATTGTTTCTAGCAGTTGATTCACGCTTTTGTGTGAGGGTCTGACTCTGGAGTGGCATTTTGACATTCCTGATCCCGACTACAGTTGCTACACTCCTATCCCCGCAAAAAGGTAATTCCATCCTAGCTACCAATTTATGTTTGTTTGTGGACTTCTAAAATTCCATAAGCTTCCTTAACTATACAAATGTAACTGCCTTTGTGGCAAGGTAGAAAGGAGATATGTCTTCTCTGAGACTGCCTTGGGACAAGAAATGGCTCTTTATTAGACATTGACACAGTTTTAATCATGCTAATGTATTTCTTTTCAGGGTGAAGAAAGGTTGTTCCTTTCATTCAGAAGCTCATGGCTTTAGCTTTTAGGATTCACTAGGTATCAGAGATTTATTGATACATTTTTAGTATCAGTATCAGTTTCTGCTCTCCCGAGCTCCAGGGTGCCACTCCAAAATGGAACTTCAAGCAGCAACTTCTGTGGCGAAACACCGTGGCAGATGCAGTGCTTCAATATTACTTTTTGCTGTGAGAGAAGAAGAGAAAAGAAAAAAAGAAAAGAGAAAAGAATAAAGAGCACTTTTAATACCTTTATTTTCTTTGATAACGCCTCTCATAGCATACCATGCTTTTCTGGTAATGTCTCTTTTTAAATGCCTCAGTTCAATTTCACAGAAAAGTTCAAAGCCTATTTTTGTATAGTTTTCCTTTCTCAGTCATTATCTATTGCAAATAATTCTTTTGTTTCCTTAAATTGAAGCTGTAATGCATAACCTTTCCCCCAAAAGTTATTCTCTAGTTATTCAAAGCAAGAAAGCAATGATATTGTTTCCAAGACAAGTATGCATCCCTAAATTAATTTATTACAAAACACTTCCATTAAATAAGTGATAAAAGGAAGAACAGCACAAAAAGTGACTTAGTAGGAAGAAATAATTTGCAAAAAGGAAATAAATGGGGATATGTGGTATGGGAAAAATATCCCAAAGGAAAAGACCCATTATTAGTCAAAATAATGGCTAACAAATTACTTGTGTCTAAGATGTTACTCCAGTATAGGGCATTGCAGCCTGGTAATGACAATAGTGAAACAACCGACTGTGAAAATGCCACATCTTTACTATTATTCAATTCCCTGCTTAAACACATCATTATTAAATATCTCAATTGTTAAGAATCATTGATAAAGCATGTTAAAGTGGCTAATTACTGAGTCCTATGTGTTCTCTAAAGTCCAAAGCACTTTTCTCATGGTGTCAATTGATTGTTAAAAAACCTAGCTAAGGAAATAATATCAGGAAATCATCCATATTGGTATGCTTGGTCACAGCGACGCAGTCCTGACTACACTTCCAACAGGAGGCCCTGGAAAAAGCCAAATTATGACTAAAAGATCAGCAGCATACTTAGACAAAATGATACTGAACTGAGTGTCAGGAAACTGAATTTCCCGAGTAAGGTTCTGCTGTGGTGACAATGTAAAGCTTGTCTATCCAAGGCAAAGTTGCATAGGTTGCCTTGTAAAATATTCAGGCAATGAACGCCTTTCACTTTCAACAGGGAGATTCACCCAGAGTAAAGCCCCACCATCTGCTGCCACGCTGGCATGGAATAATGTATGTGATGGTTCTGCAATGACATCTTGTGTGACATATGTGAGCTAAAGAAACGCAAACATCACACCAGAATTCCCTTTGTGAGGGAAACACAGAATTCAATATTAGCTTAATTGAAATATTTTACAATATAATAAATGTACAGAAAACAGGTACTATGAGTTCAGCAACAATGACATTGAAATCATAGTGTAAATTATCTATGGAATACCAAATAATCTAATAACAAAATACAATATATATTGAAATTTTCTTTTATATTCTTACCTTTCTCTGAGTCTTAAGTTGATGGCTTTGCTCTGGAGGAGAGGGTTAAAAGCATCATCAGTTTCCCAGGTACCTCAGGTGTAGAAGTATGATTTTAGAAGTGAGGGATTTCTTCCTTCTTCTTGCTGAGAGGAGTATGATGGTTATAGTTACTTCCTCTTCACACTGGCATCCACTCATGGCTATTTTTAATATATGCTCTAGCACAGTTTATAGCTTGATTTTTCTTTATTGGTCTCTGATTCCATGTTGTATCCAAATGTATTACAGATGGTAGTCATTATATACAAAGTAAAAGTACTTGCTCTTTGTTTTCTTTGTTACACCTAAAACTGCTTTTAGGTACCTACCTAGCTCCCAAGGATGCATTATTTAATATTCAGTAATTTTTCATTGTTGATTTGATTATAACTCTTGTGCTTGCGTTCAAACTTTCTGGGCCTTTGCTTGCATTGCACCCTTGTACTCCTCTGCCACATCTGTATTCCAGGGTCATCAGCAGTTCATTCTCTACAGAGCAACTACATGTTAACACTCACTATTACTTTAAGAAATCTATCAAAATAATTGCAATAATAGGCTTTACATGTTCCAATTGCACAAAGCTAAGCAAGTTTAAAAATAATTGGGTGACAGCCACCTTGTCATTACAAAACTGATGTTAGAGATGAAACAAGTAACCTCCAGGCAAGCCTAAGATAGGCTTGCTGGACTAAGCAAGCCTGACAAGACCCAGTCCTGAGGCCTCACAGAGCCAGAAAAATGCCTTCAGCCTTTTAACAGCAAAAGCAATACCATATTTACTGGGCTACATGAAACTACCCTTTTCTGGTTTAGTCTTTGGTTTGTAGTAACGGTCTCAACAAACGCTCAGGATCTTAGCACTGCTGCAGGGTTTGCAAGTACCTTTTATTGCATATTTCACAAGGAAACAAATCCCAGGAGAATTAAGGTCCTTCTTTCCTGGATTTGTGTTTTTCATATAGTGTATTCTTCAATTTTTTAAGCCAACTAATATGCTCAGAAGTATACTTTCAACATGCTCCTGAATTATCCATTTCTCCACTCTGGCAGTGTTTCAGAATACATGATAGGACAGAATTATGTTGCAGTAGTTATGAAAGTGAAAAAAGAAATCACTTATTCATCGGTGTTTCTCTTTTATGTAAAAAAATAATGCTGTTTAAGTTTCCAGTAGTGGTTGAAAAAAAATTCCTCTCTGTTGGTATATATAGATGAAATGTGAGTTGTAGAACTAGTTGTAAGAGGCTGTAGGTCATCCTCTTTGGACTTATTTTTAGAATTCAATTAAAATTCAAACAAACAATAAAATCTCTGCCTGGATATAAACTCAAAGCAAGACTCAATTGCACTGAGATGTTACATTCAGGTTAGGGAATTTAGTGTTATTAAGTCAGATGCAAAAGTCTAAAATTAAGGATGGGATTCATTTTACCTGCTTCCCCTAGGAAGTATGATGGAATGAACAAATCTTTGAAATCCGTGTTTGTCTCCTCTGACTCTAAAAAGGGTCTAAATAATTTCCTTGATATATACACCCATATCTGATCTAATAAATCCATTTTTAGGTGATGAAATATCTATACCCCAAGCATCTAAATGTAAGAAAAGATAGATAAAGTGAATGACATAGCCTAGCAATAACCACATAGGTTATTGAAACAAATCTAAATGCACTGATTTAGCATGACACTTAGAATATCTTTATGTAGACAAGACAGAGTTTCTCACCCCAGGAAGTCAAGAAAAGAATATATGTCATTAGTAAAGGATAACCTCAGTGTGATTGTTGTCACTTACACTCTTAAGAAAATTTTCTGTGTTTAACACTTCTATAATTAGAATTCTTCTGCCTATGAATATTATTGCCTACTAATCACACATTTTGCCACAATCTCCTTGTGCAGGCCAGTTGTGCTCCATATTTACAAAGGAATGCATGATCATGACAAAAATGACCCAAATGGAAGACAAACTTTGAAAGACCACTAATGATAAAAAAAGAAATTACCAGAACAAAGATCTCACAGTCTTAAAGAAACCTAGTAAGTAAAGCAGACAAATAAAATTCTAAGAGATAAATGTCATGTTTATTCACAATATGGTAGAAGTATGCTTGTCTTATCAAAGTAAAATTATATTTTACAGATGGTGAAACTGTAGTTTAGGTTGTTAAGGAAGGCAAGTAATCCAAATGGCACAAGATGGGACAGTGGAATATGTCTTTGGTTAGAGAAAAAATGGATCTGAAAAACTCCAGGCAAAGCAGGAATTTTCTCACATGCAGGACACAGTGCCTGGAAATTCCTTCTATCCAGTCAGAACAATTATGTTATGCTGTCAGATTTTTGAGGAATATTCACTTTGCTTCTTATTATATTGAGTAAATATTCACATCAATCAATATCATAAGTTTCTAATTGTAATTTATTTTAGCTTTTGTGGATTTTTTTTTTGTTTTAGATTTCTACAACCACACATTTGGCTACATTCATTTTGTGTCTTGAAGAATTATATTTGAAATGGTTGTTTCACCATCTTAAAAGCTAGTTGTGCTTTTAGGAGCATATTAATCCAGAACCATTACTTGCCTAAATTGATCTAATATACAACAAAATTTGCAAGCAGCATGTACAGTTTGTTGACCATAAAACTAAAAAACAAAGTGCTTTACTGGGTCAGATCAATTTTCATTTTCTGAAAATGGCTCTACAACTGTTAAAGAGCAGAGTTACTTCCTTCTCTTAGTACTTCCCAAACCTTGTTAAGGTTGTCAGAGACTATATGCTTGTGTAGATTTTTATTGTGCACTTAAGAACCTGTTGCCCATGAATTTGCCTTAACCTTTTTTGAACCAGCTCAGCTGTCTCCACGGTTGCCTTTTGCAACTAGTTCCAGAATTTCAGTACGTGCTCAGTAAATTCAAATTGATTCTATCAATTTCAAACAACAACAAAAAATCATTATGTTTAGCTTTTGTCCAAATAGTTCTTGAACTGAATGGAAATTCATGTTTATAATAAAAATTATTTACAGGATATAATTTTCCCATTCTTCATTGTTATGCATATCAGGCTTGTGTGGCAAGGTTTTACTAGTGGGGGGGAAACAATGAGGATCTTCCAGCAACTTCACCCATGTCTGACAGAGCCAATGTCAGCCAGCTCCAAGATGGATCTAGCAGCAATGGTGGTAGTGCCTCTGGGAAAACAGAATCCAGAAAGGGGAAAAGAAACTGGGCAACAGCAGCTGCAGCCAGAAAGAAGACTGAGAATATGTGAGACACACAGCTCTGCAGAGACCATGGCCAGTGAAGAAGGAGGGCGAGATGGTGCTTCAGATGCTGGGACTGAGATTCCCCTGAGGCCTGTGGTGCAGACAGACCATGGTGAAGGAACTGTGCCTCTGAAGCTCATGGAGATCAGCATTGAGGCTTCAGAGGAGACCCCATGCCAGAGCAGGTGGATTCCCAAAGGAGACTGTGACCACAGGGAAGCCTGTGCTGGAGCAGGCAGCTGGCAGGCCCTGTGACCCCGTGAGGACCCGCACAGGAGTAGTCTGCTCCTGAAGGACCCACTGTTGCAATAGGACACAAAATAAAGATGCTTGACTCCATTCAGAAGACAGTAGAAATCAGAAGGCTTTATTTACAATTCATTCAGCCATTTGATAACATGCTGTGCTAAAAGGCACATTATTCCATAGAACTGACACCTCTACCATTGGCTAAATAACAGAAATAGCAAATAACACCTGTTGTTATGGGAAAGGAATATTGTTTACACAAGGTTGTTTTGCGAAAAAGAAAACTGTTGAAAAGTTTCCCTTGGGAAGAGCTAGCAATTCTCAGGCTCAGAAAATATCGGGTCCACCACCCACTCTGGAGCAGGTCATGGAGAACTGCAGCTCCTGTGGAGGACTTACATCAGAAAAGTTCATGGAGAGACTCCAGACTGAAGCTGGGAAAGAGTGTGAGGAATCCTTCCCTGAGGAGGAAGGAGTGGCAGAAGTAATGTGTGATGAATTGAATACAGCTCCCATTCCCCATACCCCTGAGCTGCTGGAGGGGAGGAGGTAGAGAAAATCAGGAGTTAAGTTGCACCCAGGAAGAAGGGTGGGTTTGGGAGGAAGTTGCCTTTGAGATTTGGTTTTATTTCTCATTTCCCGTATCTGATTTGATTGGTAATAAATTAAATTTCCCCATGTGGAGTCTGTTTTGCCCATGACTGTAACTGGTAAGTAATTTCTCCATGCCCTTATCTCAACCCATGAGGTTTTCATTATGTTTTTTCTCCCCTGTCCAGCTGTGGAGGAGAGTGACAGAGAGGCTTGGGTAGCTGACATTCAACCAAGATCAACCCACCACATTTTGCTGGGATATGGCTCAGTAGATTAATGGGATATGACACATAATTTTCTAGGTGTTTCCTGATATCCTCTCTTTCAGTGCCAATTGCTTCAGTTTTCAAAAAAGCCTTGATAGTTCCCAGCTCTAACTCTATTGCCTGCAGAATATCTAAATGATCTAACGATCTTACGAAAATTAGGACTTTTTGCATGGCAAAATTTATTTTATTACATTTCATTTTGGTTTATTTTATGTATTTACTTTTATGACTCACAGATAATCTCCTTCAAAGATCTGGGTTTGTAGTACTATGCTTTACATAGTAGAAAAGTAGATTATTTACCCAAGATATGTAATGAGCCAAAAAGATATGGTCTGTTTAAGTAAGAGAGCTGAAATGTGTGATGCTTTGGTTTCAAAACAGAGATATGAGGATATTCATTATATCAGGTTGTTAGGAATAAGATGAAGATTCCCAAATTGCAAGTATAGATATATTTAGAAAACTTACTTTTAAACCTACTTTTGACATGCCAACTTAACTGTTTCATTTTGAAGTGTTTTCATCAACACTGAATTTCTTTAAAAAAGGAGGAAAAATGAAGGAGTATGGCAAAACCTGTGTTCAGAGTTCATGCTACATTTCTGCAGGGACCAGGAACTAAATAACTAATTTCAAAGCAACCAGGATGGCTTTAACACCTTTCTAGAAGCCTCTGAATTTCAAATTACAAACAGCACTCAAAGGCAGCAGAGCAATAGTGCTGAAAAGAGCACTTAGTGAGAAGAACTGGCCCTTTTTGCTCACTTTTTTTTGCAATGTTATTCCTATCTCTGTGAATTTTCTTGTAAGGTGGAAGCATTTATCTTCATAAAAACTCTGATGACAGATTCAAAATGTATTGACCTTGGAGAAAGACATTTTTAATGCTGCACTTCAGTTGAAGCGAAAATACTGCATTTCATAACATTTAGGTTGCAAACATCAAGGTTTACATTTATATGCATCACCCTAATTTTTCTTGATGATGTCATAATTCTTAACAACATTCCTGAATTTTTCTTTTATGTTTTATTTTTATGGAACACTTCTGATATGAGATATCATATTGCCTTTTTCTTTCCTTTCTGGACAAAAGAAATAGTCTTTTCATTAGTTGCAGTGAACAATATGGAAACAGGAAGCCTGTTACTTTATAGTAAATACAAAACCCCCTGAGAATTTAATGCTGAAAATATCTAAATGTCTTTCTCATGACTTTTCTTCTGTTTACTGTCAGGACGTTTCTAGAGAATCCTCTGTTGATTCTTTTTGCATCATTTCTCTGCGAAAATCCTGTGAAATTTTCTGTTGGGGAAATTTGGTGAATATATTTTCCAGTTATTGCAGAAAGTTGGAGCTAAAACTTTTTGTTTTCCAAACAAGGAATGCATAACTCTAAACACAGTGACAATTGCTGCAGTTTTTTTGCCTTTTCCTAACCAATCCCTCAGCATTATTCAGCTCCTCTGGGAACAGTTCTTGCTTTGCCAGCAGAAGATAGACTATCATGAAATTACAGCTTATATCACTTTTTGGTCTGTTGGCCTGTTTTGACTGCATTTCATTTCCAGCTCATAAAATTTGATGTTTGTAAATGGCAAGCTCATCATTCCTTATCAGAGTATGTCCAGCATAACTGACATTAATTATAAAACTCTCCATCATCCCAGGTTACTCTGTTGAAAATATCATGAGAAGAAATTGCTGCTGAGACTTCTGTCATCAATTGGATGTATATTTTCAACTTGTTTGTCAAAAAACAGTATAGATTATGCCTCTGGTTATGACTTGGTGAATGTTATTTTAATAATAGATAGTGGTTACTCCCGAATCCCTGAATAATATGAAAAGATAGTAATATAAAATTTTAGCTAGGGATGAGGCAGGCACAAAGGAATGACTGTTTACATCTCGGCAGCATTTTGTTCTGACCTATATTTGGAAATTGCTACTTCCTATGGATTTAAAATAAACAAACAGCTACTTTAATAAATTATATTCAGATATACATGAGTTGTGAAAATTCCTAAATGCCCAAGGGTAACCCCCCACCTTGTCACATGTACACATACACAGACACACACACATGCACACACACTACAGGAAATGCAGACCTGTTGGTCTAACCTCAGTTCCTGGAAAAATTATGGAGAAGACCATACTGGCTATTATTGAAAACTATTTAAAAAATAGTGCAATCATTAGGCATACTCACCCTTGTGTCATGAAGGGAAAGTCCTGCCTAACTAATTTGATATCCTTCTATGACATGGTGAATAGCCTCATGGATAAAATTACATCAGCAGATACAGTTTTCTGGTTTTAGTAAGGCTTTTGATACTGTCCATCATAGCATTCTTCTGGATAAGTTGTCCAGCTGTGAGATGAATACAGTGCACTGGGTGAAGACTGGCAGACAGTCAGGGCTCAAAGGGTTTTATTGAATAGGGCAACATCTGGCTGGTGTCTGGTCATCACTGGTGTTCCTCAGGGTTCAGTTCTAGAGCCAGCTCTGTTTAATACAAGTATCAGTGTGCTGGATGTAACAGGTGAATGCACCATTAGCAAATTTGCTCATGATACCACACAGAGAGGTGCTGTTTGTTGACTCCTTTGAGAGAGGTTTTGAGGTTTTGAAGAGGGATCCAGATAGACTAGAGCTTATTAATGATTACTGGGATTAAATTTAACAAGAAAAAAGTGGCATTCTGCAGCTAGGACAGAGTAAATCCAGACTAAATATAAATGAGGGGAGGAATGACTGGACAGCAGCCCTGCAGAAAGGGAGCTGTGGTTGCTGGTCACAGAAGGTTCAGTAGGAGCCAGCAGAGTGCCCTGGTAGCCACAAAAGTAAGCCCCATCTTGGAGTGCATCAAACACAACACCACCAGCTGCTCAAAAGAGCTGATTATCTTGTTGCATTAAGTGTTGATGCTGCCTCACCTGGAGTACTGCATGCAGTTCTGGGCCTCCCAATTTAAGAAGGATTTGTAGGTGCTTGAGTACATCCAGAGGAAGTCAACAAAACTAGTGAAAGGGCTGTAAGGAATGTCCTATGGGCAGCAGCTGGGGTCACTGTGTTTGTCTAGTTTAGAGAGGAGGGTGAGGATGACCTCATTGCTCTGTACAGCTTCCTGAGGAGGGAAGTGCTCATCTCTTCTCCCTGGGATCCAGTAATGGGACACATGGGAATGGTGCAAAATTGTGCCAGGGGAGGTTTAGAATGGACATTGGGAATCATCTCTTTACCCAGAGTGTGGCAAAGTCCTGGAACAAGCTCCTAGAGAAGTGTTAGATGCCTCAAACCTGTCAGTATTTAGGAGGCATTTGGACATTCTTCTCAGAAACAGACTTTAACTTTTGGTCAGTCCTGAGTCAGGCTGTTGGACTGGATGATTATTGTTGGTCCCTTCCAACTGACATTGCCATTCCATTCCATTCCATTCCATTCCATTCCATTCCATTCCATTCCATACACCGCTTCAACATTTTCTCCCTGTAATTTGCATCAATGGTCTCTTTTTCAGCTCAGCAAAGCATATACACAATAAAGCATTTTTGCCAAACTTCATTTCTTTGAAAAAAAATTCAAGAGAAATCTCATTTTTCATGTAGTTTACAGAGACATGCCTTAGAAATTCTGGAGATCTTATATTTTCATGCTCTGACTTGGGCTAATTAGCCTGAAAGTAATCAATCTGCTGACTAGAAAGAGTGCAAGAAAAAAGGTACTAAAAATGGAATCATGTCTAGTGGCAAATTGCTCTTTTGTAAACATGAGAACAAAATTTTTGGTGCAAGGATTTGGCAAATAATCAAATTTCCAGTCAATACTCAGGCTTGTTCCTGTGTCTGGAGACATGAAACTTTTGGAAAAAAAAGAATTTAATTGAGGCAAAAGTTATTGTAGGGAGAAAGAATGATTGTTCTAACTTATCTTTGTGATCTGTCCACTGTTAACAGAAAAGGGAGATGGTGATGAGCTTTCCATACTTTGGCTTTGCCTTCCTGGCACTATTTATAGGAAAAGCAGTAACTGTGTTTCTTTTAGTTTAAAAGACAATAGCAATTGTCGTTTTGTGGTTGGCTGACCCTGGACAGCAATGAGGCACCCACTCCAACACTTGTTATCACCCTTCCCAGTAGGTTGGGGTAGAAATTCAGAAAATAACAACAGAAAAACTTGTGGTTTCAGTCAAATCCTAGTAAGTGAAGGAAAGAGAAAAAAAACCCCAAACTCCAAACCAAAAAAAACCCCTACCAGCTAACAAGTAGACAAAACTCAAAGCAAGTGCTGCAAAACTGTCATTTACACCCCTGTACAAGCAGATCAACCAGTTTTCAAGCAATGGCTTCATAGGAAAGACCAGACCACTATTTTGTATGGCTGCACATTGTGCTATATAGTGTGGAACATTCCTTTGATCAATTTGGGTGATCTGGCCTGGGTGTGTCCCTCTTTTTTGTGACCTCCTCCAGCCTGCTCCCTGGTGTGTCATAGTGAGTACCAGAGAAAGTCCTGACACTGTGCAAAGGACTACTTGGCAAAAAATCTGACACTGGTGTATTATTAACATCATTTTAGCTGCAAATCCAAAAAGCAGCACTATATGAAGGAAGTTAACTCCATCCCAGACACATCCAGTGCACTCTTGATTTTGTGTACAGCATTTTATAGTATACTATTATAATATCATATCTCCATCAAGCCATAAAGAGAACTTTTCAGGATGCCAGTACATCTTATGTCCTCTACTTTTGAGTGAGCAAAAGAGAAAGCTCTGGAGAGCTTTATTTTCAGGAAGGGTAAAAAAGGGAAATGGTCCATCCTTTCTTTCAGGAAAGAGGTCTGCATATAATTAGATAATAGTGGAGCAGGTGTTTTGAGGATCAAAATATTTATGAAGACTGAAGACACAGTAGGAAATTACTAGATGACAAGTTACTGCAGGCTGGTAGCTATAAACATGCAATCAGAAAATAAGTTGAAGTAGCTTACCCCTTAATGAGAAAATAACAAGCTACCTCATTTTTTTCATTGAATGCAGAAGTTTACAAATAGGCAGTTTCCAGAGAATTGCTAATGTACAGGATCACATTGCCCCTTAGCAGTTGCCTGTGTGTGAGTACATTCAAATCTATATTTTCAGTACTAAAAATTAATCTCCACAGTGACACAGAGAATGGGTTGGACTGAAGCAAATCATGATTAAATGAAAACTTATGCAACATGCTTCACTCAGTAATCTCATTTATATCCTACTTTGTGAAACCCCAGCAATTATGGTTGAAAAACACTGAGGTAGCCCTAATATTTGCTGAACAACACACACTCAACTTCTTTTCTCTGCATAAATTTCAAAGGTGACTCTGAGGGTGCACTGTGCTTGACTTTGTATCCTTAAGGCAGGTGGGTGACTCAGTGCATGCACCAGGCACAGAGCATGACCAGCTCAGCAGGGCAAGGGGCAGCTCCTGCAATCTCTAGAGAGCTGCAGCTATCCCATATTCCTGCCTACTGCTGGTCTAGGAGAGGGGCATAAGAGCCATTCTCTCACACAGACACATTAAGCTACTGGCAACCTCTAGCGCAGTTTCTTCTGGCTGTGTCTCAATTCTGAAAGCACACTGAAGAGTGTTGGGCTTGCCTTCATCCTGTTCACACCAGGTCAGCATCAGGATCAGCATGATGCAGTCTGAGCAGAGGCACATCAGCAGCATCACACAGCCAAGGATTAAAGGAAACAGCCTGAGCTCAAATCAGCTCTGCAGCTAAAGCCTCTGAACTTTGGGGCCTTGAGAGCTAGCATGACGGGACAGAACAGGAGAGGGAGTCACACATTTTCTCCCTCAGTCCTAGCTGAGATAACTGGAGACTAGAACAACTCAAGATTCAAAGATTGACTGCAGAGGGCACTTGCCTTGTGCAGGAGTCCCCACTGTCACAGAGAGAAAAAACACAATTTGGAACCCAACTGTTTGAACTGCTAAGAGCCATGAAAAGCTAAGCTAATACAAAATGCTGTTTAAGGTAAGGATTATGAAAAAGGATGCCCCGCGGTTGGAACCTGGAGATATGAGTCTGACACAACACTAGTTGGAGAAGGATGTTTTGTGCTTGTTGTTGTTGCCATATGAGCATATGGGCGATAACTGCAGAGGATAAGAAGGGAGGACAGGATTATGGCACACAACAGAGACCTGCAGTTAATGAGAGACTACTTTATACTGCATCAGACTTCCAAAACAGCTGAATGAAAATGCAATTTGTCGAATGTAAGCACTTTCTTCTTTAAATGACCAGCAGACCTAGGAGGCAAATAAGAGATTAAAGCACATTCCTATTTGCAAGCAGAGTAAAATAGAGTCCATGTAGGCACTTCCATTAATTCAGGCTCAAGTCTCTTTCTAGGTCTGTTTTGGTAATTATTTGTCACCTTGTATTTTTATGCATGACAGTTCTCCTTAGTAAAGAACAGAAGCCAGCCCTGAGTATGTTTGAAATAAACAGTGAAAGATTTTCATCCAATAACCTCTAATTCAGCTGTCTTCACAGAAGCCATTACCAGAAATGAAGAGGAAATTTGTTTAGTCATTCATTCATTCAGACATTTCCTGAAAACATTGTCTTTGTCTGTCAGTGTATTAGATTTTCAAAAATCTACTAAAAAAACCCCCAAAACACAACAAACAAAAACCCCAAGCACTTTTTCTTTGAGTAATCTAATAAAAAATATTTTGGACTTGATGTTTTCTCTTTTTTCCATGACATTAAGTCATCCTAGAGCAGACTAATATAATGTTTAGATAAATATGTCAGGAAAAATGAGCAGAACAGGAAATTCTGGCCCAGATTTTTTTTTTTTTCCAGAAAGGAAGGTTCTAGGTATACCTGATGACCTGCAGCTCAGCTTTTCTGATTAGCAAGATTGTATGAATGGATGATTCTTTCCTAATCTGATGGCCACCAGAGAAATAAGTTCTTTGTTCAAAAACTCATGGTTATGAATACAGATAAGTTATCTGTGATGTTTTATACTGTCCATTAATGGTGCTTCATTTAAGGAAGATTTAATTGAAAGTAAGGCAAATTTAAAAGTGTAATTGTATTTTAAAGATAACATTCTGAATTCAGAAGCTTCATCTCTTCAGACCATTTGATAGTATAGATAAAAAAGAGAAGTAATATCTACATGCTGAATCTTGAAGAGGGAAAAATATCTCTCTCCTAGATAAATACAGCTATATCAAAAGTATCTATCACAAATCAAGTGAGGAACTGAACTGAGCAAATATGTTTTTAGAAGCTGCTCTTGAAAAAATAATTTATGAAGCATTGCCAACCATAAATATGCCTTGAGGTTTGGTGTTAATACATATTTCAGTTATCACTATGGAAACTCAGAGTAACGACTTAGCTAAAGATCTATAAATATGTGAGTAAAAGCAGAAACAGATTTCCAAGCAGCAGCTGAAGGCAGAAACAAATGTATCTGTCTTTTCTTATGGCAGTAATTGCCAGAGTAGAAGTACCAAAAGGTTTCCACTGGCATTTCTAGGTTTCAGCTACTTTTGAAAAGAGTAAATTTGCAGTAACAATTCAGAAGACTTCAGCATATCTTTCAACTAAATGTTTCAATGTGCAAACAAATGTCTGGCTTAGCTGGAGAGGCATACAGCCTGAAAACTACAAAATGCTTAAAATGTTAATTTCCTAGAATACAATTCAAGTTATGATTGAGAAAAACAGGTAAGCATTAACTATGTTAATGCTTGAAGGAAACTAGATGTTTCTCTCCTTCAAAGTTTTGTCAAATGCATCTGTAAGTATGAACTGGGAAACTTGGTTATCAAGCAGACTGAATTGTTTATGATCAATAGGTAACCTTCCTTCCCTCTGCCCAGTATTGCTCCAAAGCCCATTATAGTTTGGTATATCAAAAGATAACATACACAACTGGTGATAAAACATTGAGCTAAAGAGCTGTACATTGATATGCACTTGAAAAATTTCTCATATTCCTTGATTTTAAAAAAAGTATCTTAAGTAAATCAGAAATGAAGTTATAGACCTCAAAAAATGTTAGGCCTCAGGTAAAAAAAAAAAAAGAAAAAAGAAAAAAAAAATATATTTTTAAGACCTGTAACTCAATTATGTCTAGTTTAAAAGAAAAATCTTTGGGCATATTCCTTATAACAGACATATCAATATATTACTGTGTAAGATGTGTTGTGTAAAACTGATATTTTTACAAGAAAATTCTCAAACATCCATATTCAAGAATGTTCAGGCAAGAGCACTAAAAAGATAAAGTTTGTAGGGAAAGGTAGCATCTTTTATTAAGACAACTGATATAGAGGGGAAAAGAAGATATCTTTTGGACTTGCAGACCTTTTATGAAACCCCCTGTGTGTCAAATCTTTTATCTGCTTTTTTTTCCAGTTGGTTGAGCAGGAGAGATTGCATCTTTATTTAAAAATTGCCTCTTTTGCTTTGTTGCTGTACTGTTTTACCACCGCTACTTCTAAAATAGTACACAAATGTGTTTCAGTAACACATAGTAAAAAATATAAAATTTATTTTCTTTTCTATATTGGTCCTATAATATACAGAGAGCACCAGTCTCACTCTAGATACTTCTAGGAGCAGCAGATACTCCACTTCTTTCCCACCTGATTAATGCTCCAGACTAGTGCTTTTAGCTCCCAACTCCTGTTTCCCTAACTTAATTTCTCTTCAGTCGCCAGCTTTTTCTCTCTCACACATTATCAGTGTGAAAGGAGATATCCTGACCCTCCTGACTTCTGTTCTCCTTTCAAAGCTTGCCTCATAATGAGGCCAACTCCTCTGCTGGTCATATTTTTACGTTTAGATAGATATTTGTTTATAAACAGAACAAATTATTCTAAGTTTAGTGCATATTCAAGAAATCTCTGATTTGAAATTATAGAAATCTGAAATACAGTGCCATAGTATCATAGGGGATTTTAGAACAGTCTTAGCTTTTGTTTCTTCCTTGACATTCTTCAAATATCTGACTCACTCAGGTCAGCCTAGAAATAAGTGAATTGAACAATTTACTTATTCAGATCTGGCAGAGCTCGAGGAGGTTTCTATTTTAGGAGCATGATGGCCTTAAATTAGAAATCACGTGTCTGCCTTGAATGCTCCTAAGAAATACACCTATTAACATCCTGATTTTCTCATAATTTAGCTACCAGCTATACTAAGAACAGAAACTAAGAGCAGCTGAGGGTTAAGCTATTCATAGATACAAAATGAAAGATGAAATGTATGAATTTAGAAGGGAAATCTTGCCTCTGACAGTGTCTTCTGGGGAGGGCAAATCTAAGATACACAAGCACTTATATAGATATGTACACACAGGCTTCTTCTGAGCGCTATATAGTGTGTTCTTTTGCTACAATACTGCTTTACAACAGCTTCTTCACTGAGATAGAAAAGAACCAAACTGCTTTGAAATTAAAATACAGATTCAGACCACAGAAAAGTAGTAGGGCTGAATCTAAAGGATGTCTGAATGACTAAAAGGACAATTTTTTGATGGTACACATTTAAGTCTAAACCTGAAATCCAGCCATCTTGGCAGTGCTCAGCAACAATTCTTGGCTCATTAGATGATCTTTCTGGTCTTGAATGGTATCATCATTTCTGTTTCCTGTTGGGCTGTAAGTGGTTTCAGACAGCAACATTCCAGAGGGGATCTTTGTTCACACTACAGGTTCTGAATTAAGAAAGCCCTCACTATTCCTTTCTGTGATCAGAAGACTGTACTGATATTTCACATTTTCCTTGTAGTCTCTTGTAGGTATCTACCTTGTAGTTGTTTTCCAGAAAGCCTAATGTCTTGCCAGTACCCTGTTGTCATTTAGTCCTTTTATTTCTTCCCTCGCCTGTTTCTCTAAGCAATGATTCAGCCTGTGGCAGAATGCAGTTATCACTGGTCATTACAAGGCAGTAGTACCATGTTTTTTTCCTGAATTTCAATGTAATAAAAATATTTTAAAGCTTTTCTTTTTTCCTTCTACTTTTTCACATTTTACTAATGGTAACAGATAATAGCAGCCACAAAGGATATCTACAAGTAAATGCCATACACATTCTGTCTGTTTTTCTGCTTCACTTGTTCTTTAAAGCACTTTTCATCCAGATTAATGTATTCAAGACCTCATTTTAATTATTTTTATTATGCCTGGTTTCAGCTTTCTGCATTAAAAATGCGAGTGTACAGTTCATTTAAGGATTCAATACCCTTGTTAGACTGTAATTCATGTCATCTTCCCCATTTACATTCCAGCAATTCATGGAATTTAGTTGATTTATTGAAGCATTTGGACCTGGAACCCTGCCTCTGCCACTGAATATGGTTTTGTGTAGGGACTATTTTACACAGTAAAGCATAACAGTTAGTAAGCAATAAGCCATTTCTGTTTTGGGCAGCTGCTGCTGATATTGTGTTCTGTGATTATCTAAAAGCAACCCTCCTTTTCCCTCTACTTTTAAAATGTTGATTTCAATATTAAACTGTCCACTCCTCAGTGCTGCAGAAGACTACTTGGACAGTCTTGGCATGAGTTCCAAATATTAGAAGTGAAAGACCTGAGATAGATACAGAGGTGGAAGTAACATTTTTTAGTGTTTATGTAAAAATTTCTTTTGCAATTGTGGTGAAATGTGTCGTTAGTTCTTACTGCAACAGTTCGATGAAGTGAAACTCTTTCTGGAGCAGAGCAAGACAAAATTATTATATGCTTCAACTGGAAACTTTTACTGTGGATTGTATTAACATATATATTTTTGGAGAGCTGAAATTTTGGGATTTAGAGTTAATAAGTAAGAACAATACACAAATGTGTTTAGATGTCTCTTCTGGGCATGTCAGTATTGGTGCACCTTGCAATGGTTTAGAGGATAATATCAGTACTGCAAGATTCTGCTTGCCTGTGAGAAATAAAAGCCTATTTCTGGGAAGTTTCCTCATCATTATGGACCTCATCCTTGTGGGACATATGCAACCTGAATAGATTTTAAGCACTGTACTTTCTGCTACGCATCTTTCTTAGTGAAAATTTGTTGTGTAAATGCCTAATGTTGTTCACATACACTTCATACACTGACTCTGCTTTGAAATCATCATTAACATTCTCCCTCTCAGGTATCTTGTGAAGGTCTTGTGGACTAAGAAAAACAGCTGTTCTTTCCTTAAAGGTAGTATCATACTGTAACTTAATTATTGTTGTGTGGGAGCTGCATCACTGCTTCTTCTGCTATCCTTGACATTCTTGGCTTATCTACCTATTGCTTTCTTGAGGGACAAATCACTGTGGAGCCTCACTCTGAGTGAGAGCCTAAGCAGGTCCCTTACCCTAAATAATAGTCTGAGTGAGAGCCTGAGCAGGCTTCCTTACCCTAAATAATAGCCTTCTATCACTAAACCTGTTTATGGAGCTATTGAGTTGTGTAAGTTCATGGAGGGCTGTGCCAGTATTTTCCATGG
Organism: Illadopsis cleaveri; assembly: GCA_013399915.1. Taxonomy (NCBI): domain Eukaryota; kingdom Metazoa; phylum Chordata; class Aves; order Passeriformes; family Timaliidae; genus Illadopsis; species Illadopsis cleaveri. Next base: position 111,827 of record VXBB01021901.1, read on the forward strand.
ACTCCTATCTCATGAAATGATGATAAATGCCTCTCTCATAAATGAAATTTCAGAGGAAACTAAAGAACCATCAGATTTAGTGATCATGGTATTATCTAATTTCTGAGGTCTTGGGGTTTTTTAGTTGCATAGCTGATGTGATTCCTTTCAGCTTGCAGGATTTTCAAGTACCAATCATTTTTTTCCTCTTCTGGATTACATTTTAGGTTAGGCAATGTGGAATAGATCTGATAAGCTAAAACATATCTTCTTATCTACTCACCACCCCACCAAAAGAAATATTTGTGTGTAAGGAATGACGGTGGGATAAGAAGTCAAGCTTTTCTTACTGCAGGAGCAGTGGGGGAGGCCACAGAGCTGAACTGTGATGAACAATCAGAGGACACTTGTACATGAAACAGTTGGAGAAGACAAAAAGTAGATTATCTGTTAGAATGTGAAATGCTAAGTCACTTATTCAAACTTCTACTCTTCTACTGTCTGCAAAATGCAGACAGTAAAAAGTAAAAATGGCAAAAAGAAATTCCCATTCACCTTATCAAGAGAGTTCTTTGGAAATATACCTATATCCCAATAAACATAATACCAAAAAAAAGTTTTCAGAAATTGTATAAATAAATGCATAACTTTCATACATATGACTTCAATTTGGAATTTGATTCCCTTTTCTACTGCTCCTGTGTTAATCTAGGAGGATTTTGCACGAAGCTAGGCAAATCACAAGGCTGAAAACTGAAGTAAATGAGAGAAGAACTAGGTCCTTTATTCATAAGCTGTGACTACATAAGATTAACTCTTCATGGAAAGTGATCCCAAAAGAAATTCAAACAAGTTCTACTTGAAATTAGTTTTCAGACTCAAATGAATTCCGACAATTTAGTATTGCTTCAGCTCTCCTTCTAGCAACTAAATGATAGTGACATTTGTATTAAAGCCACCTAATGTTTCTCATTAAAGTCTCTCAAATCTTAGCTATCAGTGGCTTATATTTTTTGGCAAAACTTGCCACTCATGTTAATATATCCTGCCTTTTATCAAGCTTTTCTTTCTCTTCCCTGACACTCTAAAAAGTTTTGTTAATAATAAATGTCTTTTTCAAGTGTGAAATACAGAATACACGGAAAGACTCAACATCTTTGAATATAATTTCTTCTTGTTGTATTAGGCAGGACTTTGGATACAGATGGTGGATTATTGAAGAAGCAATCAGTGCCCTGTGAGAACATGAAATAGAATCTCATTTTCTTTTGTGGTTCAGTTTGCTCCAAAATCAAAACAATAGGTTAATGGAACAGTCCCCTGAGTGAAAGAAATACTTAAAGCTAACACAGTAAAAAAATACTTTCCTTCAATGTGAGAAGAGGTTGTTGATTTATAATATTTCCTAAGGTGAACTGCAGTCTACATGCTATTAAGGATCTGCCTATCTATAGCCCTCTTTTTTATTCTGTGCATTAGGCAAGTGGTATATCCAGTATTCAAGTAGTGAGTGTTCTGTAACCACTTTTGTACACAAATTATTTAGAAATGCAAATATTTCCCTCATGTCAACTGATATGCAAGATCAATGTAATTAATAATCCATTATCACAAAACTGTTTAAAGCAGCTGGAGTAGAAGCTTAGAAATAGAAAGAAACAACTAGTTATTTTTCAAATTAGCATGAAGTTATTCTTCTCAGCAATTCTAATTATATGTGCTGCTACAAGTGCTATATTCCCCTTCTTTCTAAGAGGCTTTTCTGAAATGCCTGTGAAACTGGTATAATTTTTCTTCTATTTCGTGTAGAAAATGATTTTTTTTCTTAATTGCATTGTGCAAGGTAAGAAAATAATTTGGAAGTAGGCAAAGAGTAAAATACATTATGGTATCTTTTAGTGATTTTATTGATTTATGTATCCCTATATAAAGAAAGTAAGCCTGTTCCTCTTGGTTATCCAATTCTTAAACCTTGCATGGTGAGCCATCAGATCCATTGATCTTCGTGTGTCATGCAATGGCTGGCTGAAAACAAAAGCTTACAGTAGCAAGGTTACCTAATAATTATAATTGAACAACTATGTATTGACTTCTGAGGGTGAGAGGGCAAAGGGGTTGGACTATATGATCTCCAGAAGTCCCTTTCAACCCCAACCATGCTGTGATTCTGTGATACAAGTAATATCTTGTTATGCTCATCCATGCTCCAAGACAGGCATCTTTGAAGAATTGAATTTTTTTTTCCTTTTTTTGTCCTTTTTCTGTTTCACAGAATTACTATATTATTGATGATGTATGCCAGATATGGTTCTGAGACATTGACGTGTTGCAGATAACACAAAGCAGGCTATTTTGATTCATTATAAAAACAAACAAACAAACAAACTAACAAAACAAAAACAAAAACAAAATAAAAAACAAAAAAACCCAAACAAACAAAAAAAAAACCCAAAAAAAACCCCCTGGCCAGCTCTGTATGTTAAATCAGTGCTACAAAGAATACATCTGGGGGGAAAAACTGCATGAAGCTTATGAAAGAGTTCTCAAATCATATGCTCCTGTTTCAACCACAGAAACTTCCTCTTGGTACTTAAAATTTCAATAAATAAAGACTATATTTCCTTACTCTATCTCCATTTACCATTTTAATGCACCAAACAGTAAACATAAAAAGATGATTTGAGAATTATATGTGTGTATTTTGCCTTTATTAATGTCTGCTTGTAAAATGCAAATATATGCTGGGAAATATAGCCTTGCAGACTTGTTCAAAGTCTTGAACAAATTTGAATGCAGTAAGATGCTATACATATGAAATATTATTAAGATATATTTTTAAAAAGTGAAAATAGAGGTTTGTGAATTTTGTAAGAAAGGAAACAACAGTTTGTTAAATATTTTCTGTACAGTCTGAGTGTGCTTCAATCAGAAAACTGGGATATATGGCTTTGAGTGAAAACCCTAGCAGTGAAGTCCTCTATTATAATGATTTCCAATGAGATTTACATGTGCAGGCTTATTTTCAATGTGAAGTTATCATTCCTAAAAAATAAAATAAATTAAAATAAAATAAAATAAAAGCCATTTGGAAAGTAGAACTGGAAGCCAAAGTATCGTATTTTGATCAAAATGTTGTTCCTTGATTTTAAGATCCAAAAAGGACAATGCAGTAATAAAAATTGTCAGGTGACATTTCCATCCTTCCTTTTTATCCTCAACCACTGTACTGGTTTTCACTTTGGATGGTGAGAAATTATGCAGCATGGAAATATTGCTTCCTACCTAAGTATCCTTGATATTATTTCATCACTTCTACTTCCTCTTCAAAAGAAGCCAAATTCACAGAATTCATGGTGGCTGAGTTTGGAAGGCAGCCCTGAAAGTTATGTTATCTAACCTTTCAAGTAACCTACAGTCAATTTGCTGGATTGTGTCCACCATCTCCAAGGTGGGAGTTTTTACCACTTCTCTAGGTAGGCTGTGCCCATGCTCAGTCATCTTCACAGTGAAAAAAGCATTTCCTGATGTTCAGAGAGAAACTCCCGTGTTTCAGCATGTGCCTATTGTCTCCAGTCCTACCACCAGATGCCACAGAAGATAGCCTGTCTCTGTCCTCTTTGCACCCTTCTTCAGGTATTGATGAGATTTCCCCTGAGCCTGCTTTTCTCCAGGCTTCTCCAGCTCTCTCAGCCTTTCCCCATAGGAGAGACACTCAGTCCCTTAATCATTTCTGTGGCCTTTTGCTGGAATTTCTCCTGTATGTTCACATTCCTCTTGTACTGGGGTGTCCAGCCCTGGACACACATTGCAGGTGTGAGGAGGGGGAAAGGATCACTTCCCCTTACCTGCAGGCAGCACTTTGTCTACTGCAGCCCACGGTTCACTAGCCTCCTTTGGAACAAGGGCACATTGCTGGTGCAAGCTCAGGTCAGCATCCACCAGGGTCTCCAGGGCTCTTTTTTGCCAAGCTCCTTTCCATCTGGACAGCCCCCAGCATGTTCTGGTGCCTGGGGTTGTTCTTCCCCAGGTGCAGGACTCTGCATCTTTCCCTTTATGTGGTTTATTTTGGCCCCTTTCTCCAGCCTGTCAAGGTTCTTTGGGATGGCTGCATGGCCCAGAGGTGCATCAGCCCCTCCTCTCAGTTTGATGTCCTATCAAACTTGCTGCAGGTTCACTCTGCCCTACCCTGCCCTGGGGTACATCAGTAGTTAATGCCTCCTACCAGACTTCATGCCACTGATCACCACCCTCTGGGCCTGGCCATTCAACCAGTTTTCAAAACCACCTCAGAATATAGCTCTGATATGGGTAAAATGTTATGATCATGGCACTTACAGTTTATAATTTCTGAAATAATTTATTAGTTGTGTAAATTCAACATTAATAGTCATATCCATCTAATTATTTATGTATTTGCATAAGTTTTTTTCTGAATATTTGTCATAAATTAGATATTAAAGTTTCAATTCCTCTCTTGTTTTTATTGATTTTACTAATCTATAACTCCTCATTAGTAGTGACACATAATGAGGCACATATGTTAAGGGAGGGTTAGGTCTTCATTATGGATATATTTTTATTATGTAGAAACAAAGTATAAGACAGTTATTTAGTTCAAATTCCCTAATCTACACATAACTATTTCATACTGCAAAAATTCAACTTGCATGTGGTGATTTTTAATGTGATACTAGTTTATATTCATAGCTGTATGCTGTTTTAACCTACATGAAAAAGTAGAATAGCCTAACAAAACCTTTTCCTTAAAATGTTGAATCTCATAATTTTTAAGTTCTGTTTCCAACATGCAGATTGTCAATGATGTGACATTTTGTATGTCTTTTGAAATTGCTGAAGGAATTTATAAATGTTAAACAGAGATCATAAGCAAAAGCAAAATATCACATTGGGCACAGCAGTGAGTGTACTTGCCCATGGGCTGGAGAACACATTTTTTTTGTTACTAACAGATGCCTTGCATAGTAGTACCCAATCTTGATCATGACAACAAATTATAGCCTACCTACTGCTTCCTGCAGTATTATTCTTCAAATCTGTTATCATCATTTCTTATTTGAATTTTTTCTTTTCCTAACCTCCTTCCTACGTCTGGCTTGTTTTCAGTCTCCCTCTCACTTCTATTTACCTACACACCTTTGCCTCCTTCTCCCTTTTTGGAACTCATCTACCTTGTTTGCCTTACATGCTGCACTCTCCCAGGTGTTCACATTGAATTCTTCATGAGTTTTTTCTCCCTCATTATTCCCTTAGGCTTTCTTGCTATGACTTTTTATATTTAAGAATAATATTTCTGGCTCTTGGATGTGAGGCAGTTAGGTAAGGGAGCTTCGGTTCTTTTTTTCTTGAGAAAAGCTGAATTTATCATGGTTACTCAACAGGGCGCATAGAAAAATACCATACTAAGAAAATGTTGATTTTGTTTTCTGTTTTTCACAATATGTTTTTCAAAATCTGTATAGTCAATCAGTGAAAGAGTTAAATTCTGGATTGACATAAGCATCCCTCAAAGATGAGTAAGAGATGTGAATAGAATAGCCACTTTTATGATAAACAAAAGTGTTTTCCCCAAGAAAAATAAAATATAGTGATATAATCTGATACTGTATCACATTGCATTCATCTAGACAGTTTACTCATGTGGCTGTCCCCACACAAAATGTCACAGCACTGGAGTTGAAGAAAAGCTGAATGCTGCAAAATGACCCATCTAAGCAATCTTAATAACCTTGGACATCTTCAAATATAAACAACAAATGCCATGGAGATTTCAAGATACCTGTACAGCTCAATAATCTTAATCAATAGCTAAAGATGAATATCCATCCCTTATATGTATTATCATCTGTCATGTGTAAAGTAAATAAGTACAATAGCTGTAAATAGCTAAGCCTCTGGAAAATGTGGAAGCCCCGTATTTTAAATAGTTAAACCAGTCAAATTTAGGAAAAACACACCTAACATAAACAATTTATCTTCCACATTCCAAAGCCCAAAGAAATGAAAGAACATGACGGGAAAAGGTCATCAACAGTTTTTTGTTCTGCTGAATATGGACAATAATTTTTGTACTGCTCTCTAATCCCTTTCCTGAACAATTGAACAACATTTACAATATATTACCTGAAATGTAGAAACCGAGTATAAATAATCATAGTCTGAGTGATGTAAACTTGATAAGAGCAGTATTTAATTTAAACCAAAGTCTATGCAATATTGCCTGTAAGACACACCCTTAGCCACTTTAACAACGTGTTAAGGCCAGGCTATTGCTGTCATAGAACACAGAATTCCAAATAAAGTGACTGAAATTTTAAATGTGGATTAATGATGTGGCCTATAAAATTCCAAAGATTTTAATTAGGAGGGAGATCTCTGAAGTTGGTTCTTGTTGTCCAAAGAACAACTTATTACCTACCATATTTCCCATGTGAAAAGAGAATATTCTATAAATTAATCTTTAAATTAATATCATAGTAAATAATCAACACAGTAAATGGCCCACTATAAGTAACATTTTCTGTGATAAAATTCTGAAAAAATGTAGCATTTAGTAATTATTTTTCTGTAATATTTCAAAACTGCATTTTTATGATATTTTTCTCAGATATTGAGTGATCTGTGGAGTTTTAATCCTTTCAGCTCTGATAGCTCTTCAGATTAGAAAGACTATTATCTTTGCATTTTCTATTATGCTAGATGTTTCTTGGCCTGTAAATGCCTTCTCTTGTTCAGCATGTAATTTTTCTTCCCACTTCATTTTTATATTACTTTTTTTCGTTCCCATTTGAAATATCTGTCCATAGTCCTACCAGCATTTCAGGTAATTTTTTCATTATGTTCTTAATAACTCCAAAATGTCGATATCAGAAATAAAGGACTATTGTTTTTAGTATCAATCTTGATCATCTTAATAATATGCGCTGCTACCAAGATATAATTTCAGGATGAAAAAGTTCAAGTGCCAAGAGATAATGGGTTATGATTTAAGTGACCCCTCAGTTTAACAAGAATTTTATCACATTGTAACAGTCTTTTTCATGCTTGATTTCTCCTGTAATCAAAGTACCCTGAAGGAAACACTGCATTTTGTTCTGAACTAACAAAAGGATGATGAAAACAAGTCAGAGAAAAGGAAGCAGCACAAAGCCAACTTTGATGCATTATTTTTAGAGATCTCTGTGTCAGGTTTTCAGATAACTTCCATTCATCTTTCTCAACTGTTTTGAAAAAAGGAAAGTCATGATTTGCACACTTTTGCTTCCATCTAGAGCAGTCACAGAATGTTGTAGTTTGGCATGCTGCCAATACTACCCTTACTGGAGAAGGCTGGTTCTGGACAGCTGTAAGGTAAAGGGATTAATGTTTGCAAAGATATAATGTACTTCTGCAAGTGTAAAAAATGTAAAAAAAAACCTCTTTGAAGGAGGAAAATAGTGCTGTACATCATTGTGTTTCTAATGGGAAGTCTGCACAAAACTATCAGCATTTAAAAAGTATTTATCCTTAATAGATCATTGATTGATATGATGGATAAATTTCTGCTATGAGCACTCCTTGTGCCATCCCATTATGACTAATGGGGTTGCAATGCTTTAACCTAAACCTAAATATGAGGCAGTATGAAAAGAAAGACTTCAGTCTTTTTTTTTTTTT
>VXBB01021901.1:119532-154169 GCA_013399915.1 Illadopsis cleaveri
TTTTTTTTTTTTTCATTTAACAAGATATCATAGCAGTCTAGTCTAGCTTCACTAGTGATGCAGGTCTTCATTTTCACCAGCCTGGAAGATGAAATGAAGGAAATCTGAGTAACTGTCATTCTGTGCAATTTTGTAATTTGAAAAGAATGTTTTTACACATACATTGCCAAGGAACTCCAATGAACATATCAACTATGAAATAGGCATAAAAATCATTTATGCAATTAAACAACTCCTTACCATGAAAGTGTTTTTAAAGTTCAGACAGTTATGAATATTGGTTGAACTTAATGATTTGTTTCAAACAAGTAAAAAGAAGACAAACTTCAGAGCTCCTGATATGCTTTGCTTAAAAATTGTGAGGCATGTTGAATCTGGCTTTTGAATACAGAATCACAGAATCACAAAATCATAAGGGTTGGAAGGGACCTCTGGAGATCACCCAGTCCAAACTGCTGTCAGGGCAGTGTCACCTACAGCAAGTGACACAGGAATATGTTCAGGTGGGTTTTGCATGTCTCCAGAGAAGGAAACTCCATGAGCCCGCTGGGCTGCCTGTTCAGTGCTCTGCCAGTCTTAATGTATTGAAGTTTTTCCTCATATTGAGGTGAAACTTCTTATGTTTTAGTTTATGGCCAGTACTCCTTGTCCTATCGCTGGACAATACCAAAAGGAGCCTGACTCCGTCCTCTTGACATTCACATTTGAGATATTTATATGTATTGCTGAGATCCCCTCTCAGTCTTCTCTAGACTAAACAGGCCCAGATCCTGCAGTCTCTCCTCCCGAGAGAGATGCTCCCATCCCCTAATCACCTTGGTGACTCTCTGCTGGACCCTCTCCAGTAGCAATTTGTTTTTCTTATGCTGAGGAGACCAGAATTGAACACAATACTCCAGATATACCCTAGAGGTGTTGAAATTTTTGACAAAATATAACAGGAACTGATATATACCCATATCACCTTGGACAGCATCCAAAACACCGATCTTTGCTTTTACTGAATGTTCTGGAAGCAAACCAGTTAGTTTTGAGTATAATGCTACTTTGATTGACTGAGACAGTGCTGGATTTTCATTGTATTAAAGCAAACTGATCAAAGCAAAGCAAAACTTAAAAAAAATTCACTTATTGGAGAAGGTCTCTGAGAAGCTCCAGAAGCCAGATGCAATTGCATAAATAATTATGAATAAGTTTTCCATCTCTGTCACCATATTTTGGGAGCACCATTTAGACATGAACTATAGTTACAGCAAGCTACAGAATGGTTGATTTTCATCTTACTTTCAAAAGCCTGACATGGAAATAAGTGATTAAAATAATTAAGCTGGCAGGAATTTCAAGGTAGGCTTGGACAGATTAACAGCCAGTTTTCCACAGATCAAGACAACATTTTATATTTGCTTATTGCAACAGAGAATCTTCTCAGAGGTATATAGTAATCGCACGGTATGCATGATATTCACAACATACAGATTGAAATTTGCTTATGTACAGCTCTAATTATCTCATTTCCCTGGAGGTCCATGTTACTAACAGAGTCTCTGAATATATTTGCAGCACTAAATGAGAATTTTATGTGAATAATAAGCAAGGCTTTCTATCACAGATTTTGATCTTCAGATGTAGCTCCCTTCTTTTAAGGGAAACAAAAAGAATGCAACATTGTACCTGCTACTGCACAAGGGAGTTTGAGGAATGTGCACAAGAGCCTGCTCAGTTCGATATGCTGACAAATTACTTGGAAGGAGTGAATAAAATGAACACATCTCTTACAAAGGATACAGTATTATTTAGGATAGTCAAGTCTAAAGTGGACTGAAGACTATCTCATGATACTGAGTGGCAAAATGAGGAGACAAAAATTGTTGTTAAGAAGTGCACTTGAATAAATGTATTCTAAGTAGATCTGTATGTTCTCAGTTATTATGCTGTTGTCAGCTCTCTGAGAGCATCAGCTCAACGTTGCATGGCAATCAAAATGGCAAATAGATTATGAGAAGGTGTTAAAAAAGGAAAAGATAAATAGAAAATATCATACTGCTCTGATATAAATGCACTGTATACCATTTCTTTTAATGCCATGTGTGATCTTTAGAAGATACACCAAAACATGAAAGGGAATAAAAAAGGTAAATATACAGAATCACAGCTACTATAACAATTCCAAAGCCCTTTTCAACATGGAAAACAGGAAGGCTAAGGTATCGAGACTAATAGAGCAAATATGGTTTGCAATGTTCAAATAAGATTGAATATAAAACGTAAAAAATAACTATTTACTTCTAGAAATTGGATTGGATAATCTTGGGTCCTTTAAAACCCAGGCTATTCTATTCTATTCTATTCTATTCCATTCCATTCCGTTCCATTCCGTTCCATTCTATTCTCATAATAAAATTAATGTATACGAGGGGTTTTTTTGTTTTGCCTTAATATTGTAACATGAGTAGAAAATCAGAATTTTTGACAGGCATCTAGACCCTAGTGTCGCAAAATTAGTGTTTGTTCTGTTTAGGGTAGCCCTACAGAATACTTTTTCTCTTATTTGTCTCCATTAAATGGCTTTAAAATAATAGAAGTTACTATATACAGAAAGAAGATATTCAGAGCAGGAGAGAATCATGTTTGTCATGGAAGACAACATGGGGCTGTAAAAGAAAAGATGATAAAGTTCAGTGGGAGGAGAAGAGAAGAAAATATACACTAATGTAGATACAATCATAAAGGAAGTTAGAGATGTGAGTTGAGCCTTAAAGTCTTAGAAGTTGAGAAAATAAGCCATGGGATTGACAAACAATGCAATTAGTGTGGAAAACATAATTTCTGTTCTTATCAGAGTAGTCAGAAACTAAAACTCAGGCAAAGAAACGTGTACAGTGTCTGCTTAATTTTGTTTTAATCTGTGTGTTTTATGAATGAGATAGTCCATTGCTTTGGAATTTATACAAATAATAATAAAACTGCAAGCACAATCTGTAGGACTCAAGTCCAACAGTGATTCTAACAGCTATGGAATGTTACAAACTCGGTGACAACATCCAAGCTCTTGGATACAGAGGATCCACACCCCAAAAATATGCCTTCGGGCAGGAAATCTCATTCTGTTTCTAGAGACCTAGGACCTCCTCCTCTACAGATCCCACTGGACTCACAAAGATGGCAATTCTATTTGAGTATAAAATGACAACTCAGATCCGAATATCTCTCTGAATAAGTAAAGGCTAAAGTTAACCAGCAAAACAAAACCCAAAGGTTTTTGCATGCAGTCTATTATGTCAGGTGAAAGAAATTCTGCTATTTCAGTTATACAGCTGCATTATTCAGTACCATAGGTACCTTAATTGTATCTATGCTAAACAGAAGTATTATATATATTATTCAACTCCATTTCTATTATGTTGCTTCCAAAAAAGACAAAAACTAACAAAAAAATCCCATCCACTCTACTGATATAAGAGGAAAAAAGAGCAAATATGCCATCTGTTTTCCTCAGACACATACTTTGTAGTGTCTTTTAACCCAATTTGCCTAGTTTCTAAATGGCAAGCATTGATCCATACACTATTACAAACTGTGACCTCACCCATGTTTCAGCCCACTGGCTTACAATGAGCAAACCAAGTAATTGAATGCAATCTCAGTGGCAAAACAGCATGAAGAACATTAGAAAAGCTGACCCCTTCTCTCCACTCTCACCTCAGCAGTCTATAAAATTTATAGAAAAGCTCATCAGCTTCTGCAGTGCATTCCTCAAGGAGCACAAGGGTTGTTGAACTCTGTCTGTAGCCACTTGATGAATTCTGCAGTACTCTCCATGCGAGTTCCTCTCCCCTGTCCTACTTGTTGAAGCATGCAACAAACCTAACCCTGCAGGGGTTTATGATGCTATTGAACCACTGTTGTGTAGTGGAGCATTTTGAAGATCTAAAGTGCAGCCTTTAAAAAAAGTACAAATAAAAGGTCTCTTGGTTCTGGAAGATTAGAAAAAATTAAGCTAAATTGACTTACCCTTCATGGCGTTTGTGGAATGCAGGTAGACATACAATAAAAGCTCCATATAGTTAACATGGGAAGAAAAGCATGAAATAACTCCATTTTCTAAAGAACAAATAAAGGTTAGCCAACCAATTTATCAATATTTGTTTGTACCTGCTGCGAGCAATGTCACCATGCACATCTCTGTAATATTAACTAAGTTTTATTGTGATATTCCAAAGGCTATCTATGCAGTTGAGCTACAGGCACTGTATTTTAAATACAAATGATACTAAGGAATATATTTGTATATAGTCAACATTTTCCGGGATTGAAGAATTAAAAGGGTAAAAGTCAGAAATATTTACAAAGGACCTGCTCTTCTGATAGATATTTTTTGTCATTCTCACCAGCTTATAAGGATTCCCAAACTGTGTCTTCAGTGCTGTGTCTTCAGCGCAGGGAGTCAAGGAAAAAAAAGGGTCTTCCTTTTTCTTTTCTTTTCTCCTCTCCTCATCTGCAATAGCACCTATTCTTAACTTTGCTGGGAATAATGTACATAAATATCTATTACGAAATATGATGTACTTTGCTTTTTCCACCCTTTGATTTTATTTTCCGTTGTCAGGTTCATATTCTATTACTCTTAAATCACTGTTGTTAAACACACACTCACAAGCATTGCCAGCAGACCCTTCTCCTGCCCAGACTTGGAGCAGGATCAAGAGCTACTAGTATTTTCATATGGCAGAAAGTCACATCTAATTAGGTAGTCATTGTTGAGTGCCCAGTAAACTCCTCTGGTCAAGAGCTCTGGTCTGTGCCTTCATTAAAAATAGGTTGGGAGAGGGTAGCTTGGTATGAGAGTATCTGATGCTCATGAAAGGCTGTATTTTCCTATTTTCTCTGCTTGTAGTTGTCTGGGCTTCTTTGAGAATCAGCCAGGTAGCATGAGCTGGTAATTTGTGTGAGAGACAAAGGCTAATTGCCCAATTATCCTTAGGAGGATAGCTGGGAAACTTAGTGTCCAGAGCCAATTGGAACCAATTTGTGTTTAAGAACAGATTCCAGGCAATAATGCTGGATAAACGCTCTTCCTTGAAAAAAGTGCCTTCAAGTTACCACAAAATCCATTTCTTTAAAACCCAAAACAACAACAACAACAAAAAAATGCAAACACTTAAACACTTACAAAACTAAAACTACATTTTGTATAAGTTAGTAATTCTTCTGTGGTGGTTTGATGCTGGCTGAACACCAGGTGTCTACTGAGGCTACTCCATCATTCATCTCCTCAACTGGGCAGGGAAGGAAGGGTGTACCAAAAGGCTTGTGGGTCGATATAAGGGTAGGAAGAGATCACTCATCACTTACCATCAGGAGCAAAATATACTCAGTTTGGGTGGAAAATATTTTAATTTATTATCAATCAAGTCAGGAATGACACACTCCTCCCCTCTGTAGTGTGGGGTCACTTCTACAGGAGATAGCCCTCCACAAACTTGTCCAAACTGGGTTCTCTCCACAGGCAGCAGTTCTTCATTAACTGTTCCAGCTTGGGTCTTTCCATGGGATGCAGGGTTCCATGGGAACCAAGACTGGGCTCCCCATAGAATCACAGATGATGCCAGCAAACCTTCTCCAGTGTGGGATCCTCTCTCCATGGGGCCACAGGTCATGTCAGGAACCTTTTCCAAGCACAGGCTTCCCAAGAGGTCACAGCCTCCTTTGGTCATCCACCTGCTCTGTCATGGGATCCTCCAGGGGCTTTAGGGGATCTGTCCTCTGGTGTCTGGAGCACCTCCTCCCTCTTCCTTCACTGATCTCAGTGTCTACAGGGCTGTTTCTCCCACATATTCTCACTCCTTCCACAGCTGTTCAGCAGAAAGTTGATTTCTTTCCTGTCCTCTTCTCAAATCTGTTATCTCAGAGGTGATACCACCGTCACAGACAGTCTCTACCTCAGCCAGCAGCAGATCAGCCTTGGAGCTGGCTGGCGTTGGCTCTGTCAGACAAGAGGGATGCTTTTGGTAGCTTCTCACAGAAGCTGCCCCTGTAGTCCCACTGCTACCAAATCTTTGCCATGCAAACCCATAGACTATCCTACATGTTATGTTATTAAACTATTCCTTTAGCCAAAATTCCACTTTTAAGATATCTAGAATGCATCTACATCAATGTTTTCATAATGATTAAGAGATTGCTTTTGAAACAAATGTTCTAATTTTCCCCCCTTGTAGCACTTTGTGAAGCACCCTGTGAACATGCAGACTGGATATGTTTCAGATTAAACTAAATTGAAAGATGAACAGCAGAATTGTGCCTAATACCCTCCTACTACTAAGAGACAATCAAACTCAAGGCTAGGCTACAGATACTGTGAAATAAACAACTGTATAAATGTGCATACTGTGAATACCAGGTCCTCAGCATCAATTGCTGTGCTGCACAAATCTACTTGTACTTGTAGGACCAAATGGTGTTGATATTTGCCAATGTATACATAACATCAGATGCACTGAACTGGTTTCCTGTTCTTAATTGTCTTCTAGAATAATCTTTTATTTCTGTTGAGGTTAGATACCACAAAGGGAGATAAATCTTCGTGGGCTAAAATAAACTTGCGTTAATATTTGCATAATTTTTTATTATTAAAAATTACCTTATTAGTTTTAGAAAGTTTTATCTCTTTTCATAGCGATTTTTATCACCAAATTTTCTAATGTTGTTAATTATACATTAATATATTGTTAATACATATTGTTTATATGCACAGATTTTTTATATACATGCATTTTATATATGTATTACAGCAGACTTGCCAAGTTTATTTTAGACTTTGAAGCTCTTTCTGATGACTTTCATCACAAAATTCATGCACATATTTTTTTAAAAAGAATGTGAGAGACACACATGGTAAAAGCAGGATGGTAGAAACTCAGTTGTAGAGGCCTAAGATATTATTTTTGAGTGGTAAGTTTAAAGTACATATATTTGCTAGCCTACTGTACATATTTTAATCGGGTTTGCAAGAGCACACTACTAAATTTTATTAGATAGTTACTTTTTACATTGCCTGCAGGAAATCTTTATGAAATATTACAATAAAACCATGTTTTTTTCAAGAGGCAGTAATGTAATAAAATGCATCACTAGTTTTGATTGCACTGATAGCTTGTAGGAGGAAAAGTCCCTTTAGGGAGATGTGCTTTGTGTTCATAAGGAAGAGGAAAGACTATTTTGCAGTGCATTAAAACCATGGGAGCCATTAAGTTTGTATAATAAAAATCTTGTAAACACTGATAGTTTTATGGTTAGTTTTCTCAGCAGCTGTTTTATATAAGAACCTGTGGATACTTCAAGTCATAACACTTTTCAAAAGGGCCATATTAACTTTTTGTTTACTCAACCTGTATTTTCATTCCCCTAACTTGCATAACCATGAATTGTGTTCCAATTTAAATCAATTGTAATAAAAAATTATTTTCAATTTTGTGTAATAAGAAACAATTGTGGAGGGTCCATTGACTTCAGAGTGTGTATATTATTTCTAGTGAGGATACAAAACCAAAGAGCTCTTCTTAAAGAAGCAAAATGTGAAAAAAAGCCTTAAAAAAGCAGAAAAAATTTGGTGTCACCTGAAAGGAGATATACATAATGGCTCAGCACAGTAGGACAGATTAAATTCAGATGGATATCGGTAAAACAAATTGAGTCATAGTTGTATTTAAGTGCCAATATGCAGTAAGTCCTATAAATATATGGACTCAAGTTCAAGGACAGCACTCAGTGTAACTTGAAATACTTGTCTGATTTGGTTAGAAGGTCAAAGGCAACTTTTTCACAGAAGACAGCATGATGGGTATAATTGTATTCAGAGGGATGGGACAATTTTATTGGAGAGAAGACAGAAATGTATGGGAAACTTCAATAGAAATCGGACTCAATGGTTTTAATTAATCCACTCAAGGGTAAAACTCCACAATGGGACTTGAAGGGAATTGCTGAAGGAATGCTTACATTTTCATATATTTGAAAAATTACTGACAATTTTATGTGTTTTATTATTTTCTTTCTTTTGCCCATAGAATGAAATTTAAAATGAAGCCATTAAAGAAAAAGAAAAATCCTGTGTATTCTTCTATAGCGAAGATGGATCATCATTAATTAAATGCAGCACAGGGGGCTGAAGTTTCTCTGTAGAAAAGAACTGCAATGCTAACACTCACTGACCAATGGCTGCATTTGAGTTCTGTAGTAATAAACACCTTTCCTTTCCTAACCTTTCCAAGGGTAAACATTCATCTAGTCCAATTTTTTGAAATCATTCTAAATAGATTGTTCTTGGTCCCTGTGCCTTGACTAGGTACAAAGAAACAATCTCATCTCTCTTCTCTTATAATAATTTTCCATTAGTATAACATTATAATAATTTCCTTAAAAAAAAAAGGAAAAGAAAAAACAAACAAACAAACAATAACAAAACAGAAAACCTCAAAGCAACAATTGAAAACAAAGGGAAAATAGAGGTGTTTGTTTGTGACCATGAAGTTGTCCAAGAAAAATACAGGTTCAAGTGCTGAGGATGCTTAATGAAGAGCATTTGTAAAACTTCTGTCTAATCTCTAGCAGGTAATCCCACTGATGTCTGCTCAAAGTCTAAAGATGGTGGTAGCCAAATCCTGATGCACCACATTTCATCTCTTATTTATCTCTTGGTTATTCTACCACCTTAATTTTTTTTTCTTAACCTATTCTTTATAAATTCACTGAAAAAATCAAAAGGCTAAAGAAACTCCCATACAACGTTTAAAAGAATGGGCAGAATGATAAGGGAGCTGTATCAAAATATTTCAAACTTTGTTTACTTAGGTAAATTAAGGTTTTTCTTTGGAATCCTATTAAAGAAACAAAACAAAAACACTGCTGTGAGAAGGGCATTAAATTAACTTTTGAATTAAAGGCATGTGCTAACAGACTTGGTGTTGAGTGTCAGCATAGGAAAATTCCTGTTGGGAAAGAAACTCTTTGGAGATTAGGCCTTTTCTCCTAGGTGCTGAGAAAACCATTGCTCCTTAGTATCTCAGCAATCAATAAGACCAATTAATGCCCTTAGCCAAATGAAAGCTTTTGAAAGCCCTAGAGGAAGTCTTCACTCAAGTTTTACACCCAAGCTAGAGGAACACATGGTATTTCCTTCAGAAGGTGTTCAAAAACACCATCTTTTTCAGGTAATTCAGTGCACTTGAGAACACACAATTTTCACCAGAAACTAAGACTGCAGGTATAAGTTGACTGTTTAAGAAAGATGAACTCAGATGCACTTGAGTAATGAATTATGCCTGAAAAATCAACAGTAATACATGTTCTTGTGCCTTTGATTTTACTGTTGTAAGTAAAAATGACTTAAAATGTGTAAGATCATTAATTTAAAAATCTCAGTTTAATTACAGCTACCTTTCTTTTTTCCCCTCCTTTAATTTACCTCCTCATTTTTATAAGTCTTTACTAATTTCCTCTCATTGAGGAATAAATGTTGTTTTTCAACACGTTCTCATTTTAAACCTTAAATTCTAATGCTGCTAAAAAGAGACTTCATGAAGCAATCCCTAAATAAAACATTCACTCTATTTGCTGATGTTTCAAGCATTAAATTAGTATTCTCAAAGTTCATTCATTAAGTGCCTAACTTGTAATTAGGATTCAGGCCATGCTTCTGATTAGACGGGAAAAAGAAATCAGCCTACAGAGAAAGGCAGCTTTTCATTTGAATCCAATCAGGGAGAGCAAACACACTCCAAAAAGGGTTTCTGTGGTATATAGATATAATTATCATGAAGGAAAAGGGAAAAACAACTCAGAACCTTAATGAACGTGAAAGACGGTGTTTTAGCCTTGAAAACTCCCTGCAGCAATGTTACTCTTCTTAGCGTCAATCCTATTGGCCAAATCTTGGCAATAGACGACAAGAAAGTTTTCTCATAATTAATCTAGTGTGCCTCATTATACTCTAAAATGTCTGAGCTGATTTATTACATCTGGTAGATCCATGCAAATGAAAGGAAAGATGGTATTTAGTACTTGCATGCAAGCAACCAAAAAGATCATGGCAGCCATATTAGAAACCAAACCAAACCAATCCCACACTCTGAGGTATTGTAGGGATGGAGAACACCATTAGAGTGGCAGCCACTGGCACTGTTGGAGGTAAGATGGCAAAATATTTCCAATATAGAGCATGGAAAAATGCACATTTCTGTTTGCTGCCGGGAATACAATTAAACTAATGTATGAAAAGGCAGAAGTCTGATCTTAGTTAACATAATTCTCTTAGTTCTTTGAACTCTACTGATATCTGAGGGTTGATGGAGTGTTTTCATAAATCAGATAACTTAAATATTAGATAGTTTTAAGGATCTAATTCTAGGTTTCTGGAATTCTTGTTTGGAATATAATAGTGAAGATAGCATAGCTGTTGTTAGCTTATGAACTTGTCTTTGTCAACAGATTTTGTCAATAAAAAGCAAAACAATTAATTTTGACAGAGGAAGGTGATGTGGAACACAAAATCTTTGCAGTAGTGACCAAATAGCTAAGTCTTTCTTAACAGATTCTAAAACATATATTAGCAGTTTCTTTTAGCTAGTTGATTCACTAGCTGAAGTAGTAATTTTTACATAATGCATAATGTAAAACATAACTGAATACCATAGATCCTGTATAACAATTAGTTTTCCCAGCCATATTGCCCCTAGAAATTTACCTCTTCTGCTTTCCAACACACATTCTCTCTTAAATCCACCCACTACCCTGCTCAGTAAGACTGTAGACATTTAACCAATATTAGCCTTTCTGAGAAAAACCCACAGTAGGGTTAAAATAATAGTAATTTATCTCAGCACTACATCCACTTCTAGATTCTAGTGAATTATTACTTCTTAATACCAAAACAAAAAGAGAAGGGCTAATTCTAATATTTGCAAAAAGCAAAGGTATTTAGTTAATATAATTTTTTCTAGAACTTCCCATACATATTTATGAATAATTTTGTTGTGTTTATAAAGCTAAATTTTCAGACGTTAAGGTTAAGAAGCAGTTATGTAAAATATTTTGTCAACATTAAGATATTCCTAGTTCTGGACCAGTGCCTGCATTATGAGCGTTTGGACCAGTAAATAATCTTTTGTTATTACTAATAAAGGCCACCGAGTTTCTGTTGAACTCACTGCTTAGCACCTTATGACTTGTCTAAGCTTTCCACAGCCTGAATTGGTCTTAACTTATTCTAATAGTCATCTAAAAGCAGTAACATAACTATTGTCTAATCTGTTTTAGCCCCAGGAAATTAAAAAAAATTAAAACCTTGTGGAAGGTGATGGGAATTTACAATCATTATGATGGAAAACCAGTAAGGACAGAAGAAAAGTGGTGAGACTGTTTGGTCCAATATGTAGTTTAATTTATAACACAGGTAACATAAAAAATACAACATTAGTATAACATTCTGCCCTGATCAATTACGATCTCACACAATGGTTACACAGCATGACCCTGGGTCCTTCCCAGAAGCATCCAAAGGAATTCTGAGAGTCAAAGTATGTATATTTAATCTGCTGAAACATATTCTTTCATATCTGTATGCAAAGCAAATCTACCACAGCGGGGAAAAAAGTAATAGTAAAACTGACTCCAAGTGTTGAATTCACAATGTGAGAAGGGGAAGAGGAAAGGAGATGGAAAGACAATACAGAAAACAAATAAATTCATTGATGAGAAATAAATGAGAGATAGATAATTTTTCATCTACAACAGAACAGATATTATGCAAAATTAACCATGTAAAAGTGGGAGAATAATTATCCCTTTGAAAAGGGATAGTTCAATAAAAGCAACAGATAGACTGAAGCTTTTTATAATACAGAAACTGATAGTGCTTGCCTACTGGAGTGTGCTGGTTTCCTCTGGAATAATCAATTTTCTTTACAGTAGCTAGTACAGCTGTTGTGAATTTGTGCTGTGAACAGTGTTGATAATACAGGGATTTTTTTTTTTTTGGCCTTTTTTTTTTTTTTTTTGACCCCAGAAGTTTGGANTTTTTTAACTGAGCATGAGCAGGGCTTATGCAGAGCCAAGGTGTTCTGTGCCTCTCACCCCACCCCACCAGGGAGCAGGCTGGAGGAACACAAGGAGCTATGTCCACAACTGGGACAGCTGGTCCCAACTGACTCCAGAGATATCCAACACCTTATGACATCAGGCACAGCACATAAAGCTGGAAAGAGGAAGAGGGGGATATTTGGAGCGATGTCTTCCCAAAACAACATTCCGTGTGATAGGACCCATCTTTCCTGGGTATGACTGAACACCTGTCTGCCAGTCAAAAGTCTCAACTGAATTCCTGGTTTTGCTTTACTTGTGGGCATGACTTCTGCTTTAAAGTCACTATTAAATTGTCTTTATCTCAACCCATAATTTTTTTCACTTCTGCTCTTCTTCCTCTGTCCACATCACTCTGCTACAGAGTGAGTGAGAGTCTGTATGAAGTTTAATTGCTGGCTGGAGTTAAATCATAACACTATGAGAGCAAATGCACTTTAAAAAGTTACATCTTTGAAATTACAATTTTGAGTTTGGGGAATTAAATGCTAAAAAACACTGAGGATAAAAACAACGTTACTTGAGCAATTATTTAGAATTTAAATTTTCAAATGCATCTGAATTCTGTGTAACAGCAACTTCTGTTCGGGCTAGACATACTGTTACGAAAACTAAGGAGAAACAGAAAACTTGAAGATTATCTAAGTATGCAATAAATAAAAACAGTGATATTATGGAATGTAAGATAATGGGAACTTGGCATTAAACAGTAAAAATTAAACAGTAATATTCTTGTGTTTCTATACTGAAATCATTGCCCCTGCATAGATAATTCTATTCTATTCTATTGAATTCCTAAATTCTATTTAGGAATTTCAATATGGANAATTAAACAGTAATATTCTTGTGTTTCTATACTGAAATCATAGACACACTATAGATAAGGTCTATTTAGGAATTTCAATATGGAACAATTATCTGACCATAAAAGAAAAGGAGTTCATCACTTTAGAAGTGAAAGAGCTCTAAAACCTTGACATTTGTCTGTGAAAGCTTAGGTAGTTTCAGTTTCTACCACTGTTAACATTCAAAAAATTTCAGAAAAAAAAGAGAAAAAATTAAGAGCTGTGTTTGTAACTTACTTCTCTTGGAAGAAACTCAGGTAGATAACTAATTATCAGTTTATCAGTTTATCATTTAACAAAGGTTCCTAAGTACATTTTTTTTTTTGCCCCTGAAAAGACTACATTTGTAAATAAATTCTTCAAGGTTTCACATTTATGACTGATACCTTACAGAATTAGAACATGTGCCTTATGAGTACTCCTCATATATTCCTTTTCGGAAGTTACCATGATAAAATTATGAAGACAGCTCCTAGAGGAGTTTCACTGGTCCTTTGAGAGCACATACAATTCTTTGAGAGACAAACAAACTAAAGGGTACTAACAAACTTGCAAAAACAGTTTAATAATTTGAGGTGGTCAAGAGATGGGTCCCAAATATTGTAAAATTTTTCTAAATGATGACTGGTAGAAGGACACGTTGTAGCAATTTAAAATCATAGAAGGATATAAATAGCACAGAAAAATTATTTAAAGAGCAAAGGAAGAGTAAGAATGAGAAATGGAAAGTAATTTCAAAGGCTGAAGGTGATTCATAATTTCAGAAATCGTTTCTGTCCCAGCATCTCTTAAACATATTTCTGTGTGATGAAGCAAAGGAGCCATGGCTTGTGATATTTATGAGACCAGAAATATTCTAGGTAGTACAGCATTGGATTAGTGGGAAAAATTAGATAGAAAACAGCAGAATTCCAGAGAGTAAAACCAGACAAGTTCTGTTATTAATTTCTCAATGTTACTCCCAGCTGAATTCTAGTCAAAGTAACATGGAAGCTGAATGATGCATTTCACTATTTTAAAAATACCACAAACAAACAAAGATTTTTTTTATTTTTTTTTTTTTAAACTATAGAAAGACAAACTATAACACAGTGCAGTACTCTGTATTCGGTGGGAGAGATGGGAGACATATAGGTAGGACAAAATTGATATTTCCAGGAATTATTGAACCCATTACTTCTCTTTAGATTGACAGCAGTGCCTTAATTCTTACTAATGATGATAAATTACAATCTTACCATCATAGATTTCACCTGAACCATTGACATGGGTGAAGCTAAGGAGCACTGTGTTTTAGTGCAAGTATCTCTGCCCCAAAAAAATTATCATTTTAAATTACTTGTGTTCATGACAGGACATTTATAATGAAGTAACACAGATATATATTTTTAAAAACCACAGTGAAAAAATTCTTTTTCTTCCTGATGAGCAAAATAATGACGTGAAGAATATGTTAGAGGAGGAACCTGTAAGTGTCAGACCTAGACTATATGCAGAGAATCATCTAAGCAGGACACTAGGCCTGAAAAAAGGCCAGGTGCTGTGTACAATTCATTGTACAGGAACAGAAGAACTAGCAAACAAAAAAAGCCCAATAGTGGAACGACTTGAAAGGGAGAAAATGAAAACCTTGAGTCATTTATGCTTGAAAGCTTGGTATGTTTTTTCTTTTATTGAAGTTTTCAGCAGCCTCCTATAGACACAGTTTGATATACTGATACCTTTTAGCATTTTTTTAACCTTTCCAGCAATATCTATTTTCCCTGATATGTGAGAACATATGCCTTTATTTCAGCTGAGCATTCTGAAGTCTTTGATAAAAGATTTTTTAGGTTTTGTTTTGAAAACAAGGCTATTTTTGGTCCTAAATATGTGTTTGATTAGGCTGATCCTGTCAGTGCAAATTTAGCCTTCCAGAAAGGCAACACATTGCAGTTATTTACAGAATACATTTAGCAGCTATATTTGGAGTTCATAGTTTTACTGGTTAGAACAAGGAACAATAATAATAATAATAATTTAAAAATCCAGTTTGTTTTCAGATTTATGATTGTTAAATGTGTTTAAGGAAGTTATATATGCAGACTTCATAAAGCTTGTGCCAGCAAACTTTGCTCTTTAGTCCTTGAAGATAAACTATAAATTTGGAATAAATGTAGGAGAGGTTGAAAGGCTGACTTTGACAGCAGATTTAAAGGAAGAATTCACAGTCCCTGAGTCCCTGTGATCATTTTGAAGTGCATCCTCTCCTATTTCATTTCCTCTTCCAGCAGAAGGACTGCACAGGTTCTCTGCAATCATGGATATGCATGAAGCCATAATTGTGGCAGCTACTGGCTAAGGAGTTTAAATAATTCATACTGGTAACCCTTAGAAATACACCATACATAGGACCATGGTTTCTCTTATGGTTTATAACACAAAGTCACAGGAATATGAAGGGGTATAGGGAGAAGTTTAAAATTTTGGAGTAGATTTAGAGTTTGGAAAAAAAAAATGCTATTGAACATCCTGATACTGCTGAAGGTTACCTGTCATATAATTAATTTTTACCTAGGTAATATCACTAACGCGATACTTTTCTCTATGTAATTAAAGGCTAAAGTTAAAAAGATCATAAATAACTGAACAATATATCACACCTTGCTGTAGCAGGATTGACTCTTATACTCTAGTCTTCATAACCAGCTTTTCTGAGCATTCAAATATCCTTCATATCTCACTGGGTTGTTCCCTTCATCTTTTTATTTCCCTTTAAATCACATTGTACATGATTTTTCATTTAGTGAATTAGATCAACTTGGAAAAATTTGCATGAGGCTCAGCAAGCTGAGATATCTTAAAATTACACTTCAAGTGCATAAATCTGAATAGTAGTAGCCTCTTCTTCCTCCTCTGCTCTTTCAAATGCTAAAACACAGGTCTGCCTACAAGTGCAGTTGAAATGCTCATGATGAACACCCCTAGTGTGCTGCCAGAGAAAACCAGCATTATTTATCTTCTTTTCAACTTCAAATTTCCAGTTTAAATAGCCTTTCTGAAAGGCACTGCTAAAGCCTAGCACCAAACCAAACCAAACCAAACCAAACCAAACCAAACCAAACCAAATCAAATAATAACATCAACACCACAAACAAAAGGACAATTGTTTTTCTTCCTTGCCTGGTTTCAACTGGGATTGAGTCAATTTTCTTCCTAGCAGGTAGTACAGTGCTGTGTTTCAGAGTTAGGATGAGAGTAATGTTGACAAGACACTGATTTTTAGTTGATACTGAGCAGTACTTACAGTAAGTCACACTTTTCAGTTTCTCATCCTGCCCTGGCAGTGAATGGATGTCCAGTGAATAAGGAGTTGGGAGGGGACACAGCTGGACAGCTGGCTCCATTTTATCAAAAGGATATTCCATGCCATATGACACACTCAGCCCATAAACTAAGAGGAAAGGTAGCCAGTGGGGAGCAGTACTTGGGAACAGGCTGGACATTGATCAGTTGATAATGAAAAATTGTTTTTCATTTGCATAGTTTGTCTTTCTTGGGTTTTCATTAATTATAACTGTCATTATTGTACTATTCTTTTCTCAGTTCATGAGTTTTCTTACTTTTAGGCTTCACATTCTTTTCTCCATCCCACTGTCTGTGTGGCTTAATTGCTGGCTGGGGCTGAACCATGACTTATTTTCCTTTAATCTTCTTTTCCTTTCTAATTCTTGGGTAAATTTAGGTATTATTTTAACACGTGGAAACTTTTGTTTTACGCTTCATATTTAATTTATTTCTCTATATATTTTTCGTTTCTCACTCTTGGTCATACATTTGTAGATTAGAGATTAAAAGATAAAAAAATGAATTTTTTGGGTGATAAGCAAATATATAACATGTCCTCTTATACCTTCAAATCATGAAACAGTCATTGCATGAAGGGACTTAAAAGAGGGCACGTTAGATTTCAAAGAATGTGTAGATTTTTTCCGAAAAAAAAAGAAGCTGGAAAGATTGAAAGTGGATAAAACCCAACTGACAGTCTTAGTTATAAGGAAAACAATGAAGCAGGTGGGATTAGCTAGAAAATAGGTATTAATTAATATTATTTCAAAGTTTTTACTCTTCAATTCAATCTTTTTCAAGATGCAACAGTTAGAAAAGTTAATGACAATATTTTTCTAGCGATAATTTGATTGTGAATTCCTTTGCTGATCAAGCTGTAGTGCATCCATAACAGGTAAAATTGTGTTGCAGTGCACATATATATTCCGTGGTGGGGGGGGGAAAAAAAAAAAGTGTCCCTATGCTGAAATAACACAGGACTCAAAAGTTAACCGTTGTCTGGTATTTGTCTGGTATGTAATTTGACCCTTTTGTTACTGTAATATAAAGTTTGTCTATAGGATCTAGTTTTGTGTTATCTGCAAACTTAGTGCAGTCATACAAAAGGTCACCAGTGAAGACACTGAACAGCTCTGGTCCTTGAATCCTTGGAGTACAGCACTAGTTACTGGCCTCCAACTGAACTTGGTGCTGCTGATCACAGCACTTGGAGTTCAACAGCTCTTCAGCTTCTCTTACTCATAGTACTCCTCTATAAAAACATTATGACAGATGGTGTTGAAAGCCTTGCTAAACTCCAGATAAACAATATCCACTGCTTTTCTTTCAGCCATTCTCCTTTTCTGCATCTTAGATGTTGCAAAGACCACTGTCTCCCTCCTAGAGTTCATTTCCTTCACAGAACAGTTTCTACCAGCACATACTCCCCATGGGAGAGGAGTCTCCCTACCTCGTGCCAGACCCAGTGAGGGGCACCAGGCAGACCCACAGTGTGGGGTTGCAGGATTTTGTTTAACAGTTTTCATTATAAGTTTAGTTTAGTTTTGTGTACCTAAGATGGGCCCCTTTGCTGCTTCAGAAGGCNTAAGTGTGGGCTGACCAGAGGGACACGCGAAGCAACACTACAGCCCCAGATGTGTGTGTTCCCTTGGGAGCTCACACTGCCTCTGATGGGCCAGGGGCTGTTTCTCCAGGGTTGGTACTGGGGATAGCATGTAGCAAGTCACTGGGGACTGTGCACTGTGGCAAGTCACTGCTGCTGTCCAGGCTGTGGTCATGGCCCTTCTGGCCCTTTTCTGTGCTGACTGTGTGTATTGGCTGACTCTGACAGCTGCACCCCTAGCACGACAGAAGGAGATCATTGTCAGTAGACTTCGACACTGCAATAGCGGGATGCTTGGTTAGATGCCCTTCCCAGAACTCCTTGGCATTAAATCACACCCCAGCTGCAGAGGAAGTGTTGTTCCAATGCTTGGCTCACATGGCTGGAATACTCCTTCCCACTCTAATTCTGAAAACAAGAGAAACCTGAATAGAACAAGCTTTCATTTTCTTGTGAGTCCTATCCCCTAAGCAGAAGTTGCAGCATGTTCAGAAGTTAACTAAAATACTCAGAAGACGAGTTTAAGGTAAAGCTGAAAAGAAATGTTTACCTTGAATAAAAGGAAATTGAGTAGAGTGAGTTACTTATAGAATTCTACACAAAAGAGTTCTTTTGCACCTTATAAGATTCTGAATGTACCTTATGATTCAATGACATTTTCTTTCTCTTGGGGTAGCATATGAAGGATAATTCTCATAACAAAATTTAGAAATTGGGATTTGAAATTCTGTCATCTTGGTGGCACTTGCAATGGAAATTACAAATTGTTTTTACTTCATCTCAAAGTAAATTTTCCTAAAGAGTGTATTTTTCTTTCTCATTCCATCTGCCCCTGAAAATGTCCTTCACCTATAAAACATCTAAGAATTCTGGTTTTTCCTCAAACTCTGTTATAATATTTCTTCTTACTATAATCAGTTAATTTTAAACACAACATGCTGCATACTGACATTAAGCAGTTAGCAAAAAGAAGCATTTCAAATACATAGAATATTTTTTCTATTCTTGAGTAGTTATTTTGCTTTATTTTCTTTTGTTTCTCATGACACTAGCATTTGTTTAGATAGAAAGTGCATTTCTAAGAAAGAAAAACAAATACACCCTCTTTCTTTTAGGGAGAATAAAATGAAATTAGTTTTCATAAAGTGAAAAGAGGTATTGAGTGTTCTCTCTCTGACTTTTCAATAAGGTTATTTGTAGCAGTATTTGCAGAACTCAAAAGTGCCATTTACCTCAGGAGTACAGGAGCTACTTGCTGTACCTTATAAACTGTTGCTTCTACATTCTGCTACTGGGCAGCTGATTCCATTTGCAAAGAGAAATTTTGCCTCTTAGCATACCACATCTATCCATTGTTAATCAAAGAAGACTTCAAATGATAGAATAATGGAATGGTTTGGGTTGGAAGGGGGTTTAATTTTCTCTAGTTCTAATCCCCCTACTTTGGGCAGGGATGCCTTCCCTAGACCAACTTTCTCAAAGTGAAGGTGCTCCTATTCTTTTTTTTTTTTTTTTTAAAGTAATGCAGGACTATAAATTTTGTATAAATTAGGCAATACCGTGTTTCGTGAAGTTGTGAATAAGGTGAAATAAAAGCCTTCCAGGTTTTTACTCAAGGGAGAAATATATCTATCTCTACTTAAGTAGGGTATCAATCGAAAATATTTCATGTGGTAAGCTGTTAGAAACTTTGCCTTTAAATACAGACAGATTTGCATGACATAAGTTAATATTTTTAATAGGATACCTGAATTGGTTACATTGAAATAGAAATGGAGATAGGCACACAAATAAAATCAGACATTTAGCAATTATGAAAATATAGCATGTTTCAGTAGCTTGTTGGTAGCTTCAAACTGCTGGAAAGGGTGACACTGTGGGTCAACAGTCTCTGGAGTACTTTATTGTGAGGAATATGATGTGTCCTATAGTTGTGGTTTTCTTCTTATATACTTGGCTTATACTTCAGGTCACTTTTATGTTTCCTAACACACTTTTACAGCTATCTAGTATTTCATTGGTCTATACCTCCAGGTTATATGAGAATTTTATGCTTTTTACTTTCTTATATACTATTTATTTGTTCTTTGTTACACTGAGAACTGCTTTTGACTGCTGCAGGGTCTCCTTCGTTAAGAAACACAAAAAGAAACCAAAAAACCCACAACAAAACCCCTGCAATCATTAGCAGATGTTTTATAGCTGTGGGCACAAACCAGGGCCTCCTTTCTTAAGTTCCCGTGGCCATACTCCTCTTCCCTTGACACTGTGTCTCTACATTTCAGAGCCTCCACTGCTGTACCTGGCCTCTATTTCTCTGTCCTGATAAAGCCCTTTATGGGAAAAAACACAAAGAGAAAGCGCAGAAAGCAATGGCAGTTCACACATTGTCAACAGCTGATTAACTTCTTGGCCATCAGATTGATGGTTTTAGAAGGCTGTAGTTGCAGAAACTGCCTCAAGTAGTACAGGAATTGAGACCTTTGTGATTGGACAGATGGATCTGAAGAAAAAGGAAAGGAAAGGAAAGGAAAGGAAAGGAAAGGAAAGGAAAGGAAAGGAAAGGAGAAAAGAAAAGAAAAAGCATTTTCAGGTACTAAAAAGCAGCTGAAAACAATTCTTAAAAGAAATTATTTTCTACGGTTTACAGCAATATGTATTTGAAGTCTAAACCAATTCTAATAAAAACCTTCTGTGTGTCTGCCCTTAAATACTTCACGTTTGATCAGAAAATCAGCACCTTTGTACAAGTGCCCATAAGACATCCTTTCCATTATGGAGATTTTGATACTCACTTTAAATGATTCTGTCATTAATTATGAATTTATTTATGTAAAGATTACTTAAGTGTGTAGTTTTGAAAATAATGAATGGTGTAGTAATCAAGTTACAATTTCCAAGCTAGAAACCATATAAATGGGAACATTTAAGAACAAGTACAAGATGGGTGTCAGGAAGCAGAAATGATATATGACTTCTTGCTGAATCTTAGCATTATTTCACTTAAAAATCTGTAATTGAATTATGGAGAAAAAATACTTCCAGTGATAGAAGGATTAAAGATTTAGTCTAATGGACAACATTTTTCTCATTTTCACACCAGGATCATAATTGTATTTGATATTACTTACCTTCTATAAATCTAGATTCAGGCTTTGAGTTAGGAATTTTGAATAAATGACTGTGCAGGGTCATTGGGGTCTTCTAAAAAATGTCTTAATCGCCTTGTAAAGTATTGCACTCTGCTCAGGGGAAAATACAAATTCTAGTTTGCCTAGAAAAGAAGGAAATGCCTCAGGATGCTTCATATGCTTTCTTTTTAGCTCCATAAAACAAGGACTTATTAAGACATAGGCAATTACATGCCTCAAAGTATATTATCTTACAAGATTCCTGACAAACTAGTGCTTGTTTGCATCTCCTGACTTAGAATATCCAGGCTGAGAATAACTCAATGGAGTTCTCTGCTGCAAAGACTCCTTAGCTACTAGACCGTCATGGTTTCAGCTTTTATTTCTGACTGACATACCTACCTTCCACTAATTTAGTCTTCTTCTACAAAATTCCTCTATTGTTTCCTTACTTCTTTCCTTACAATTGTTGTTCTTTCTATATGTATCCTCTTTAATTCTTCTATGCATTAATTTCTTCTGGACCAAAGAAAAATAGGATACTATACTGACTCACATTAGACTGTTTGGCAAGACTGTGAAAAATAGTTGCATGGGAAGTGGAACAGGCTAGCCTGTGTGTTTTTTCTGTTGTGTTTGTTTGTTTGTTTATTTGTTTGGGTTTTTTGTTTTTATGCACGTGTGTGTCTTCTTTTTGTGATTGTTCAAGTATGCAGAAAACTGGTTATGCTAGCTAACCTTATTTGCTCTCAGGGAAAGTGTATACAAAAAGTTTTTGCAATGCTAGTATTGATTTTGCTTCCTTAGTTGTTTGGCAGTAATGAAGGAGTTACACATGACTACTTACCTTTATATTTCTGTAGTGGGAAAACTAAGGGAAATTCTTTCAATATTAAATAGTAACAAAGTCAGGAATAAAGAAGCTATGATTCTTCTCTGGAGAATGGATTGCTGACAGTGTATTTTTGGTAAGGCTATTTTTTACTCAAATTTCGAATGCAATGATGCAGATACTTTGTCCTTAAACAATAAATTGTTGATGTTACCAGAATAATTTTTTGTCAGTGAATTGATGAAAAACTGTGAGTAATTAAAGCTTGAGGGATGTATTGGATTGATGCATTGGAGTGGCTACCTAGAACAGAGGCTAGACCGAGTTAGAGAATAAAGGAGGTATTTATTAAAGGCCTTCAATAGATACACTTTGGGCAGTACAAAAGCCTTCCAGAGGCTACACCCAAGATGGACAATGGTCACGAGTTTTTCAAACAAATATAAATTTGGTCTATTTGCATATCAGGGGCTAATCCTTCAATTACAGCCTCAGGTAATGAAGTCATATTCCCCCAGTTTGCTTTCACAGCCCCCAATTCACTTTTGTTTATACTTTCAGGCCTGAGGCAGAGGGTGTCTTTGTTTCTCAGGCTTAGGATTGTTTTGTCTGACCAAAATGTGAAGAGAGCTTACTTACTTAAACACTCTGTGTGGAGTTCAGACTTATACACTAATGCAGTACAGGGTCTGAAAAATATAAAAGCTAAAAACTTAAGACATTATTACATTTTAATTCAGATATGGGAGGGTGCCAAGCAGCTGTTTTTGTATGTCAGGTTATGCAGAGATTTCAAAGCCTTAATCTTACAGTGACTAGCCTCCTGCATAAAGGATTTTGGGCACTTAAAATATAGAGATTGTGTGGAAGAAAATAGAATAGTATAAAAGCAAAGTGAGAATGATAGGGATGAATTTCCAGCAAATTCCAAGACATTTTCTTAAAAGAATATTTGCAATTGGTGTCATGAATTGCATTTTGAGAGAGTGAATATATGTTGATGCTCCCTGAATTGACAGTTCAAAGAAAACAAGCAGCTTTTTCTGACAAGGAGGGTTTAAATGTTGTGAATATGCTGACTACGTTTCTCTATTCCTCCTGAATTTGAAACTGAAGCTTGGTATTCTCTCAGTTATATAAATAAATCTATAAATAAGATGAAGATAAACATGTAGCCAAAATGTGATCATTTCAGGTCTTGCACAGAACTGATCTATTCTTGCTTTTTCTTCATTCTATGCAGATATCTTCATAAGCCACTACTTCTAATTACTTGGTTGCTATTCAGAATGAATAGCACATCTCTTAAAGCCAGACAACTGAATGCTACTTTCATAATTATTTCAGTAAAATCCTCATTTGAATGTCTTCAAATATTATGTTTATTAATTAAATGTACTTAGTCTATCTAAAATGAAACTATTATTTTAATGAGAAATGTCATTTTATGTTTCAGCCAGGTTTTATATTTGCAAAATCAGCACTGTAAGAAAATTCTTTTAACTGAATTAGTCCCTCTATTGCAGTACTTTTTATTTTATATAATCTCTGAGAAATAATTTACTTTTCTTGATGTATCATCAGATAAACTTGTTTACTGCCAGATACTGAGGTCAAGAAAAGCCAATAATTTTAATTGGGAATAACTACTGTTTTCAAAAATTTTATTGTGATGAGTTTCCCTAAAGCAAATGCAGAGGAAGATCCTTCTTCTAAGGACCTAATGCTCAATTTTTCAATGTGATCCTTCTTTTTTTGTCTTTGTAGTAGAAACAGTAATGAAATGAACCCAATCAGGTGATTCTGAAATTGTAAGGCTGTTAAGAAATATTGGTTTTTTATTATATTTTCTTGAAATGGGCTCTAAGAAAATGAATACTGTTTGTCTACCTATCAAAATAGGAAGCATATGACTTAAAATGACAATGTTCCTTTGTGAAACATTGCCACCGGTCATAAAAAATGGGAAGTTTTATAAACAATGAGTAAAAAATAAGTGGAATTCCTGTGCAGGGAAGGAACAAACAGGTAATGTTCTCAGCACTGCTCTCTGCAGCAGGAAGGGTGTCCATCTTTAAATAACATGTGAAAAATAGTTATCAGTGTTCTCTGAATCAGGGGTGGGGAAGTCTAGTTTCAGTCTCACAGGATAGATAAGGTACAGAACTTAATACAGAAAGAAACATCTTGTAAACTAAAAATATCTTTTCTTGTCTTAGATTTTCTTTATACAGTTGCTTCCATTCCTCAATTCTTTGGGTTTTTAAACTCTTACCTAAATTAAAGAAAACTGTTATTTTTCTAATAAAGATGATTCTAAAGAAATAGAGTCTGAGTCCTGTGCTCTCATGGCAGGTGATGTAATTACCTTCCTCTTAGATTTTTTGGACATTACATGCTACCTGGAGAAAATTTGAGACATCCCAGCAGTGTTAGAATATTTTTTTGTTAAGGTGCAAGAGTTTATCATTAGACCTCTATTCTCACACTCAGAATAACGCATCTACAACCCAGAAATTAGAGAAGTTCTCATTCCTCTGGTAGAACAATCAAAGGTAACATTTTACTTTATGAATAGCATTTGATTAGTGCTTGTACTGAAGTATTGTACTTTGGCAATAAATAGAAAGTGAAATCTCAGGAGGGTTTTTTTTGTTTCACTTATATCTCAAAAGTAACTGATTTCCTTTCTTTCTATCCATCACCTTTTAGAGAAACTGAAAGCTGGTTATTTGAATGAGATACACACTGATTAAAAAGACAGATCTACATGTTATGTTTAGGCTATAGGCCTGCATGCAAATTCATAATATTAACAGAGAATCTGGACATATTTCTAGAATTAACCCTGACTCCTTCTACTCCTTTATGCTTTAAAGATTTAAGACACATATTTTCCAAAGTTTAATGTAGAATATCTAGGTAGATTTAACTTTAGAGGCTTAAGGAGACACAAATCACATTTTGATAACCACTCGGACAAATGAACTCATTGCAATCTTCACATTTTACAGAAAGGCTTTCCAGGGGGAAAGGGAGCTGTTTGAGTGAAGAAAGATGACTGTCTAATACCTCTTTTAAAGAAGAAAATGGAACTGATCTAACTTGTAGACACATGTATGGACTAATGTTCTAACTTGAAGATGAGCAATGATCACATTAAGTATGGAGAACTTGCATGACCAGATATTGTGTGTAATTCCAGTTCCTCATCTCAGTCTCTGGGAAGGTGATGGATTATGTCATTCTGGAGACCATCTCTATCCACATGAATGACAAGAAGATGACCAGGAGTAGTCAGCATGGATTCTCTAAACGTAAATCATGCCTGATCTACCAGACTAACTTTTATGGTGAAACAACTTCCCGGATGGATGAGGGAAGCACTGTGATATTGTCTACCTCGACTTCAGCAAGGCTTTTGACACTGTCTGTCACAACATCCTCATTAGCAAACTCAGGAAATGTGGACTGGATGAGTGGATGGTGACATGAGGTGAGAACCAGCTAAACAGCAGATCCCAGACAGTCATAACCACTTGCATGTTGGACAACTTCATGGAGAACTCTTTCCTATGGGAGAGATCCCATGGTGGAGGAGGGGAAGGACTCCTCTCTGTGAGCAGTGGGTGAAGCCTCAGGTGATGAACTGGCAATTCCCAGTCTCCTTGTGCCATTTGGAGAGGAGATAGTGCTAGGAAGGAGGGAGGGGTGGGAGGAAGGTAGTTTTAAGGTCTTACTTTACTTCTCATTATCCTGTTCAGACTTTGTTCATAATAAATTAATTTCAAGTCTCTAATTTGCACTTGTTTTGCCTGTGACAGTATTTGATGAGTGATCCTTTCCAGTCTTTATCTCAGCTTGTGAACTCTCCATTATATTTTCTCTCCCCTGTCCAGCTGCAGAAGGGAGTGAGAGGGTTGCTCTGGGGGGTGCCTAGAATCCAGCCATGGTCAACCCGCTACAGTCTTTTTAGTTTGTTCCTCATGCTCTACACTGAGTGCCAAAAAGGACTGTAGTGTTGACCTTGGTTGGATGCCAAGTGCTCACCAAGCTATTCTTTCACTTCCCTTTCCAGTGGGACAGGGGAGGGAAAAAAGGGATGTAAAACAGTTATCAGGTTGAGACAAAAGAGTTTACTAAGGCAAGAAAAAAAAATAATTCTGCATATAAGCAAAGGGAAAACAAACAAAAAAACCACAAACAAACTGTACTTCCCATCTGTGAGTGATGTTCAGACACTCCCCAAGAAGCAGAGCTTCAGTACATGTGATGGTTACTCTGGAAGGCAAACCTNAAAAGAGTTTACTAAGGCAAGAAAAAAAATAATTCTGCATATAAGCAAAGGGAAAACAAACAAAAAACCACAAACAAACTGTACTTCCCATCTGTGAGTGATGTTCAGACACTCCCCAAGAAGCAGAGCTTCAGTACATGTGGTGGTTACTCTGGAAGGCAAACCTTGCAAAATGACATATGCCCCCCATGCCTTCTCCCTCCCTTTACTTTTATATCTGAGCTGGTATATATTCTTATGGTATGGAATATCCCTTTGGTTAATTTGGGTCAGTTGGACTAGTTGTGCTCCCTCCCAGGATTTTGGAGGGACGGTGTTGGTGCTGTTCAGCACTGCTCAGCAGTAGCCAAAACACTGATGTGTTATCAGCACCTCTACAAGTACTAATGCAAAGAGAAGTACGCTCTGAGGGCTGCTAGGAGAAAATGAACTCCAGCTCAGCCATACTCAGTACACTAAGTCTGCATACTTTTTTAATAAATCAGAGTCTTGTGCTGCAATGATAAAACATCACAGTGAATAATGTACTTTTACTAGCCTAGTTTATGTCAGGGCATAGATAATTTTCTGAAACAATTATGTCTGTGATAAAGATGATCTGATTCTGCTGATTGTGTTTCAAACATCTTCACCATATGTTTGACAGGATTTCATCTGTGAAACTTCCTAGTGGGGCATTGACATCATTCAGAAAATGCCATGTAGCTGGTGAAGAAGAGAGAGGACAAACTTGCAGTTTATGGAGAGTACTGATCTGGAAAATGCTGATATGAACAAAAGGTAATCTTTATCAAGGACTTGTCTGCTCTTTGAAAATAACTTTGCTTGCATTTTAAGAAGCTCAAGTAGTATTGGTTGAAGGTTATAATGCATAAGTTAAGTGATTGCCACCAACTCCTTTGCATCTGTTTCTTTGCTCTGACAATTTTCTGTAGCTTCTTAAATAGTTTCTAAATCATTATGCTTTTTTAAGTCAGGATGGTCTGTAGGATGCTGTTTACAGACTGGAGACAGCATTAGTTGCAAGGTCTTTTTGAAAGGTCAAATTCAAGGCCTTTTTTAAAAGATAGGTGTTATCTTGCCATGAGTTTTGCACAAGAACCAGAATTATGATACTTAAGATTGAATTGAGAAGAAAATTAAACTTACAGCTCATTTTTCATTGGATTTTGAGAAGCCTATCACACAGATGTTATTTTGATCTGATATAACATTGAGTTTGATCTTACAAAGACTTCAAATCTTATTTGTTTTTAGGGTTTCAAGGCTTCTGCTGCATCATCTGTCTTTCTCTCTCTGGAGAGCCCTACTGATAAATCATTTTGCAGCAGTAATTTGCTGTAATGTTAAGGAGACACATAAAGAGGAGATGGTTTCTGTGCTGTTCTAATTTGTGAGAGGTAATATGTCAAAACACTTGTAGGTGTTTGGCAGAAGCAGACCTGCTGGGCTTTTCCTTGTTATTAAGTGAGCAAGAGATGACCAAGCTTTTCACTGCAAGAATAGCTAGCTCAATTCAGAAAATTTTTGGGAGAGGTCAAACTCTGATTGCCCTAGTTGCTAGGGTTGTGCAAATATCGCTGGATGATGAAAGTCTACCCTGTAACAAGGTCAGAAAACTTTGTCTACCCTTTGGGTTCTGATGAGAAGGGTGGTATTCAAGCACGTGGTATTTTCTGCTTTCAACAGATTTCCACAAAGGTTCACCTTCAACTATTTGTGCAAAAAGTCCTCTATGTGCATGTGAGCAATTGGCAAATGGCAAGTTTGGCAAACTTTTGGCTGAGTGACATAACAGAATCTGTTCAGTTCCTGTTCTGTTAGTTGTCCAAATTAAGTTACTAAAGTTTTCTGATTCTTTTAAAATGTGCAAAACTTGGTTATTTTCCATTCTTATCCCAGTGGTGTTTGGGGACTGATTGCAGATTCTACAATAACTTGAGCACATCCTTCTAAAGGGGGCTCATGAGGAAAGGATTATCTTCCCTGATTATTCTGCTTTGAAGTCTTTTGCTTCTGTAGTGGTATTTCCTGACAATAAAACTGAGATAATCTCTGATATTTTCTTAGGTATGGGGAACTGGGTGCACTCTTGGGAATCCTGCCTTTCCTGATTGTTTCTCAGCAAAGGAGATGTTTCTGAATATGATTCAATAGAGAATTAAGTTTCACCAAAGCAGAAGAAATATTTTAATTAAACATTACCAGCTGTGCTATCTACACTGTATTTTAGGAATTTTAAACTGCTGAAAAAATCTTGATGAGTGAATTAACAAACAGAATATGTATTGTGCAGAATCTCTATTTTTGTGTAGTGCTTAGGCTTTAATGTGCTGTATTAACATGTATTTTTATACAAGTTTTTGTTGTCTTTCTTCTGTTACTATCTGTTCCAGAGTAGCCAGATGTGGGATAATGAACCTAAATACAGTTATATATACTAAGTGAATTTTGCTTCTCACTTCAGGAGAATTCTTCAGTAGCTGGGTATATCCTGTAGATTTGCAACATTGACAGACTTCCACTTTTTTATGAAGAATAGGTGTGGACACACTCTGATTTTAAGTAGAAAATGATAATTCAGCTTAGCAATCTCCTAGTGAGGCACTCATATTTCATATTCTGTAGTAACAGAAAGCAAAAAGCACTACATCTCTTCAGTATAACTGAGGTTCTTAGGCTCTTTCCCATACAGCTCAGAAATAGTTTACATGTGCTTGGGTTAATGGTGATATTATACAGCCCTTCACCTCAAAACAGATTTATATTTACTCACTTCTGACCATATATAAAACTGTATTGCTGTTCTGTTTTATTCCTCCTGCCCCTTATTTCCTCTACTATATAGTCTGCACTCTAGGTTCTCTACTGCCTACTCTTTGAAACCACCTAATTTTATTGGTCCTTAATCACTACTTAAAGCAAGCTGAACTTAGGTAAGAAGCTAAAATAGGACTGGAAAATTCCTTTTTGTTTAGAATTAATGAAGTTGGAAGAAATATCTAGTCAGTTCAACTCCCTGGAAGGAGCACTCCTCACCAAATGTTTGTGCAATGATGCTAATGAGCAATAGCATTTTATTTCTAACCTAAAAAAAAAAACAAAACATGAGATGAAATCCATTTAAGTGATTTTTTGATGTGCTATTTTTCCCTGATAGTCCTAGACATGCATGCATCACTAAAATTAGGTGGAATATTCAAAAATCAAAGCAAGAACTTGATAAAATGACAGTTTTGAAATTGCTTCTGGACTATTGTCACAGTTCAATAATGCAGAGAAAGCTATAACACTATAAGATAATATATTCCAAGGTCTATATAGATTTGATACTAAACAATAACGAGTGTAAAACATACCTGGAAATACATTAAATTCTACAGGTAATTTTTTAAAAAAGCTACTTATAGCAAAGTTTAATTGAAAGTNACAAAACACTTTAGAAAACGGCGGGGGGGGGGGGGGGGAATCAAGAGAAACCATGAAAACAAGTGTGTAGAATTGTACTTTGTATCTTGCTCTAGTTTAACAATTTTAA
This sequence comes from Illadopsis cleaveri, assembly GCA_013399915.1. Classification (NCBI taxonomy): domain Eukaryota; kingdom Metazoa; phylum Chordata; class Aves; order Passeriformes; family Timaliidae; genus Illadopsis; species Illadopsis cleaveri. The sequence continues at coordinate 149,241 of VXBB01021901.1, forward strand.
ATGCCACTTTTCACAACCAAACTAATTTCTTGAAAATGACTCTCTTTTTAATTTCCTAGTCTAAAAATTCTTGTGAAATAGAATTTTTCAAAGCTATGATTTCCTGAATCTGAGAAATATACCCTTGTTATATAAAACCCTAAATTTTATATCAGGCTAGCCATTTTCAGCCTTAGATCATTCCAAATCTTTTTTTAATACGAAGACATACTTTGTAGGGAACTTTTCTTTGCATATTCAGGAATGTGTGATAAATGTCTGCTGAGAGAAATTAGGTAGAATTAAAATCTTAATAAATGAAAAAGAAAAAATTACTCAGATTCTGAGAATGACTAATTTTATTGCTAATTATATTTATATCTTTAGGATTTTTAAAGGAATGCTAGCAGTTCAAATTTAATCACCAGACTTACTATAAGGAGCCACCTAATGCACAAAAATGTGAGGTGAAACTGCCTTCAGTTCTGTTAGTTTTTTGTTTTAGATTAGAATGCCTTTTTTGCAGCATATCTGATTCTGTCTGCTGGCTGAGTTTGGTTCAATTATATAAAAGCTTAACGTGTGCAAAATTGATTGTTTTCAGATGAAACTGAATCAGAAGATGTACTCAAAGAATTAATGTGGTCCTAATGGGTTTTCAGTCCACAGGTCCACACTTCAGCCAGTTGAAATAGAATGTCTGAAATACAGACAGTGTGGGCCACAGAATCACCAGGTTGAGTTAAGATTGAGTTAAGATTGAGTCCAACCCAGCCCTAACACCTCAACTAAACCATGGCACTGAGTGCCACATCCAGTCTTTTTTTTAAACACATCCAGGGATGGTGACTCCACCACCTTGCTGGGCAGACCATTCCAGTACTTCATCATTATNAAAAAAACAAAACATGAGATGAAATCCATTTAAGTGATTTTTTGATGTGCTATTTTTCCCTGATAGTCCTAGACATGCATGCATCACTAAAATTAGGTGGAATATTCAAAAATCAAAGCAAGAACTTGATAAAATGACAGTTTTGAAATTGCTTCTGGACTATTGTCACAGTTCAATAATGCAGAGAAAGCTATAACACTATAAGATAATATATTCCAAGGTCTATATAGATTTGATACTAAACAATAACGAGTGTAAAACATACCTGGAAATACATTAAATTCTACAGGTAATTTTTTAAAAAAGCTACTTATAGCAAAGTTTAATTGAAAGTTTGAACAACAAGTTAAGAACTCTTCAAAGGACTGATAAATTTCTTTTAAGCCTACTAATTAGTCATATTAGTAACAGTTTCTCAAACTGTCAAGCAGTATCTCTCTGCAATTCGTGTAACCACCCACAGCAGTATTAGTAATCATAACATAGAAGCAGACTTGCTTTTTAGGGAAAGGTTCTCTGACACTGGTGTTTTGAGATGGTCTGCAGAAAGCCAGTCACTCAAAATTGTGTAGGTTTCTCTGTTTCTTCCTGTGCAATCACCTCAGAGGATATAATTCTGAAAAGTCTATCAGCAAACTATAAGGGTTTTAAACTTCACGCTGTGTGCATAAATGAACATTTTTAAAACCCTTTGCAATTTAAAATAAAACATATTAATGTGAAGTGCATATGGCCTGCTAGTTGGTTGGGGTTTTTTTCCCATTTGAATGATGCTACATGTAGAATACAAAGCCCATTTCAACTTATTTGAGGACACCAAAATTGAAAAATCAATCAACCANTTGCTAATTATATTTATATCTTTAGGATTTTTAAAGGAATGCTAGCAGTTCAAATTTAATCACCAGACTTACTATAAGGAGCCACCTAATGCACAAAAATGTGAGGTGAAACTGCCTTCAGTTCTGTTAGTTTTTTGTTTTAGATTAGAATGCCTTTTTTGCAGCATATCTGATTCTGTCTGCTGGCTGAGTTTGGTTCAATTATATAAAAGCTTAACGTGTGCAAAATTGATTGTTTTCAGATGAAACTGAATCAGAAGATGTACTCAAAGAATTAATGTGGTCCTAATGGGTTTTCAGTCCACAGGTCCACACTTCAGCCAGTTGAAATAGAATGTCTGAAATACAGACAGTGTGGGCCACAGAATCACCAGGTTGAGTTAAGATTGAGTTAAGATTGAGTCCAACCCAGCCCTAACACCTCAACTAAACCATGGCACTGAGTGCCACATCCAGTCTTTTTTTTAAACACATCCAGGGATGGTGACTCCACCACCTTGCTGGGCAGACCATTCCAGTACTTCATCATTATTTCTGTAAAAATCTTTTTCTTAATATCCAACCTATATTTCCCGTGGTGCAGCTTAAGACTGTGTCTTCTCTTTCTGTCAGTTGCTGTCTGGAGAAAGAGACCAACTCCCAGCTGACTACAGCCACCTTTCAGGGAGTTGTGATAAGGTCACCTCTGAGAGTGATAAGGTCACCTCTGAGTCTTCTCCAGGCTAAACAACCCCAGCTCCCCAAGTCGTTCCTCATAGGGCTTGTGTTCCAAACCCTTCACCACTGTCATTGTCATCTGCTGTTTTGCTCTATGAAACAGCTTTGATTGTCCTTCAATATTTACTAGTCTAGAGACAATTCATGTTCTATATCATAATCCTACTTTCAGACAGATGAATTTTTTTATATATACAGGATTTCACAAAATAATGCCAAATAATGAATAGTAGGAATGGATAGTTTAAGAAGTTGCATATCAAGAACTGGGTGATTTGGTAATGAAATAGGGACACTTCCACTTGAAGCTTAGGAGAAGCTTTCAACTTGCTGGCATAAAATATAGTGAATTTCATGAGAGGATTTGGTGGCCCAATGAACACCTTGTATTCATCTGTGCAATAAAGAGATTGTAGGAGACTTGTACCCATTCATTGGTTGAGGGGCAGAACAAGTCAAAGGGTGAATAAGAATTGGACTTTAAAAAGCTGTGCATACTTTATTATTAAGAGCAATGCATCTTCATTGAAAAGTGATTGTCCATGAATAAAAGGTACTATGAATTTCTCCTATGGAATGTGAGATTGTCTTTATCATCAAAGATAAACATCAGTCTAGGAATAGACTGAAAAACAAAGCCCTTGTTTTTGTTGAACTTTTTTCCTATCTTTGAGTGAACATGGACAGTGTTGAAATTTCAGGAAGCTGCAACCAGCTAACATGCATTTTATTTTCTTTCTTTGTCCCAGACAGAAGAATTCATTGAGACTTAATATCATCAGTTATGGTAAGACACTGAGTGAAAGGAAACGTAGCATAAATGGTCAAGTGTTGACAAGAGTAATGAATGATGAATGGCTACAGGAAGAAAAAAAGTAAAGAATTAAAAAAGTATCATTTTTATGTAGTTAGAGTTTTTACTGATATATTAAACCTGTTTGACATTACTGCTTCTCATGTAACTGACAGAGAGGTGACAATTCAATGAAAAAAAATCAGTAACACTTAACCCATATAAATATTAAAATAAATACCTTTGGGAGCTAGGTGGTTTCAGTATTTAAATGTATTTACATATGTAATTGTGTATCATTTTACATTGCTGGTTGTAGTTGGTTCCACATGGTTGCATTGCATCATGTATTCAACAGCATCCTCAGATTGTGTTTACAAGTACTTGGCCATTTGCTTGACATTTAGCAAAGAGCTTTCTTTCCTTGTCTGCATTTGATAGAGATTTTATGGTTTCAGAGAAAATTGGCATCAAGAGAAATTCATATTACCTTTTATTCATGGACAATCACTTTTCAATGAAGATGCATTGCTCTTAATAATAAAGTATGCACAGCTTTTTAAAGTCCAAATTTATTTACCCACTGTAGCGTCAAATGTTAAACACTCCATGTTTAAGTCTGATTTTCTACAGGGAGTTTGAAAGGCATGATCTTTGAATCAGAGAAATCTGCTGGACCATAACTTCCACATTTCAAAAACTGAACTCATATTTCAGCTTCAGTGGCATTACTACTGTAAACAAGGCCAGTGAAATCTGGTTATAAGCTGTAAAAAAAAGACTTTTTTATTTTCCTTCAATCATCCTTTTCTGTGAACTTGCAAACAGATGTGAGAATCACAGCCTACTTCCCATAACACTAAGTGAGCCAAGATCTTGTTTCTGGCAAGATCCTGTGCAGAGGAGCAATCCTCTACAGAGTGCATAGGAAAAAATCAGCAAAATGGTTTGCTATTACTCCAAAGAATAAAGTGGGGTTTTTTGTGTTTTTGTGGTTTTTTTTTTTTTCTTTCTTTTTTTTTTCTTTTTCTACATAGCAAGACAAAAGAAGAATATTACCAAATATATTGTGAGAAGTGAATTTGGATGATGAGTTATGCAGTGCCTTTATGACCCTTCTGGACCTTATTTGAACAGCTCTTTTAGAAGTTATTACTTTTCTTAGCTCTTTTTTATTAAGTACAACCTCTCTCAAGAGACATGACTGTTTACAATTCTAACTGCAGTTGAAAGAAACTGGGGAAAAGTTAAAAAACAAAAAAAAGTGTTAATTATAAAACAAATAAATAGGTGAAGTACAGAAAGTTTCCACAATTCTATAATATTTTGTAGAAGATAAAGTAGATTTTTCCATCATTTTTGCTAGTAAAGGTTTATGTATATTTGACTGAGTAGCAGAAATCAGAAAATAATATTCAATTTTATTTCATTTAGCCATCAAATGAATGATGCACAATCCAGCCTTATGTAGTCAAACAGAATTCTGTGTTAATGTTTATGTTAATAAATCCAACTTGAAATGTATACATACTTGTAAATTTATAACTTCATGGTTAGGAAATGTTGAGTTTTCTGCACTGATAAGTTAGGCAAATGCATTGCTCTATATTTTGGCTGGTTTTCTCCCTTTTAATAATAACACATGTTGCAGCTCGTGTGTCCTGCTGGTCAGCCCGCGTTCAGCTGGTCAGCCCGGTCAGCTC
>VXBB01021901.1:154192-169433 GCA_013399915.1 Illadopsis cleaveri
AACTAAACTTACAATGAAAACTGTTGAACAAAATCCTGCAACCCCACAAACACATAAGCATAAAAAACAGTCAAGAAATACGTTAGACTCCCATAGTTTGGGAATGACCTTTTAAAACATTTCCTTCATGAAGGTACTATGGAGAGGTATGAGACAAAACAGTGTGGGGCTCCTTCCCCAGTGGATCACAGTGTAAGTGTGAGCTGGGGTAATGGAGGTTGAGATTCAAATCCAGCTTCTGCTTGAGGTCAGAACCCCATGAGTTCACCTCCCCATAGAATGCTTTAACTTTCAGACCATCCTGCTATCTGAGCTGTTAGAGGTAACTGCAAAGATTCAAAACAGGACCCTCTAGTCACTAGGGTTACACCTGAGTTAATGACACTGACCAGTACAATTAAGGATACTGTTGGGTTTTTTTCAGAGATGTATGGAAATTCCTAATGTGGCTTTGCACAAGGAACCACAAACATACTCTGATTTATTTCTTTTTTTTTAGGATGCCTTAACTTTCTGGGGGAGTAGTCTGTCATTAGTAGCAGCAGAAGGATGTCCCTTTCTGTTCTGCCCTGTGGCTCACAGAAGAAATCACAATATTGTACTTGTATCTGTTTGCTGTTCTGCCCACTGAATTCTTAATTCTTTCAGGTGGACTTTCCCTGATAAATGCCACAGTACAAAATGAATTGCAGAAAAACTTCCTTCTGAACCACATGGGCTCAGGGTGTTTCAGCTAGGAAGGATTCAAATCTGATTTACCTGCTACTTCAATTTAGAATTTTTACTCAAAACCCTACAGGTCTGAAAGGATCACTTTTTCCTGTTCTGTAACCTGAGAAGGAAAGTATTGTACAAACTGGCCTTATTAATCAGATTTTTCATGCCTCAACCCTCTGACACCCTGGGGCCTTTTAGGATGTGTATAGATGATTCAGTACAGCGCTGAGCACAGAGAAATATACTATCACATGTAGAAGTAGCAGTGTAGCTAGGCTGATGTTTCTACTTCTGATCAAGCTATGCCAATATATCACTCTCAAAGAAGAAAATTTTAAATGTAATAGTATTCCTGTTTCTATTGAGCTATCAAAGAAGATTTTATTCAAACTAACATAAGCAAATTTAAATTTTTGACCTACCCATCTTTGAGGAGGTCAACTTCCAGGTAATATGAATTCAGAAAATAGTCCCATAGTCCAGGTTTTCTTTAAAAACACTCGAATACTCACCCTGACCAGTAATGTTCTCTGTTGAGAATGGTGCAAGATCCACTGCTTAACATACATACCATATACTATATATATACAAACTAGCTCACAAGTATCTCTGGTAAAAATATCCCATATTCCATTGTGTGTTCTTCTTTCTTTGCTCTATTTCTAAAATATCTTGCAATTATAGGTTCGGTTTCCATTGCAGATGTGTCCAGTAAGCTCATTATTGTGGGTTGGCTGGTTGCAGTGCTGATGGATACAGAGCTTGTTGGCTCTGGTACAGAACAAGGGGAGTGCTGTTGACTGAAGCCATTCTTCTGACTGTGACGTGTTGTTCCCAGGTAGAAACACTGGTTGGGAGATTATTTTGAATGGTTTTATTATAATGGTACCTTTCATGAGGAATTAATTATATGGAAATAGAGCAATGATGATATGTGACAGTAATGGCTGCTGCAAGGTTGCTCCATTACATCCTGTTTACAGCAATGAATGTGAATTGTGTTTGTGCCAGTTTTTCTGTCAGACATGAAACTCTGGCTATGGCAATGGCAACAGCCTCATTTTTTTTTTTTTAAAATTCAACCATTTTGAATGTCCTGAAGTTTCAAAATTTTCATGTCTGAAGAGAGAAGAAATGAAAGGTTTTCTTATTGATAGCTACAGGAAATGTCTGCTGAGCCAGGGTACACTGAGACAGCACATAACACACACATGTTTACAGAACATGACTTATCCTAAGGAAGACAAATGGACATCTTCTGAACTGGACATCTGGCTCAGATTTAAGAGACCTGAGTTCAGTTCTGCCATGTATTTTTCTGAGCAAATTGTTTAGTCTCTGTACTTTGGTACCTCATCTGTTAAACAAGGTAGAACAATCCTTTTGCCTGACGCAGCTAATAGCTATTTAGGACTGAGATTAATCCTTGTTCTGTGTTCCTACAGCAATAAGCACATTAATACCCTGCAGCCTGTGGGGCTCATCAGGTTCTGCTGCAACGCAAATGAGTGCTAATTTTAAAGCTATGCAGAATATAATAATTAAGTAATTAAGTAATATTTTTCTTTTTCAATTTATTTCATACAAATAATTAGCAGAGTATACTGTCCTTTACAAGAGGGAAGTCTGTGTTTGTGAGTAATTTATAAGAGGAGATAAACGGAAATAGACTAGTTAAAAAGATGGAGTATGCAGTCTTTTATGCTGAAGCTGTTGAAGAATTGAAATCCAGAAGCTTTTTAGTGGTGCAGTAATAATACCTGAAATCTGTAGCTGGCTAAAGCCCTAAGCTTGGATTTCTGCCAAATGGCATACAGAGACTGCTATGACACAGAAAGAAGCAGGGAAGCTGTGTAGAAAAGAGTCCTGTAATGCACACAGTTATCGCTGCAGGATAGATCATGGGCCTGCTGGCAGACTCAATTGGAAAACTGTTGAAAACAAACTAAAACCCCAGCACTCAAGAGCAGGGAAACTGTTTGTCTTATAGGGTAAGCTTTGATGCAGTATTTATCAAGAGAGGTAGGAGGCTTGGAAGAACCAAGTGGCATAATTTTCTGCTTTTGTGGCCTTTTTCTTTGGACTATTTCCAAGAATCATTTATAAAGTGACACAAAAATAATTTGGATTCAGTTTCAGAGGACTTTATTGAAATGAGAAAGTCAACAGAGAATAAGAAAATCTTCTTAAGAACATATTCACCTAAAGTTAGTATGGATTAAATTTCAGAAAGTCAAATTGTCATTTACCAAGTAATGAAAACATTGAGGAGAAAAAAGAAAAGTCTAAAACCTGCAGGACCACTTCTATATGTAATAGAAATCAATGTTGATCCACTAGAAGTGAGGAATGCATCATTGGCTTTATGAGAGCTTATAATCTGAAGTGAAAAAAGAACCTCTGCATTTGCTCTTTCTCTGTGCTCTTAGAATAGATTCAGGCATTGCAGATTGGTGGGATGTGGTAACCATCAGTAAAACTAAAGGAGCAAACTGGTTTCTAAGCCATGAAAATGCAGGTTATTTGTAATAAGGTTTTGTCTCTGTAATCCTCCACCTTTCAGCTTGAACACTGAAACCATGAATACTTCTTTAAGAAGATATTGATGTTGTACAAATCAAGGATGGATCCACTTGGCTACATTTGACTTTGTCTAGTGTAATATTAGCTTTGGTTTGGTAAGAAAGAAGAATCAAGATTTTTTAAATTTATTAATTTGATTTTTCCTGCCCTTTATACTCCTATTTAATTGCCCACATATTAAGCAGAAGTAATTCAGGAAGTGTATTTGTTTAACAGAAAAGAAAAATATGCATTTTTTTCAGATATTTCCATACAAAAAGAAAGATTTCTTCAATTATTGAAAAAGGAACAGGAGGGTAGGGCAGAAGGTTTGTGGTTGGTTTGTTTTAAAATTTGAATAAATTTTTACTACTTTTAATTTTAAATATCTCAGCAACATGAGAACTCCATCTGTCAATTTGGAATCACAAAGAAAAAGGGAGCAAAGTTAAAAAGGAATCTTTAAAGCCGAAGCAGTACAAGGCTTCCTTTGTAACAGCTACAAAAGTTAAGATTTAAAGTTTGTTGAGGAAGTTTATGCAGATAAAAACCACTATCACATATGGTAGTTGGGAGGAGGGCATGAATGATTTCAGTATAGTAAATCACTTAGGCCGGTATATCTACAAACCTGTTTGGCTACACTAAATGTTTGGAAATGTAAACAGCTACAAGAGAAAATATATATACCCAATGCATATGTAACGTTATGCCTCAGGGGAACTTAGTTATTCTAAGTCTGTATTTTAGCTAATGTAGGTAACATGAGTATATAGTTGGAGAGATATCATGACTAGTTTGGTTTAAATGCTGGTCCACTGCCCAAACACACCTTGTTACTCTGCTACCTAGACCGTATGCAGTATGTCATTAAAATGTTTTCAGAGTGCAGGCTGACTCTGAAGGGCCATATTACTACTAATGCACAGTAAATCCCTCAATTTATTTCTTGTAATCCTAGAGAAATACTGTCACATCTCTCAAACCTTTGTGGGGTAGGTCTCAGTTTCTCTGCATGCCTATGTATCGAGTGAGAAAGCCTGAGCAGGTTTTGAGGTGACAGACATAGCAAGTGCAGGTAGGTAATGCTGCCTGCCCATGGGGTTAAATGCAACCCTGGGAAACATGTCTCAGCTAGGAATATTGGCTCTTGGTTCAGATTCAGCCAGTAATCAAGAGCATCTACTTCTGACACTGCCTAGGTCCCAGTTTCTTGAGGCAGAAATTGACTGAGTGCTTAAACACAGATTTAGTTGCCCTGTTGAGAAGATAATGTTCTTCCTCCAGCTGAGTTCCCTTGTTTTATGGCTTTAGACAGATAGCTGCCCAATTCTGTTTAAATCCCTAAAGAAGTCTACAAAGCAGGGCATTGTGCTGGTCCTCACAGACAGCTGCATCAGGCAGTGGGTGGCAGAAAGCAGCAGAACAAAGTGCCTTTTACAAATATTTCAGTGCCAATTTTCCTCAGCAGACCCATCTTGTTCTGTAATATGTTGACTCTCATACACAGGGAGACAGGCTTCAGCTCCAGGATTGTGGGCTACCAGAGACATGTAAACTTTTAACCCTTGGCTCTTGAAGTTATGCTATCATACACTGAAAAAATATTCCCGGTAAAGAGGGCTAGCCAAAGAGATGTGGATGTAAAACACAAACAGGCATGAGGTCTGAGGCTGAGTTCTTTTCCAGGAGACAAGCATGTTATGCTCATTCACTTGCCTTCTTTCCCTCTGACTCTTAAATTCCCAGCTGCAATTTTCCTCGGATTCAATCAGGGAGATGAAGAGTCTTCCCAGTACTTTTCCTGCAAATATTACAGCCCTGTACTAAGGGCATTCAGGACATGTAAGGTCAAATTGTCTCCTGAGTGAGAAAAGCCCATGGTTTCTCCCTTAATATTTTTTTCAGTATAGCAGTGGATTAAATATAGGAACAGATCTCATTTGGAGGCCATGACAATGCTTAATGGCTGAGCTAGCCATACTTACTTCAAACCAGTTCAGAGAAACTTTTTAAACTTCCGTGTTTAAAAGAAAAGAAAAAATAGAGTGTTGCAATTACAAGTAAAAGGAAGTGTCCTTAATCAAATGCTTATTACATCTTCTGAGAAAAAGTACCTTACTGATCTTTCATCAGAGCACAGCAATACAGCATTTATTTCCTCTCTCCAAAGTGTCAGGGACAGAGCATCAGCTGTGAACATAAAAATCAGTGGAAGTGTATGAGTTTAAAATTCATCTAAGACTTTGGCCCTTTATTAAAAGCGTTAGAGCTCTCTTATTTGCAGTTGTCCTTTAGAAAATCTGGCAACTTGGGGTTAACATTCTGTCAAAAAACTATCATATTTCCGCTTCCACCACCCTCCTTTGCAGAAGCAGCCTGACTTGCTGTACAAATGTCATTAGTTCCACAGGGAGCTTCAGACCTTTGAATGTCACAGAGCAGTCTATTATTTAGTAGTGCTATAAGATAATCTTTTCAACTGCTGTTTTCTAGTGAGAAATCTCAAAGATGAACCTATAAAGAACAGAAGCAAGTTTTCAGTCACTCAGGAATTCTGTCAGTTAAGTGACTTTTACCTTTATCCACCAAGACTTTGATTTTTAGACACAGATATCAAGCTTAAAAAACCCATGATATTACTGACAAGTTTCATAAAAGTTTGTTTCTTTTTTCTTTTCTTCCAGATTTTACAATTCTAAAACCACCTTGTGCCTTCATCTGTCTATATTTTCTGGGAGAATGTTACCAAGAACAGTTATAAATACATTCTTAACACAGATCTGTAAGCAATGAAAAATGTAATCTGAAACAGAAGGATTTCAAAATACAGTCCTATTTCCTTTTCTCCTTAAATAATGCAATTTATGTGCAAGAATTTAAAGGTTAATTTTGTCTGCAGCAAATGCTCTTTCTGTATGTTGTGTTATAATAACTTACTGAGTTGAAGCTACCTTTTGAAGACAATAAACTCTGGACATATTTATACATGTGCGGTTTTGTCCTAGTTTAGGGCAAATTTTGGAAGGAAACCTCTGAATGGGGTCTCTCTAGAAAAGCAAATTCAAGTGGTCCCTCTCCCAACTGGTTCAGGAAAAGATTTTCTTGCAGAAAAGTGGAAAAAACTGCTTATTTAACAAACAAAGTATTAACAAGCATAAAAAATGAATAATATTAAATGATAAAACCTCTCACTGTTCTGAAGAGACGGCAAATTCAGAAAGTCCTTGCCATGAGGTGTGTCTCAGCCTGCTCAGTGTCTTATCAGTCCCTCCTGAGCTGGAAAATGTTGTGTACCATGCCCCGGTGGGCACAGGTGTGAGCTCTGGTGTTTTTCTGGATTTTCAGTCCAGAGCAGGGCTGATCAGTTCAAGCAAAAGGAAAAGCCACAGTCTGGGGAACTTCTCTGCCCTAGGTAGCTAAAAACTATCTAAAAAGCAAAGGAGAACTCTCTCCTGCTGTCTGTGCTGCAGACAACACAATCCATGAGAAGAATGCAGGGGAGCAAGTGTAGTTTCTGTAAACAAACTGTGCACTTCTTTTCTCCCCTTTCATTCTTGGAATCAGTCTTAAGGGTGCAGAACTTATTATCCAGCATAAACAGAACAGACAGCTGGGGATACATGCATCATAAAGTCACCCCAGGACAGGTTTTTCTCAGATAAGTTCTCCAAAAGGCCCATCAAAGCAAAAAATATTGAATAATATTACTAAGGCATGGTTTGTAAGGCTCTCTCAGGTGTAACTGGTTTGGGTGCAAAAGAAGTGAGAAGCAGTGTGGAATATGACCGGTCAGACATGTTTTTCCTGATGCTGGGCTGAACAAAGAATATTGTCTCTCCAGGCACAATACAGAATAAACCAAAATGTTACTGTTTACATGAGAATCATGGGCAGGTCAATGTGTACCATGCTGCCTCGGCTCTCCAGCTGCCACAGTTCAGTGTTGCTGCTGTCCCCCCACTCTGCCAGTGTCCAGTGCTCTCAGTGGAGCCAAAGAGGCAGCAGGGAAACCCAGAGCACAAGAAGATGGTGCACTGTGTCCTCACCACTTCTCATAGCAGTATGGGTATTTACAGGAGTTTGCCATCAAAAAATACCATATATGTAATCTCTATTGAGAACAGGAAATATGCTTTCTTCAGTAATTTCTTTTTAAATTTCAAATTAGAGTTGTAATAAATTTTCAACTAAAGAAAGTACAAGAGAATGCTACATGTTGTTGAGATCACTGTTTACAATAGGACGCATTCTCTCTCAATATGACTTGCATTTAAAAAAAACCCAAACTTAATTTTATCATACAGGAAGTTTCAATTCTTATTTAAGAGACTGTATCCTACACAACAGAAAATTATGATTTCAAATAGCCAGGGCAAATTATCATCTGGCCTACTGTTTTTTTTATTCCTTATCTCTGTACATCTTGTTATTATAAGTGGAAAAACATCTCAATTAAAAATCTTTAGTGCATTTGGGAAAAAGAAGTTAATGCTTAATGCAATTCATAAATCAAAAATCTTGCTAAAAATATATTCTCTTTTAAATCTATATAGTGACACATCTTGCTTCTGCTTTGAAAATAGATGAAAAATATTGCACTAATATTTCAATAATCTAATAATGAAAGTTAAAAATCAATGTACAGTGATTTATTTTTATTATTTTTCTTACGGAACTTAAGACAACTATGGAAATTATTATAGCCAAATACATGAACTATTGATTTTTTTTTTGTTTATTTGACTATGATAAAATAATTTTCCAGATTAATTTCTGAAGTTTATTTCCAGGGAAAAGAAATACTTGTTCATTTTACTTTGAGATATCAATGGTGCTCTGCTGGATTTGGAAACAGCTTTTCCAGTGTTACGTTGAGTATGTCAATTGAACAAATACTAAACCACCACACTAATATTTGACAAAACTAAAAAGTTCACTTTAAATAAATTTATTTTCATACAAAGACAGACTTCTTGAGATATAAGGACGTTAAGTATTGTATGAATCTCTGCCTCTTCACTTTGTAAATCACTGGGTTTCTACTTCTTTATATAGTGACAATCAAAAAACAATGCCATCTGAAATGGAAAATTGCATTTAATCTAATTTAGTGAAACATTTTACCTGCTTAGCAAAAATGCATTTATTAGAGTCAGCAATTTCCACAAAGGACACATTTGTAATAATATGTGAAGTTTGAATAAGCCCCTTTATACCTAGGCCCTGGTAGTTTTGATGTGTTCACTGAGCAGTGTGATCGAGCAATGAATTGTGCCATCAGACCAGGTTCTCTAGTAGGTCTACAGTGTCCTGGAAAGGTATATAATGTTTTATGGGAAAAAAAAAAAACGATCCACACAACTAAAGAAACAACAAAAAAACCCCAAAAAACAGGAAGAGACAATTCTCTTCCTTATACCTACCAAAAAAAAGTTGCCTTAACCACTTTTCTGAGTAAATTTTTATTACACATCTTATACCCAGATACATTTCATATGTCCAATTGAAGATTAAGTTTCATTAGGGATAATAGATCATGTTTAACTGCATAAAAAAATCAAAAATACTAAGAGACAATGTGTGACAGTTCACAGCCTTGTCATGTTAATATGAATTATTGTGGTGCTTTTTGCAGGCTTGAAACACTACTTACATTTTATTCAACATGAAACAACAATCAATTTGAATGGCAGTGAAAAGCTCATGTAAAATTGTTGCTACTCATAAAGTGGCAGTTTGATTTTAAAGTAATGCTATATGTTTTTAAAGAGCTCAATAACTATCAGTTTCATATGATCTTGATGGTTTTGTTTTGTTTTGTTTTTTCTAGGAGTGAGCCATTGTTAGCTTTATTCACTTTTTAGACTCACTAAACAGACAGTTTTTGCTGAGTGATAGAAGAGCAGGGAAGACAACCTCAAACATACAACCTAATTTCTGTCTTTTTAGATTTACTAATGAGTATATTTTGGCATTCTATGCCCTCCTAATCGTGGAGTTGCTGAAGACCCCATTTGCTTCTGCATTGATTGGTTTTTATGTCTCATTTTTCATTATCCTTCATTATTCCATTGTAACCTCTTATTTGTACTTCCTTGTATGCAATTTAGCATTTTTAAAGGCTGCACTTTGATTTTCTCCATCACCAGGAGAAAACATGTTCAGTTGCTGTTTTCATATTCTAAAAAATGTGTTCCTAAATTATTCTGCTTCAGATTACTTTTCACAGATGTCTGCAGAACTAATTATGTCACATAAAAAGAGGTTTAGTTCATCAGAGAGATTGGCTCTTTTTGAGTTTTGCCATTAAGTTCATCCAACTATCTCTGTGGTTTTGAAATTTTAAAGTATACAAAAATTGCTACATTATAAAGAATAAATATATTTTATGAATAAGATGGAACTTGAAAAAAATTTAGTATTTCATAAATCCTTGTAAATACATAAAGCAAATTTCTGTGTCACTGTCATCCTTCATTTTGCTAAATTTTCTATTCGGAGTGAGCTAGGGAGGTTTATCTTATAAAGTATTCTGTTTGATTTTTTTTGACTTGTGATAGATTTGCTGTAATTTACTACTGTACATGGAGCCAAGAGGAGGTAGATGATGTGCTCCAAATACAGAAACAGAAAATTATTCTCCAAGGAAGTAATAGCAAAGTCATTTGAAAAAATCAAAACTCTTGTGTCTAGCACACTTCAGAGAGGAACTCCATGCTTCAGTCTTGTATTCTCGGAAGCAGAAATTTTCCAAAAACCATTACCTTCCACTTTAAAATTTTTCTTTTTCAAGAGAAACATTTTTGTATGAGCATTTGGCAATGTTTTTCAAGATAACTTTTGTTACAGAATTCCTCAGGGANCATCCTATCACTTTCTATTTGAGAAAAGTGAATAGCACTTCCTAGAACTCTGGTGTGAGCAAAATCAGTCATTTTCTGACCTTCTTCTTACCGATTCCCTTTTTCTCTCTTTAGCTGTATGATCCATGTTTCATGGTGGTAACTCAGTAAAAGCTATTTAGTCATCAGTGGGCATGCTGGCACACTCACAAAATGGTATTAAAAGAAAACTTACAAACTGTAAGCAGAAATGTAAATCAAGGTATCAATAAAGAGATGACAAAAAAAAAATTACGAGGTACCAGCACATGGAATATTGATTGAAGATTGGTGTGTTTCAAGGCAGCTATGGCAAAAATGAAAAGGTCAAGGGAAAGGCAATTAAAATGATTAAAAATATCTCACTTTCAAAGGGATGCCAGCCTACAATACTGTGATGCTTGTAATACTCTCAGGCTTGCTTCGGGCTGGAGATCACAGAAATTAATCTGTAAAAGAAGAGATGAATGACTGGCAACTTGCTAGCATTAATTTTCACAACATCACAAGCAATCTTCAGTCAGGAGCTGATCCGGTTTCATTCCTCTTATATAAGACCCCTGAGCCTGGAGTTTCTTGTCCCCAGAGCAACTGTAGACATGTGTACATATACTTGTAGAAAAATATGTGTTTCAGATGTCTGCAGTTGGAAATTTTCAGTTCTAACAAACAGGGTTATTATTTTTATGAACAAAGAGCACTAAGAAATCACAGAGATTAAATTACACAGGTAACAATTTATTCTGCCCAAACAAGTAGTGTTACATGTGGGAAATATTCATAAATCAGTATTGATTACACTTCTGCTTCTAACTAATTAGATCTACACACTTTCAGTTAAAATGTCATGAGTGTAATGGATACAAGTGCCCTGCAGGAGTTCAGGAATTTACTTTATTATGTTGCCTGTCCAATGAAAATTTCTTTCTTTGGAGAAGGAAACTCTACTGCCTCAGGTGATAAAGCAACATTACCATACTCTATTTTGTAGCATTATGCAGACCATTATTCAAATAGAATTACTGAATGGAGAAAAAACATCATCATTAAACATTAAAATACTATTGAGACTCCCAGATGTGAAAAGGAGAATAATTGGAAAAGAATGAAAAACAGAAAACTTCTATTCATAGTGAGCTGTGTCTGACTCAGCATGACTTTGAAGGGTATCTTTGATTAGGAAGGGAACTTGATTTAAGATATCTAGCTGATTGAAACATTTCACTTTCTATTTATTGTGAGGTAAGTTTTAAGTGTTTTATATCTTTACTGTCCAAACTATGATTTGTTAACTCACTTCATTGATTCTGCTTTACACTAGTTTTTCTAATTACCATTTGAACTTGAACATTTGGTTACATATCAAAAAATATTTATTCCTTGATGTATTTGAGGCATAAATTTTAGAATCCCATAAGTGCATTTTTCTTTTTTTCCTTTGTTTCCTTTTTTTTTAAATAGGTATAAGGAACATGTCACTATAATGAAAAAAAAAAAAGGAAAAAGGAGTGTATTGCTGTCACCAAAAAGGAAAAAAAAAATCAAGTTAGAAGAAAGAGGTTAAACTATCATGACATAGGACTGGGAAAGAAAGATAAGGGAAAGAAGAGGGAATATGCAGAAAATTCATTAAGTTATAGGGAATAAAACGTTACTGCTCAGATGGTAGCTAACAGAAGTAACTCTAATAGATAAAGTTGAGGAGTCTACAAAACATGGTGTAGTTTGAAACTCATTTGTAGTAAAGGGATTATCTTTCATTTAATGAGCTGAGTATTCTAAACTTAGATGGTGTTTTCCCTTTCTGATGGCGCCAGATGACCATAAAGCTATTATTTTCATCTTTTCCTGTGTATTTTATTTTGTAACTCTTCCATTACAGGAGAAAATTTCAATATTCCATTTTGCACACTCTTGAGAAGAGATAGGTTGAATTTTTTAAGGGAGTGAACATTATCAACAACTTAAAGTTGTTTTTATTTTACTTTGAAATGGTTAGTACAGTTAAGCAATTTTTAATGATATTGTTTGAATTCATTAGAAGGAAATCCCTAACCACTGAGGAAGATAAAAAGTTTTTTCCTATCTTCTCTCTTTCATTGATGGCCACTGGATCATCTCTTGAAATTTTGAAAAATATAGTTTCTCATCAACAATTGTATTTCATATTTAAGTAGTTATGGTCTCTCAGGAATCCTGCTACACTGAGAATTATAAGTCCCATCAAAAAGAATAACATTTTTTTCCTCAATAAAACCATCCATTTTAAATCCTGTTAGATTTTTTTCACATAAATTTTAATATATGCGGATAACAGTTAACAGCATTGACTAATATTTTTTTAGTTTTTTTGTTTTCTTGAGAATCCATATACCATTAAAGTACAGTATTGATCTTTGCCCAAAGCAAAATCAAGCAAATTGATTTCACAAGCCACAGAATCTACCACGATGTTAATATATTACTAATTGAAGAAGTTGTTAAATAAGTGTATCTCACAGTAAACTCAAGAGCTCAACACACTTTAAACCTAAACTCCTGGTAAAAGAAATTGTGCCAGCAAATTTAGTTTTAATACAGGGACAGTCTTATCCATGTATGAGCAAGGTCAATGTAAAAAACACAGTATTGCCTCAGTGTCATAGATGCTCTCCCTCAAAGTAAGGGTAAATATGTGGAGCATGACATTCCTAAACTTTGACCAGAAACCACTGAAAACTTAGGTGACAGTGAGTATAAAATCCTACCACCTTCTCAAATTACATGTAGAGATGCAGCCTTTCCCCTCTCCTCAAAGATGAGCTGCGAAGCTCATCTCTGTCACCAGGCCATGGTAATGAACACTGAACAACGTTTGATACAGAACAGTGGCCTTACAGATATTTTCCCTCATTCTAATCCAATATATTCCATGGAAAAATTCTTCTGAAGATCCCCACACTTTCTGACTCATGCCAATATTTTATCTAATGCCTAAAATTTTGACAAGGTATGAGAACCTGAGTAGGTTCACACAGCTGCTCCAGCATAAAAATAGGTAAACTAACATGTAAAGCCTGTGGTGCAGGTGTAGTAACTTGTGTGTCTTTCCTGGACTCCTTATCTTCATGCTAACTGTATCACTTGGGCAAAAAATGACAAAGTTTGTTTTTAAAGATCCTGTAACCTTCATTGTTGCCTTGAGCAGCAGTGAAGAAGTTGACATATTGCTGGTCCCTATTTGTAGTCAGCAGAACTTCTTTTATATCTCATTCTCTGCCAGAAAAGAAAAGGAAGCTACTCAGTCAAGAAGATACAGTACAGCATTCAGGAAAGCAGAAAAAGAAGTGAGAGACAAAGGGAGCTGATTGCTGGAGTTTGTTATTCCCAAGGAACTGAGTACAGGCAGAAGTAAGTTAGAGCTCAGGACAGTCAGGGCATGTGAAGGAGAATCACAAAAAACCACTACTTACATTGATAAAAACCCTCTGCAATTCCAGTCAATTTCTCTTGCCGGAAGAGTGAATCTATTTTTGTCTTCTAAATACTGTGTGATTTTTTAAAATCAAACTCTCATTTCAATTTTTAAATTTCTTTCTCCTTTTGCCCCATGATTTTTTAAAAATAAATCTTGTAGCATCACTTTCGTGCCTTCCTGACTTTTTACATTTCTTTCCTTTTTGCACTCTGTAACATTTAAAATATCTTCTTTAACTTCAGAAGCAATAGCCACTGTCAAAATTACAGTTCTTCACCAGATTTTTTGTCACAGAAATAAAATAGAGAACTTTAGTCCATTTTTAATAAAACCTCAGCTTCTATTCAGGATGAAAGACAGGAAAGAACAGTTTCCACATCCTAAAGAATCTCAGACATATGCAGACAGTTTCCTCCTAAATTTAGAATGTGACATAAAATTTATTTGTAGAACTAAAAATACCAGAAGAGACACCAGCAACGGGAGGTCAAAGGAATTTATGCACTTCTATATGCTGACAACCACTTCTATTAGGCAAAATTTCTTTACCAAGACGGTTGTCAAGCATTGGGAGGGGCTTCTCAGGAAAGGGGGAATATAAATATAATATATCCATAGATATATTTAAAAGACATATGGATGGGGCATTTAATGGCATGGTTTAGTGGTGGACTTGCCAGTGCTGGATTTACAGTTGGATGCATTGATTTAAAAGTCTCTTTCAGCCTAAATGACTCTATGATTCTATTCCCTGACTCACTGTGTGCACTGCTGGCTTCACTGAGACTGTGCCAATTAAAAGACCTTCACTGACCTAGCCAATTAAATGCATAGGACTTCTCTAACTGGCTGAGCCCTACATAATAGCAGTTTTTGCCTCTTCAGTTCTTGCTTTAGTTAATTACCTCAGTCTCCCTGAGAGAGGTTTTCATAGCCAGATAACACAAGTCTATTTATTTCCTATTTTCTTCTTCTTTTCTGTCCTCTCCCATTTATAGGCCTCAAACTTTATTTGATGCATCTTGAATGTTAGATAAGCTCTTGAGTGTTATCGCTATGACTGGACAGCATGTAATTTCAACAGAAAAGAGGCCAAGCCTGAAACATTGTAGATTAATACTGTTATCAATATAATTTGTGCTAAAATCTGTCATACATAAATAGATGTTACTTTTCATTTATTTGTATGCTAGTACATAGAGTTTATAATATAAAATAATATGAAAAATATTTTAAACAATTGAGCTATTTACCTTAAAATGGAGGAAAATTCGGAAGATATATGCAAAAAATTTCAAACTTATAAAAGGATTTTTAAGGAGGGAATGCCAGTCTGTTCAATGAAACTGTGGAAGACAGAACAAACACTAAGCTGCTTACATTTCACTAAATATCATTTAATTTAGATATCAGAGAACATTTTAGTAATTTCAAGCTTAGGGAAGCAGCAAAGTTGCCTGGAGAAGTTGTGAAATCTTACATGGGTCTTTATAAATTCCATCCTGAACATCTGCTAAAAATCACATAAATATTGTTGCTCATTCCTAGTGGAATACCTTGCACAAGTGACCTCCTGATGTCCCTTCTAATTCTGTGTTATTCATGTCCTATTTCGGGGAGA
>VXBB01021901.1:169542-181798 GCA_013399915.1 Illadopsis cleaveri
CAGGAGTGGCTTCTTTGCAAAGCTTTCCCTGTGTCCAACAGAACCAATTCCAGGTGGATTCAAGACAGACCTTCCCAAGGCAGAGCACATCAGTGATGGTGGCAGCACCTCAGGGATAACTTATTTAACTTATTTAACTAAGGATTAAAAAGAGAGGAGTGAGACACAACCCTGCAGACACCAAGGTCAGTGAATAAAGAGGGTGAGGAGGTGCCGCAGGCATCGGAGTGGATGCTCCCCTGCAGCCCACAGTGCAGAGAGACCATGGTGAGGCAGCTGTGCCCCTACAGCCCACAGAGGTCCACAGTAGACCTGCAGCCTGTGTAGGACCCCTGCTGGAACTGGTGGATGCCCAAAGGAAAGCAGGTTCCATGGGAAGCAGGTTCCTGGCAGGACTTGTACTCCTATGGGGGACCCACACTGGAGCACTTTATTCCTGAGGAACTGCACTGTTTGGAAGGGACTCATGCCTCCAGCCCATGGGAAGGTTCCATGTTGGGGGAATTTACAGAGGAACATCTATAAAAATTATTTTGTCTCTTTTTTATCTTCAGTTGTGATTGAGGCTTTCCTTTTCAATTTATTTCCTTTTTGATTGGTACCATCCGACCATGTACCTTTTTGAAAAACATTAAAGACATTTTCTTCAGCATTTCTTAGCTGTTGTTTCAGTTGTTTCTTTTATAATGTTGTTCTGCATGGCTGATGCAGAATTGAAATGGAAGTTAAACACTAAAGATTACTCTTAAACATATGTTAGGTTACCTGAACCTCCTACCCTGCAACAGCTAATCTATTGTGGGTTTTCTTTTTTTGTTTGTGTTTTACTTGTTTTATTTTGTTTAAGGAATGACTTCTATTAAGATCTCTTTTCTGGTTTTAATAGTTATCATTTTACTGTGAAGTATACAGTTCATTTCAGACCAATTGACATCATATTCATACTAATTTTCACAATCACCTATTTTGATTTTTCATCCTAATTATTTCACAATCATAGATGGGCTTAAACTGTAAGACAGTACTTCCACTTACTCTACACTTACATAAAACAAAGATAGGAAGAGGCAGGGTTTTATTTGAGGATTTAGAAGGAGCTGAAATAAGTGGCTGTATATAAAGGAACAAATTGCAGAAAGCTTTTCCTCAAACATACTTCAGCCTGAAAGACATTAAGTCATGACAAAGTGCAAGGAAATTTTCTGCAAAAAAGTTATAGAAGCATGTTTTCCTATGAAAATTGTACACAATTTACTAGTTCTTCAGCATTTTGCAGCTACTACAGGATAAATAAAATTTACTTGACATACCATAGGGCAGCATAATTTGGGGATGGGGAAGAAAATTGCAAACCTGGAGGTTTTGCCAGATTGATATAACCCCCCAAAATGGCTACAAAATGCTTCTCATCTTTATTCATGTTCAAGTATGCTTAGAGTTATGAATTAGTCATCACATAAGAGAATCAAAATCCCAATTTTTCGCTTCCATGGCACCAACACAAATGTCAGGGCTGCTTAGTTAGCCATGAGGAATAAGCATTTATGAATGAAATCTATTGGCTAGAAACAAGGCAGTATAGACATTCCCCGTGAATGACCTGAATTGCGTCCAAGGAATATATAGCTCTTTTGGCATGAGTTTCTGTTTTCAACAAAAACAGCCCTGCAAAGCTCATAGTAACATTCTTAACTAATTGCTTAGTTTTCTAATTATCAATATTAGTTAATTGCTTTGGCCTGCAGCCAATACTAGCTGTTTTTATCATTCTTCACAGTCTTGTGAACTGAGTTGTACTCTTTCAAAGCTGCCTACTGTATCAAAGTCCCATAAGAAGAGCAATGCAATGGCTTCCTTTATCCTGCTCAGCTTCACTTCAGAAATAAATATATTTTGTCTGTGTGCTTATAACAGCATAAGAATGTATATCTATAAAATTTTGTCAAAGCTGTACACATGGAAATATTTTGTTACTTTCAGTTGAACCCCCTGACGCAAATTATTTGTCTCTACTTTTGCATTGCCTATATGCCTCTTCTAGGCCAGCCAAACAGTAAATATCTTAAAAAACTTATCAATTCTTCTCATAATTCCAGTGTGCTGCATTGCTGGAGGAACTCCAAATACATTTGATTTTCAAAATGAGACCTTCTTCCAAGTTTTCAAGGAAGATAATTTTCATATCTTAGAGTAATTGCAGACATAATTGAATAGTTGAATACATCTGTTCTTGTTTTATTGTCAGCCAAAGTATCCAGTTATCCTAAAGTATCCAAAGCATTCTACCAACCTTCTGTAGTAGATTTACTGTAGTGTAATATTAAATTTAATGCAGATAATTTTAGAAAGCCTAATGTAGTTTAATTAGGCTTAATTAGTTTAATGTAGAAATTATTTTCTATTATTTTGAGAGTTTGAGGCACAGTTCAAGTGTCATCTTTTCTTTGCTGCATATTGGTTAATTTTTTCGGTCATATACATATACGCTCTTGTATACATTTATTTTACATATGCTGTCTGCAAATATTTTTACTTAGATTTCTTTTAAGCTAACATTATTTCTTTTTCCAATGTTCTTTCACATGCCATATAGTCATTATTTTTAATTTTGATGGATAAATATCAGCAGAGCATAAGTAAAAATAAATCAGACAGTTGCTTACTATCATGAAGTAGTGTTGGGCCTGATGACATACTACCTGGAAATACTAGTCTATAAAATTCTTCAAGTATAAAAATTTATAGAGATTCCTGAATTTTTGTTTAATAAATGATTTGATAAATTCTGGCCACTTAGTGTTCTCCTTACTATATTTATATACAAAATATGTCGATCATGTTTTTATATATGTGCATTTTTGTGGGTTTGTATAAATTTGAATAAGTATATTAAGTGACAACAACAAATAAGGAAAGTTTTTCCCACTTTACTGGTTTCCTTCCAGTACATGAATTAGAGCTGTGGTGAACTTCCGCATTTTGTCTTCAAAGGCTTGAAATGTTGAAATGGTGGGAATTTTCCCTTCCGGGTCTTCCTCTGAGCATTTAAAGTAGTATCCATTTCACATAGAATTGTATGTTTAATATACAAATGTGTGCTTCCAAGTGAATCAGTCTGAATTCGCTTACAGTCAAAGACACAATTAAGTTGATTTAGTTAATGTTTCCTCTTATCTGCTGTAGGCATCTTCAATAAGGTGAGACAAAATACTCTCTGTCAGTGTTCATCTCTCTAAACTGTCTAGAGACAGACCTCTGGTTCAACAATTAGACAAATCCTTCCTTGAAGTTCCCTTTTTGGTCTTTCTAAGCTGGTGAATTCCTGCAAAAAAAAAGGACAAAACCCCTGCAACTATGTTTCACATGCATTTTTATCATCTGTAAAGATGATCCAAATTCTATCAACGATTCAAGGTCTTGGGCTTGATCATTATTAGTTCTTTAAATATTCGTACAAACGTAAATTATAGTGATTTTTTTAGCAAGCTCACAGAAACAAGGCCTGGATTTAAACAGTTAACTTATAAAACACTGCTCCACACAGGAATGTGGAAATCTAGGGAAAAATAAACTAAGCATTAAATCCTATTTAATGAACTTTTCTTTTTTTCCCATGCACAGCACTTACTAGTTGATGTAATTGCATTTTATTTATAGTGAAAAACCAGAAAATTTGGCCAAATAGATGTAACAGTCAGTACAAAACACATCTCTCACTACTCTCTGCACTAGTGAAGTAACTGCTGGCAAACTGCTGCTTCCTCACCTTGCAGTGATCCCTCTCAGACAGGGACTGATCTGGATCTCAGCACTGCTGAGACAAGGGCTGCTTCCCCTCGTGTGCCTCTCTCCTTCTCTCTCCCACGACCGGATCCTCATCCCAGTCTGCGCTCTCCTTCTCTATCTGCTCAACAATTGCTGGATTCCAACCAGCGACTCTAGGTAATTGCTGCAATATTCCTAAACATCTGTTTTGTGTTTTTTCTCAGGTTACAATGAATTTATTACTTATGACTATCAGTTTATTGAAAATAGAAAAATATTAGCAGACTTGACTGTCTTGTAGCTCAAAGGAAACTAAAGTGTAATCCCTCATCAGAGTTTAAGCTGCCCTCTAAAAGTCTCTGATCTGCTTTCTTTCTGCTCCAGACTCTCACTTCTTTGTTCCTTGGAAGCTCTTGCTTTCTATAGGAAGGCATATAAATACCTGGCCAGACTTTCACGCATCAAGAAAATTACAATTTTTAAAAACTAAATATACATTCTTTTTTAATAGAAGTGCCTCCAAATGTAGTGAAAGAACATATGGAAAACAATATTTCACCCCCACCTATTGGTTTCTTTCAGTTTCGTGACCTTTCTCTCCAATGGATATCACCAGAGCAGAATTTCTTGGACATAAGAAAGGATAGAGAAGGAGCATATGGGCAACATGCTTCGTCTTCTGGGCTTTAATTATTGGACTTAAATTTTCTCACTACTTTAGTCAAAGAAAAATTCCTAGAAGAATCTCTAGATAGACGGTGGTCATTTAAACCAAAACTTATAGGTCAGCACATTTTCTTTCCTTTTTATAAATATATATATATATATTTATTTTTTTTTTTCCCCTTTGGCACTGCTGCTACTGCACAATGTCAGGAAGTAGCCTTCCCATTCAGCACCGAAGNTTTTTTTTTTTTTTTTTCCTTTGGCACTGCTGCTACTGCACAATGTCAGGAAGTAGCCTTCCCATTCAGCACCGAAGAATATTTTCACTGATCCTTGAAAAACAGCTGCTATTTGGATAAGATTGGGTGTATTCCTAAAAATGCCAATGTGCAAACAGCTATTAACCTTTTAAAATTGTGCTCCACACCTAATGGCATTTCTGTTCAAATCAGATTATATCTTTAGAGGCTCAAGTTAGAATCTAAAAACTAAACAAAACCAAACCAAACATAAAAACTAAACAAAACAAAAAGAGAGCCATGGTGGACCAAACTCTAAAAAACAACAAACAAACCCACACACAATTCAGTAGTTTAGAAAATATAGCAGGTGTTCGTGGTGGATTTTTTGGGTTTTGATTTTTGGTTTTTGTTTGTTTGTTTTGTTTTGTGTTTTGTTTTTTTTTGCATGGTTTAACCACTGGAGAAGGTGGCAAAATGATAGGAACTGTGGGTTTTACTAAATCTACATTTAGAATATATTTGATAATATTTTAAAGAGTAACAGAGGCAGATGGTATATGGTCCCAAAGATCAGCCTTGTCTTTAATGACATCTACATGATAGAATTGGGAAACTTAATAGAATCCATCAATGTTATAATTTCAGGTGGGTTGAGATTGTTTGCCCAGAAGATGAAGTCTGCCTGAAGAAAAATAAAACTTTGTCTGTATGTATAGTGAAAACTATTTTCTTTCTTAATGTAGCACTTCACAAATGCACAGTAACAAATATGGAAATAGAATCATGAAGTAATAATTAGGAGGAGGATTTCTGTTGTATGTTTTTCATGTGCTACCAAGCCATGGAAGGTAAGACCTTCCTTTAGGACCTCTAAGTGCAGTGAGTAAAACATTACATTCAATAGCATTTGAAATTAACAAAACTATTTTAGCTGCCTTGTATTTTTTTCAGGTTAATGCTATTTTTCTTCAGCAGCATAGCTGTTGCTGCATCAAATCAGTACAACTGTAGGAAACCCAGTCAACTTGTACTGTAAAATACAACCCAGTCACACCTGGGTTGTAAAATAGCCAGATCTGACATGATTGGTATATTGAATTATCTGAAGATTGCTGTAGTTGAAAAGAGAATAGTTTATCTTGTCATGGAAAAAGAAAGCTTCATTTCTTCATATCTCGGAGATCCTATGCTAAGGAGAGAGTAGCTGGCCACTTTGTGGTAGAAAAGAATATTCAGTGTTCAAGGACAGTTTAATTTTACCAGACAGGAGCTGGCAGAATGACTCACAAATTGCAGTCATGATGATGTTTGCTGTCAACAGACTTGACACTGCCAAGGATGTGACAGAGATTCTTTGAGAAAGATATGTCATGAAAGTGAATTTTCCCAAAGTAAAGGTACTTATAAACATTTTTATTTATGCATCTTTGTCTGTGTATGTATTTTTTTTTAATATATTTTTTCCTTCTTGGAAGGCAGTGATGAATAAGGCTAAAATAGAAAGGGAATAATTGCTCTCTCCTCCCTCCCCAATCCCAGGCACTTTGCTTAGCCCTTAAAAGCATCCTTGGTCAAGTTTCAGAGGTCATGCTGAACCTTAAGAAATATAAAATTTTTGTTTAAGTGCTCTGTATTACAGCTAATTACCAGCCAAGCAGTCATCTTTCAGAACAGTCTTTCTACTGATGCTGGTTCTCTAAAATATTTTCTAATAGCTTTACAAAGTGACTACACATCACAGCTACTTTTCCCAGAAATCCATTGAGAAAAATCTAGCCTCTGAAGGACTAAAATAAGCCCTATTTTTTCATTGAATTTCAGTCTACAAACATAGATTTCAAAATAAAAGTTGGACACAATCCACTTTAACCGTCCCCTCAGTAGTTCCTGTTTGTGAGACACTGGCTGAACCATGTTAAACTGGACTGTTCCATTGCACAAAGTGATGGGGATTTACATTGTTTTTCCCAAACAGAATTAAAATTAATATTCATTTCAATTGTTTACTTCATATTAAATTCTATATCTTAGAAATGTTTGAGAACATATATCATGCCCTCCCTTTTTCCTCCCCTTGAAAAGAAGCTATGCTTGATGCCAGATGCCATTTAAGGTATATCCTGAAGGGTTTACTTTTGATCCTAGTTTCTGAGGTGAAAAAACTTGCATATATCTTGCTGGAACAACAGGTGAGGTGAAAAACACATGACAAATATAGATAGTGCTTCTGCAAAACTCAGAGTGATCCTACAATGCACTTAATAACAATTAGCATAAATCAATAAGTGTAACTGCATTTTAAAAAAAAGGAAAAATAATGATCAGTTCGGACATTGACAGTATTTGGTTGAAATCAGCCTTTTGTAAAACCCAAAACTAATGTTGATTTTTGAACAGAGTGCCTTTCAAGGCTTTGTAAATATAGCAGTATCCTGTTTCTTCTCTTGTTCTTCCCTCTGTCTCTTCCTTTATTTTATGTTTGAATAGTTCACAGTTCCCTCTTATTGCAAAGGAATACAGTACTAATATAATATAGAAACATACTTCTGCTAACTTTTTTGGCTACTGATTTCAATATCAGTTAACCTTACATTTAATACTTTTTCCCCATAGTGACTTATGGAATATGTTCCCTGTGAAACAGGTAAACACGGTTTAAAGCTACAGCAGATCAAAAAAAAAAACCCAAAACTAATGTCTTTAATGGACTGACACTGTGAAAATCTGCATTGTATGAATTCATATGGTTTTCCTCTCTCTCGGACTTTAAACATATTTCATTTACAGTGTTCAGAATTCTGCACATGCCTCTCTGAAAGTCAAAGAGGGCCTATCAGAGTCATTTCGAAAAAACATACGTAGGCAAAAGCAAAGCAAAAATTGTGTTATCAGACAACAGGAGGACACAAATTGAGTCTTTTTCTACTTTATTCTTCATTCATATTGTGATCAAAATTCTATAAAGAAAATGCTGCTAGTGAAACATGCTTCAGAAAAATGTCCAGAGTCAGCTATTTTTTCCTCCCAATCTGCTTTTTTATAGGGATTGTTTATAATCTGTCAACTTTTATTTTCAAATTTTTCCTCACACATATGAGGTATCAAATATTTGGTATATTTAAATTTGTTTGCACAATTGCTCTAATCTTTATACAAGTAATTGTCCATTTAAATTAGGATTACATGAATGTACCAGTTTTCCTGAAGCGTGTTACTTCAGAACACTTCAGTATTTTCATAAAATGAGTACTACCTACTACATTTCCACTTGTTTTTTCCATGTCTTCCCTACTGGAAAGAAGCATGTCTAAAATCGGTTGGTCTCCATAGCTGGTACTTGACACTGTGAGAAGCTGGGTACATGAGAAGGGCAAACATTCACAGCAGTGAATTTAAACTCTTCCTGGTCAGAGGAGTACCCTTGGTATCAAAGTTACCTCAAGAAAAAGCACCACAGAAGACACATTACATCGAGAGAGTTATTAATTATTATGCTGGCCTGGACAGAGTTCTCTTAACTCTCAAAATATTTAATTCCCTCTAAGTACTGTGAATTTGATATAGCATCAACTACTCCAGCAATGCTGAGAGGGTAAAAACTAACAAAGTTTCTCAAAGAAAAGAAGCTTGTAGCAGTGAGTCAACCCAATGGAATTTTCATTAAAAAAACACAAGCAAGCAATTTGTATTTGTGGAAGGTGAATATGCAATCATCAGAAAAGCGAGTTATGTGCATCACAATGTGTCTTTGTAATAGTCC
The DNA here is from genome assembly GCA_013399915.1 of Illadopsis cleaveri. NCBI lineage: Eukaryota > Metazoa > Chordata > Aves > Passeriformes > Timaliidae > Illadopsis > Illadopsis cleaveri. Next base: position 177,976 of record VXBB01021901.1, read on the forward strand.
AAGACAAAGACAGGTGGATATACACACATGCAAAGCCAGCTTCCAGGTAAAGGCAGTTCGACCATATGTTTTGTTATACTAGCCACTTCAGTTAAAAAAAAACCCAAACAAACATGGTTTTTGCAGTGTCTGCAACAAAAGAGTATTTCTTTTTCTGAAGGAACTCTAAAGAATCCACAATGATTGTCAACAAACCCTGCCATGATCACTGGAGCCTAACAAAGGATTCACTAAGTCTGCCTAGACTGCTTTCCAAACAGCTCTCTAACAGCAGCCTCAAGACTTCTCTCACTGCATGTTCGTGGAAATACACTATAAGCATTTTTTTTGGCACAGACAGACGTTGAAGCACCTGCACTTTTAAAATTCATTAGTATGGTACTAGTCAGTTCAAAAAAGTATGTAAAATAAAATAAGAAGAGCATGTTCTGAAACAGACATTTTTCTGCTTTTAGATTAAAAAAAAAATCTGATTTTGTATTCAAACAAAATTTTAAGCAGTAGAATTTTTAATTTTTTTTTTTAATTTTGGATAAAATCTCACCATTTAAACATTTTCTTGGATTTGTTTATTTTTGGGTATTTTTCGTTAATTTGGTTTTGTTGGGTTTTTTTGGCTTGCCTTTTNACATTTTTTTGGATTTTTTTATTTTTGGGTATTTTTCGTTAATTTGGTTTTGTTGGGTTTTTTTGGCTTGCCTTTTTTTTTTTTTCTATTTGCTCTTTCTTGACCTCAATGACTTGTTTTATCAAAGCTGCTAAATCAACACCACTTTTTAAATGATACAACTTGTTTGGCCAGATATGTTCCAGCAAAATGGTTTCAACAACATGACATTTAAGGTCTGTTTACACAAGAAACCCCTACCATATGATTAAAAAAAAAATCATTATGTTCTCGTTCACTCACACTTTTTCTGCTTTAAGCCACATTGTGGTTACTATCACTGCATTGCATTCTGGTTCTGGTCTGAGAGGCTCAAACTCTGCAACCTGATATCAGTCAATACTGTTTGGAGATTGGGAGCTGTTTACAATAAAGGATTAAATCAAATGTCTGTCAGTAATCTGAAAATCCATGCTCCAGCCAGAATGATTCACCTACATGGGTATATGAGACTCAGAAAAAAGTCTTATGCCAAGGCTATGACAAACTACTTCAGTGGACAATAGTTCAATTTCTAAACTGAAAAAGAAGTTAGGCTCCAAAATGCAATTGATTCTAGAATAATGAATGTGTGGGAAAGTAATTGGTGTTCAAGTCAAATATGGAAGGATTGTTTCTTTTGGTGAATGTTCAGTTCAATCTCCATTGCTTATTCCAGCCCTGGTCTCCTGAGATGAGACTTCTTTCAGAGGTGCCAAATAAATCGAAAATGACTTGCAGTTTTTTTAGAAGGCAAGTACCCCTGACTTGGGTTGGATTGAACTAGAGCAGAGACACTGAAAATAAACACCAAGATGTTCTATTAATAGCAATTTCCTTTTTAAAAAAGTACCCACATTTATTACCACAAACTTATATATTTGTCAATTTGATCCTTGGACTGCAGAATAAGCTAAGGTATGTTTCTGGAATTTAAGAAACAAATTGTAATGCATAATGCCCATATTTCATCAAAATATTAAGCTAATATGCAGCAGAACTACATATTGTGTGCTTATTCATATCAGCAATAATAAAATTAAATCCACTGAAGGAAACCTGGTAAGTCCTAACTGATGTCTGTTTTTCTAAACAGTTTGACAGTGATGTTTTCAGGTTTAATAAATGCAGACTGTGTGTTTTAATATGTGGTTATCCCTCAGACAAAAAGCAAGAGCAAAGCAAATCAAGCTTCTCTTTTCTTCCCAGGAATCAACTAATATCCATTTCTTTCAGATCAATAGCTTCCCTTACTGGAATAATGGAATGCAAAGGAAAATTGACAAGCAGCTACCTCTTTTGAGCAACCCTGAGCAGATTTCTAGGCATACTTTTTTGAAAACATGTATATAGCCTTCATCCTGTGGTTGGTTCTGCAGGGACAAGTTCCACTTGTCCAAAACAAAACTTGTCCAAAACAAAATGAATTTTGTTGCCTTCTAGGTTTTTGGAGATAAAGGGCTCAGACAAGGCCTGCTATTAGAGCTGTAATTGCAGAATTGGGGCTTTTATTGCTCTTTCTTCCACCCTCCATATTTACAAGCACATAAACCTGCTTGAAACACTTGTTAACCAGAAAGCCTGCTTGAAACACTTGTTAACCAGAAAGCTTTAGCAGTACAGAACAGACATTATTACAAGAGGGAACATGCAAAATTGGTTGGAATACCTTGGAAAACACTGAAGCTGGTAAGATATGGTAACACCTGTGATTCCATGTCTGTATAATTAGCCATGTCTGAGAGAGATAGGTAGATAGGTCGGTAGATAGATAGATAGATAAAGAAACAGATAATTTCTGGGACATTTAACCTTCCGCCCCCTTAGTTTTTCTTGAAAGTAACACTTCATGTTATAATAAATGAACATATGGAAATTCCAAGAATCTTTCAAGAAGTAACAAGACATTCCAGGGTAATGACAGTGCAGTGAAAGCTCATTTTGACTTTCAATGCTCAGTAAGTTGCTCTCTAACAGATTTCCATTTCAAGATATCATTAAAAAGCTGATTGTTTTAAATATATGATAGATAATATTCTCTATCTAAATAATTATTTTACAGATTATTTCCTCCCAAATAATTTTCATAAGGAAAATTGCACACCTATCTCCTCACAGGAGAAAGAAATAGATATGGATTTACAAATGACAAGAAAAAAAAATCTTGCCTATTCTTGTAATGATTTAGTTTCAGTTTCATCAAAAACTTAATAGAAACACATTTAGTAGTGGAATTATAGATCAGAGAATCATTGCTTTAGGTCACAGTACCAGCCAGAGCTCAGGGACTCCAAAACTTTCACCTTTCTTTTTTGCCCATGCTTTGAAAAAATTCTTGCCACTGTAAAGACATATCTCTTACCCCATTCCATTTTTACCTTCTGAATTTTACTTAATTGCAATACATCCAAAGAAGGGTTGTAATAAATTAAAGAGGAAAGAAAAATAATGTGGTACCACTTTTCTGAATTACTTTTATGCTTACACAAATAGTAGTGTTTACAGCATGAAGTTGATTTAGGGGAGGTTTAGTCTGGATATTTAGAACAGGTTTTTCTCCCAGAGGATGTTGAGCACTGGAGGTCCTCGGGGAAGTGCTCACAGCACTAAACCTGTCAGGCACATGGTGTGGCTCTTGGGATACTCTGTGCAAGGCCAGGAGTTGGACTTGATGATCCTGGTGGGTGTCTTCCAACTCAGCATATTCTATGATTTTATAATAAGCTAGAATGGCTCTTGTGCATTTACAGTTTTTGCCCTCAGCTAGTGAATCAAAAAATGAATTTTAGCAGCCAAAAACTAGTGAAAAACAAGGAAGCTAGGATTAGAACCTATTCCATGTGTACTTCTTCAATGCCAAAAAGATATGGGGAGGCAAATACATTGCTACAGCAGCTCTCCATTATCAGACAATCCCCCCTTTACTGAACTAATCCTACTGTGCCTGTTAAAATGGCTTTATGGCTTTAATATACTGGAAAGTTAAGACCAGTGGGAGTCTGGAGATTTGGAACAGTAAAACCTTTCCAGATGGAAAAGCTTCTGTGATATATCAGGTTCTCTCAAGCAACACACAACCTTTTCAAGAGAGAAAAAAAACAAAACAAAACAAACAGCCCCTGTCCCCCTCTTCCCCAAAAACCCCCCCCCTCTAACCTCCCCCCCTCCAAAAAAAAA
>VXBB01021901.1:181822-193360 GCA_013399915.1 Illadopsis cleaveri
ACGTCCCCCCCTCCAAAAAAAAAAATAAATAAACAAAAGTGAGGGAAAAGAAAAGCAAAAGGAAAAATAATACATTATGTATTTTGATTTTTCATTTAAGTCTTCCTTTTACTTTTTCAGCTGGGGTATGTGATTTAGAATTCGGTTCAGTAAAATAGGTCACTAGGGAGAAGGGGTTTTCTCAGAGACACTCAGAATGGTTTGATCATCATTCAAATACTGAACTAAATGTTTACTTGCCCACAAAGAGAATATTTTGGAATTCACTCAGTTCTTAAAAAAATTAAATTAAAAAAAATTAAAAAGAGTCCTTTAAACATAGGAATGAGTGTGGCAAGGGTAGCAAACAAGATGCTATTTTGCCTTGCTAGAAGTAGCTAATTTAGATGGGATGCGTCTTTGAACCGTTTTGAATAGATTGAAATTTGAATTTTGAATTTTAAACTTGAAATTTCTGTTAATTTCTTCCATGGGATGAGCCTAAATTCCTCTTATGAACACAATACTGAAATGTACACACCTATATCCAAAGTTATTACAAATTAAATCTAAAAGGAGTCAGTCTTGTGTGAATCATACAAGTTACAGCAAACAGGAATGCATTTGTGTGTGTCTGTTGTGGTTTTACCCCAGTCATCAACCAAGCCCCATGCAGCTGCTAGCCCACTCCCCCGCCAGAGGGACTGAGGAGAGAATCGGAAGGGTAAAAGATAGAAGACTTGTGGGTAAAGACAAAGACAGGTTAACAGGGAAAGCAAAAGCCACTCATGCAAACTAAGCAAAACAAGGAATTAATTCACTGCTTCACATGGGCAGGCAGGTAGTCATCCATCCCCAGGAGAGCCAGGGTACATCAGGCATAATGTGATTTGGAAAAACACACACCATCACTCCAAATGTCACCCTCTGTCTTCCTTCTTCCCCTAATTTTATAGTATGTGCATTATTTTATATGGTATGGAATATTCCTTTGGTCACTTTGGCTCAGCTGCCCTATCTGTACCTCCTCCTCCTCCCAACATGCATCTCCCATCTCCTCGCCAGTGTTGCAATACTAAAAGCGGAAAACAACTCAGCTCTGTGCAAGCCCTGCTCAGCAATAACAAAAAAACCTCTATTATCAACCCTGCATTCAGCAAAAGCCCAAACCACAACCTCATAGCAGCCACTGTAAAGAAAAATATCTTTAACCCAGCAAAACCCTGCACAGTCTGTAAAATCTTACATTTCTATTTTGCACTGGGATTCTGTTGTGAATCAATGCACATTAAAGACTTTTGATAGATATCTTTGTCAAACATTGAATTCAACTCATCAAAGTTCATGATATTGTTCTGTACACAATGAGGGAAATCTACTATGTATTCCTCTTTATTAAGTAGTAGAGATATTCAAATTTATTGAACATAAAGCATGTATAGAATAATTTTAACAGATTTAAGTACCACTATGATTTGTATACATTTCAGTGAAAGTACCCTAGTAACCAAAAAAATGGAAAGAAAGTAAGTCCTTCCCATATTATTCATTGTGAGTGAGTCGTCATATGGGCGAGTTGTTGCTCATTGTCCTTAGTGCACCAATAAAGCTTCATTTTATAAAGTGTTGTCAGAGTTTATCACTATTTGGATGACACTCCAGTAAGCACAATGAATGAAAATATATATACATATTAGAAGACTTTCTCTTTGCATGCTGTAGTTACCTTTCAAATGGAATCAAAAGCTGGTAGAGTGCAATTTGCAACCCCAAACTCCCACATTCTCTTTGTAAGGAATGTTATTTCACCTTGCTTAATCTTGCATTCATGCTTAGACCACTGATACAGTTATAGCCCTAAGATGATTATGATGGAATCATAGTTTAGACATGTCTGTGATAGCTGTTGTGGCTGAACCCTAGTGAGCAACCAAGTGCCATGCATCTGTTCACTCACTCCTCCCACTCCCTGGTGGGAGGGGGAGGAGAATCAGAAGAAGATTACACCCATGGATTGGGATAAGAATGGCTGAATGATTGAACTAAATTTAAATAAACTAGAAATAATAAATACTAATATTAATAATAGTAACTGCAATGAACAAGAGAGAGAAAGAGAGAAATAGTAATCAAGACAGACAAGTGATGCACAATACAATTGCTCACCACCCACTGACCAATGAATGCCCAGCCCATCCTGTAGCAGTTATTGGTCCTTTCTGGCCCACTCTCCCAACTGAGCATGAAGTTCCATAGTATGGAGTATTCCTTTGGCCAGTTCAAGTCAGCTGTCATGGCAAGGCTCCCTCTCAGCTTCTTGTGCAGATCTGCACTGGCAGAGCAGGAGACACTGATAAGTCCTTGGCTTAGGGTAGGTATTGCTCAGCAAAAACTAAAATGTCAGTGTGTTATCAACATTATTCTCATACTAAATCTAAAACACAGCACTTTATCAGCTACTAAGAAGAAAATTAACTCTATTTCAGCCAAAACCAGGGTAATAAATTTGCACTAAAAGCTTGCTAAACACTCAAATAACAAATGTGTAGTCACTCTAAAATCACTGCAACTGGAATAGGTAGTTTAACATTACCTTCAGCACATCGACACAATGCTCCAGACATGGTGGTGTAGAACGTGCTTTATACATAGTTTATGATCACGACCTCTCCTATTGATCTGATGAACATGAACTGAAAGCCTTGAGAAGAAGGAGCTAAATGTTTCCAAATGAAATACTACCCCATTAAAAAAATATGGATCAAAAGTGTTAATTTTAAGGGGTCTTTGCATATTTCTTTCTGGAGAAAGTGCATACAGAAAAAGTACAAAAATTAGAGAAATTAGTAATGTGACCTAGGTTACTAAAAAGGTGCTATCAAAAGTCATAGAATATAAAAATATGTTGCTCATCTTACCAATATACTGAAAAACCTATAAAAATGACAATAGCTATTCTTATTTCTCTCCTCTAGTGATAACAAATACAGATTGATGCATTCTATTTCTTGTGATAAAAGCAACAATATCGGCTATAATGGTCTACTGTTAAAGGTACCATTCATCAGGTTTGAATTCTAAGGGCTAGCTGCCTTTGTATCTGACAGAGCAATTCTGCAGACCTGGGAGAGAGGAGAGGCTGCAATCAGCAGGAGGAACCACAGCTTCAGAGGGGAGATGGTACCCATGGAAATAAAATATGCTTGAGGCCTGTCTAGAAAGAACAGTGGCTGCTATACTGGAGGCAGGTGAGAGGGAGAAATAAGCTGTGGTGGCTGCAAAAAGGCCTGAGCTGTGAAGGATATGGCAGACACTTTGTTTTCAGGTTCATTCTTTTTCAAGAGAGGGAAAGAAAAAAGGGCTAAAAGTGAAACTAAATTTAAAATGTCTCTCTTCCAGAAAATTTGGACTTGGCAGTATTTGCTTTCCTCACATTTGAGTATTACTGGAGGGAAAAAAATTACAGAAGGAAAAGGAGAAAAAAACCCGAGTATTACTGGCATCACCCTTTCCTTATGGTGGATATGTATCAATGAAGAAATGCAATCCTTTCTGTGGAGCAGTGGAATTGCACTGTGATTATGGAGCAGGAAAAATGTAGTTAATAACTATGCCAGATGGAGCTTCATCTACTGGGGATTCACTTTAGAAATGAAGAAATTATTGGTAAATATGGGCTCTGTCTTTTTAAATTTAAGATCTTGGGAAATACTGACATCCAGTTTTGATGTTTAGCCAGGAGAAACAGTTATCTTGAGGGATAAAGTGATAGGAATGTTAATTTGAGCAGAGACATCAAAAGCTATTTGCATGCTAATCAAGTCAGCGATAGCAAAGCCTCCAAATTCAGTGTACATCAGCTGAAGTTCTCACATAAACAGGTTTCTGCCTCATGAATGCTTGAGTACAAAGCCGTACAAAACTAAATTATTTGAAACATAATCTTGCACTTTGGCACTAAAGAAGAAGAAGGAGATGAGTTATTGAGTAAAAGATGGATCCTATCCTCAGATATGATAGTGTTTCTGGGAGCAGGAAGATTTAAAAAAAACCCCTCAGTGCAAAGTAAACCATAAATCTATGAATTAGATTACTGAAATCAGCTTTTCTTGACAATACAGTTTAGCATTACATATTAATGAATTGACAGAATGTATGGAAGGGGAAAAAACCCACAAAATCGTTAAATGCCAATAGATTGTTTGCTAGTATCAGACTCAGTCCCAAGAGTCATAAATCTACCACTGACTTTCACTCAAAGCAGCCAGAAGGAGCAGGAGAGGTCAGATTGAGTATCAGGAAAAAATTTTTCACTGAGAGGGTTGTCTAGCACTGGAACAGGTTGCCCAGGGCAATAGTTGAGTCATCATCCCTTTAAGCTATTTAAAAGACATGTAGATGCAACACTTGAGACATGGTTAGAATTAGATTTGGCAGTGCTGGATTAATGGTTGGACTCAATGATTTTTAAGTGATCCTAACTGGCTTGGTGTAATATAACTGGAGAGTACTGCAAATATTGTCGTAAGAGTAGGCCCACAGTGTTGGATTGGCTGGAACCCTTGTATCCTTGCTGTACTACTGTACTATCATCCTTCTGTTCCCAGGTTCTCCTGGAAACACAGCTCAGCGCACCCCTGGGGATTGTGCATTCCCACTGTACCACACAGGATTTTTGTGCTGCAACCACCTCGTGAACTGACATATGACCCGAAATTTGCTTGACGTGACAGGTATATTGGGTAGTAGTGAGTCCTCTTCTAAAAGTCACATAAATGTATGCCCGAATCAAAGCCCAAATCAGTTCAAACTGCAAGAAGGTGGACTCAGGTGAACAGGGCACTCCTGCTATTTTCAGACATGTCATATCTGCACCTGACAGCTTGGCCTTTATATGCAGTGTCTGGGGTTTGGGTGGAAGCTTTTACAAAGCACTTGAAAGTATGTTTGGTATCTGTTACACCCTGAGGTCACTTCACACGTATTTTAAAGCAGCTTAGGAACTGCATTTCCCTCAGCAGTGAATGGGAGAAAACAACAAACTTCTCAGGAGGTTTAACAGCAAATTGTACTTGCAAACTAGAGAATAAGGTACTTGGCAAATTTTAAAGCATCATGCAGTCACACTAAGGTACTTCACAAAGCACTGACTTAGCAAAGTTACCCAGTTTCTGAGAAGAGAAAGTTAGGAGAAGAAAGAGAGAAAGGAGAGAGAAGGATTCATAGTTACAGCCCTGCATCCAGTGTGGTCTCAGCGGCTGTGAAGTCTGAGGCAATGGGGTAGGTGAAACTAATGTCATGGCCTTTGCTCTGGTCTCCCCCGAGCTGGGATTTTACTTGTGTCACTGGCTTGAGGCAGCTTTGGGGCTGGACCAGAGGCTCCAGTGAGTGGGGTGTGAAGCAGTGCTCTGATCCACCTATGCAGAACTTGCCCTGTCCTCCCCCCATATATTAGCTGTTTTGAGCCAATGATCATTTCTCTTGGCTCCTACAGTATCCTTACTGGAGGGGTTATTATTTCAACTTCTCACTGTTTTCTTTATAATTTTTTTCAGAATAAGTCATGTGTATTCATTAATCACAAAGCCTCAAGTCAGTCAGCACTACCACGGTTTTCATCATCTTCTGTCGAAAAATGCTACAAAAAAAGAAAATATCACTTTTGTTATCCAGTTTATTCCAGATAAGTCTGAGTGGTCTGAGATGTGCTGCACCTGGCTGGGTGGTGCCCAAAGGCAGCCTATAGCCAGGGACAAATGACCATCGAGAGACTGCAGGAAGTACTGCTTCCTCATCTAATCACTTCTCTGTGTCACAGCAGGCCTGTACCTTCAAACAGCCACAAAAATCCTACATTCCAGAGCATGCAAAGTGGACTCTCATTTTGTGTCATATGAAATATGCTAGTAGTGATCTACAGCTAAGCTTCACATTACTTCAGAAATTTCAGAAAAGTGCATGCAAATCCAGTAATTTTGTCATAAAGTCACAGGGGTTATCACACAGGACGATGCACAATGTGGATGGACTAACATGGAACACAAACCCTTTTCTACCTCTAGATCTAGACTATCTCTGTGTGGCAAATAAGAGTTGTAGACATGATTTACCACTTGCAAACATCAATATCTTAAAAAAAGTTATTTTTCCATGCAGAATAATCCCACTAATTTTTCCTCATTTGCATTAGCAGATCACCATTTTCTTTTTATTGAACTCTGCAAAAAGGGAGATCTCTTGGTGGTGCCTAAACATTGATATACTTAGCAATTTAGCTAAAAACTGAAATTCTCCTAGGTATAGTTCTAGATGTAAACATGAGATGATCTTTCTATATTGATCGTAATGAGCTAGCTGTTTTTGTTGCAAATGAAAGCTAAAAGGACAGATTAATGTAGAGAAAATAAAGTAAAATAGGAGAAGAACTAATAAACAGACAAAAAGTAATAAAAAATGAGAAAAGAAAAGCAGGTAATTTATTAAAATTACCTAGGTAATTTTTATCCAGAGCTGCTCTTTGTAGTACAAGAGCAAATTGTTCATCCATGATTAGTATTTTTCTGATGTGTGTATTGGAACATGGAATCTTTGAAAAAAGGTGGAATGAAATTTACTTCTAGTGACAGGTGTAGTCAGTGGATAGCAACTCCTTTTCTATAAAACAATATCTATAAGTGATGTCCTGAGCAGACTTTGTATTTTCTGATTTGAAATGTGTCATATCATTAGAATTTTACAATCGTCATTTTACTCCATATTTATTCAATAACTCCTTTCACTTTCTACAAGAATATGTATCCATATCTATGTTTCTATCCATAGCTGTACATAAAAAGAAATATCTGGAAGAAGATTTTTTTCAATAATAAACAATAACTAAAACCAGACCAGTATTGTCAATTTTTTAATATATGCTTTAAATACTGTTATTTTCATATGAATGATCTTGGGAATTTTAACATTCTAAGAATTTTGAGTGATAGTGCCAATAGTATGAGACTTGTACATGACTTTACTGGCTGGAAAATCTGAGGAAGATACTAAAACTCTTCCTTTTATTAAGACAAGTAAGTATTTTTTTCATAAATACAACAAACAAACAAACAACCACAAAAAAACATGAGAAATGCAAATTTGTGCAAGTTGCTTCATGAGTTAGTCATTAAGTTTTTCAGGCATGTTAGGTTTCACTATTTTTCCTAGTCAATATACAGATTTTAATAAGATTTTTTTGCATAGTTCAAGAGATTTTTGATTAGTTATTGATGTATATTAGTGGGAGTATAAAAGGAATCTAGAATGAATCAAAACAGCCCTACTCTGTCTAACTATATAAAGTTTAGTTCTTTAGAAAATTTATGAATGTAATTTGACTAAAGCATATTCAAGTACATATGTTCCCATATGTAAAGAGGTGATAATGATGACCATAAGTCAGTATTCAGGAAAAAAATTCTTTTCAGGCAAATACAGTTAATAGTAAATAAAAATAGGTTCTTATTGACTATTATAAATGATTCATGTTCCTATAGCTTTCTTAATTTCTTTTTAATGGTTTCTGTATCTTTTTTAAATATCCCAAGTTTGTTGAAAAGGGAGCCAAGAGAATTGATGATGCATATATCTGCAGGGAAGCATAATAAGGGTCTATTCTGAGGTACTGAGAGAAGTAGATTTAGGTGCCTTAGGGAAAAATGTATCAAGTAGTTACAAATCTGAATGCTGCTAGTTTGCCGACTTAGGATGCTTTTAGTGAAAAAACCCTATAAACTAATAATTTTCTCTTAAAGAAAAAAGTAATCTAGATACCACTGAGATTTTGGCCAGAGTGGGACATAAACAGAGGTGACCAATACATTGTCAAGTCTAGGTCATGTCCCAAAGGTAACTTTTTTAACCTTTTGACCAAAAAGTAGGAAGTATTTCTTCTTATGCATTTCTTAATTCTCAGTGCTCCATCTAAAATGGCTTGTCAATATCTCCCACTATCTCCCACAGTGTAGTTTTTTGAGATTGAAGGGTTTTGTATGTTCCCAGCCTCTTCCCAATGTTGTCAAAAGACACATCTGCATATGAAGAAGAAATGTCTTCAATTAATTTTCTTCTTTCATTGCCCACTCACAATATATATTATATTTTTTTATTTTATGCCTCTTAAAATAACACAGAATATAAACAAGAAACTTGAAAGATTAAGTAGAAAACTAGGAAGGATGAAATACATGTGAGGCACTTTTGTGTGAACAGGTGGATTAGTGCATGGTGACATAGATGGCAGCTGATGTAAGGCTGTGGTGTGAGGTTCTGTATCCTTGCCCCGATGTTTCCCAACTGACTGCAGAAATATACTACTTATATTCACTACCTGTCTTAACAGAGTTAGACAAATGGTACTAAAAACAACTTCCTGAGTTTTTTGAAGGTTTGCACAGGGGTAAGACTGCTCCATTTTGTATTTTATGAGTGGTGAATTCAACAAAGTGCATGAAAAAGTACATTTTAACAAGCATGTGTATCACATCTGCCCACTCCCTCACATCAGACAAAGAAAATGTAAAGAAAGGGCTTATATTCAAAGATACAGAAAATAAAAAATTCTTACTCACACCTTTAAATTTTTTACCTGTAATAAGATACGAAGACAAGGTCTATAAAAGTGTTATACATATTTCATGTGAATTAGGCTAGAACAAAAGATATATTGGAAGAGACAAAAGGTTCACAGGTGTGAGATGATTTTCTCCTTTGCTCATTGCCATTTCTAATTTCTGATCCTAATTTTCTAACTCTCTATTTTTACAGGCTAGCTTTTATCTCTGCATGTCATGAAAACTTCTAAGAGCTAATTTATATTTTCAGCATGAGAAAAGCTTTGAAAAAGAGAAAATATTTTAGCTAGTATTTCTGAACATATAACATTGCTGACTCTCTCTTCAGATCAGGCACTCATATAAGCAAATCTTGTATCTTTTTCCCAAAGTAATATGTACTGGGTTCCTAAAACATAAGGCCTAGGGAATATATATTTACTGATCTCATAGCAGTAGCATTCAGTCCATAGGTTAAAATGAATGGAAGTATTTGACAGAGAAAGCAGAAAAACAATAAATTCATTTTATGAATGACCACTTTTATAAAACACCCAATTTTCTCCTTGTTTCTGCCTTCTTTCTAGACTTTGGGATTTGATACTTATAAATAGCTTTCAAACCATTGTTTAAAAATGGATAGTTAATCCCAAACTCTTTGGGCATTAAATAGGTCTCCAACCTCGTTAATATGTGTTAAACTTACACATGCAATAGTGGAAGGCTGGAGCCTAACTATATTACAGAAATTCTGTATTTCCCAAAAATATAAGTATACCAAAGAATGCACAAAAGTAAAAATCTGCAAAATGGCAAGTTAGTTTCCTAGTGTCTATAAACCTTTTCAGAACATGCAAAGAAATTCTGAGTGAAATCTCACAAGCATGGGCATAATGACAGAAAAGAAATTGTGTAATCTTTACAAACTGAAGTGGAAAATTGGGGTGCATTTTGTTTATATCTTATTTTAGTATGATCTTATATGATGGTTTATTTAGAATAAAATAAAATAATATGCTTCAAGCCAAGCCTAAATAGTCCACTCCATTCTGCAAAGCCAGACTGTTGGTGAACCCTTTGAGTGGGTAAGTCATCACAGCCAGGCTTCAGGAGTCAGGACAGGGGAATCTAGGTTTCTCTTCTTTTTAGTATGACAATTTTTGGATGAAAAATAAGTGACCGATGGCTGATAATTTCATCTGTTTGTGAGCTTCACATGTCGGCGTTAGCCATGCCTTTTGAATGTGAATTGCCACAGGCAAGAAAACATCTCCTGAGTCTGCACTGAGGGCAGCAGCGTGCCACTGCGCTCGGGCGCCTGCAGCCCCAGCACAAGCTGCCCTGTTGGAGAGCCAGAGGCTGGCAGTGAGACACAGCCCATCCAGCTCAGCCTTTCACCACTTCATAAGTCCTTTTGAGCCTTACGAGCATTAAAGTAGGTCTCATACTGATAACAAAGGTTAAGGCAATAATCTCTTTCCTTTTGCAGATAAGGACTTGAAAACTGCCTTTGCAGTCTCTCTCTCTCCTGTGCCGCAGAGACGTTTCTGCAGCCTGCGATTTCTCTTGGTTTAAGCAGTATTTATCAAATGGAAACATACGTATACAGTAGGTAAGTAAATATTTGCCACACTTTGAAGAGGAGCTTGCTTCGCTTTTGTTTTGCTGCTTTTTTTCCTTAGCAGAAGTATTCTTAAAATATACATAGGAACAGAAACATGATAAAGGAGCTTAATCATTTCAGCTCCCCTTGAATCGTAAAACAAATGAATTCTTAATCATGTTGCTTTATGCTTGCTGGTAGTCCCTACTGAGAGAAGGATGGAACAGCCTGAATTTAGACACTGCTGTATTGTTCCTCACTACTGTTTATATATACTGAGATTGTAAAACATCTTGGGGAATAACTTTAAAAAAATCAGAAAAATCTTCTATATTTCCAAAGCAGAGTGAACTAGACCCCAACTAACTTGGGTATATTTAACTTACACTTTGCGAATTGCCTGTGTTTGTAAAAAAAATGTTGGGGCGCTTTTTTCTTGTGTGTTTTTGGTTTTTTGTTTGCTTGGTTTGTTTTTTTGATTTTGTTTGTTTGGTTGGTTTTATTTTGTTTGGTTGGTTTTTAATGTGTGTATGACTGTTCAAGAACTTTTCCCACAATTTGTGGTAACATTTGCAAGACTATGCTTTTATTCTTCTCTGACTTTCCCTCCAACATATTGCTCTTTTTATTTCCACTCTTGAACCATGGGTTATTTTTAGAACTCTGTCACAAGTACCAAGTGCCAAGTAAAATATAAGAAGTACACCAATTAAATATAAAACACTAAAAAATTTGCCCATATTAACCTTAAATGTGAGGGACCACATCCTCAGATCCCATTTTTTCAACAAAAAAGTTCCACTGAAATGAAGTGTAGAGTTTCAAATGAATACTGCATGTATAACTTAACAAGTGCAGTCACTGTTCCATTATTCGCCCCAAATAATGGCCCAATGTTACTTTTTAAATCTTGCAAATTTATCAGCACCTATTGCTTTTTTGACACTTCATCTCTAATCCATCTTGCGCAAAATGTTATGGTTCTTTGCAAGGTTTTGGAAATCCTATCCTGTACAATTAGATATAAAATCAGGAGTAATTTGACATATGCTGATGTCCTTAGCTGCTTCACCGGCAAGCTGTAGCTCTTTGACCCACATAAAAGGAAGGCTTGGTGGGTCTGAACCTCAGGCTGAAACGTGTAGATGGCGAGGAAGAAGGAGCGGACCCTCGGCGTGGGTTTCAAGAGGTTTTATTCCAGGGAAATCCACGTGCCAGAGTGACCCTCTGGGGCACAAGCAGCCCATTAAATACCAGGGGCGTCTCCCAGGTAAAGAGATGCTTACAACCAATCTCAGGTGAGGTGGGAGTGACCAAGAACAGGGGACAATTGGCAGGGCCATCCAGGGAAAGAAAGGGGAGTGGGGA
>VXBB01021901.1:193875-215223 GCA_013399915.1 Illadopsis cleaveri
TCTCAGGGAAAGGCCACAGGGAATTGGGGATGGAGGAATTGAAAGGGATGTACCAACACAAAACAAAAAAACATATACAACTTTGAAAAAACCCTAATTTTCCACCGCTACATTGACATATAGGCAAAGAGCCAGCCAAATTTATGTAAGATTATGTTGTTTTTTCCCCAGCATGCACATTTTAGTACATTTCTATGTACTAAAATCAAAGGAGCCCTAACTAACATTCTGCATAAAATGAAGTGCCGGAAATTAGTATTCCTTTTGTGGAATTTATTTATGTATTGTGTTAAGGTGAAAATGGAAATGTGCATCTAGCTTTCTCTGGTACATTTTAAAAATCAGGGAAGAGTCACATCTACTTAGTACCATTTTTGAGGTCATCAGTCAGTTTTAATTTGGTCAAAGATATAATTGGGTTAGCATTTACTTAAGACTTCAGGTGAGGGTATGTAACTGAATACAGAGAAGTTGCACAAAATTCTACAGCTTTCTCCACTTATATCAAACTATATAGCTAGTGATAAATCTACTCTTACATTACTCTGATTCTGAATTATGATAAAATCAGAGACTGAACCTGAAATAAAACATATACAGTGAATAGAATTCTCTTCTATAAATTTAACCACGGTCAGAAAAAATAAAGAAAAAAACCCCAGAAGACATTTTAACAATTTTTGAATTTTAATTAGCATTCAGAAAATTGATTTAAACTGCATCAATGAAATAACTTTTTTCCCATTATATGCTCAGACTCCACAGAGAAGAGACTCTATTGCTATACTGATAAAGATTCTTAAATGGAGAAAAGCTTATGTGAAAACCAATGAAGTACCTTGACATTTTCAATACTTTGTACACACATGCATGCAAAATTTACAAACCATTCTTAATTTGTTTGCCAAGATATTATTGGTAACACCAGAATGCATCAGGCAGGAAATAAAACTTAGGAATCTATTTATTAAAAAGAAAAGTCTAACAGAGTAGGGTATATTGCTCTAGATATGTAATGCCATGTTTCTGAAACAGACATTGGAATAAAAACAAAAAGTTATTTCAGCATCTCACCATGTACATTTGAGATGTATCTTTCTATTTTGGCTTTCATTTCTATTCTGAGGTCTTTTTGACTGTTTCTATTTCTTGATTGTCTGTCTGTAGCTTCCAGTGACTTTAGTCTTTAGTCAGTCTTCAAGCCAGTATTTTGTATTGCCTGAAAAATTAAGACAAATGTTATTTAGGTTCTGAAATAGCCATTTATTCCTTCCTGATTGTACCAGCATTTTTAATGGTAACGCTCTTCCAATTTTGTCACAGAGCTACTTCTTCATTGTTTTTTTGGAATTCAATGTCACAGATTTTGCAATTAAAAAACAAAACAAAACAAAACAAAAAACCTGTGAAAGCTTGCTATATTTTGGCCTTGTGGGGGTGGGTGTTGTTTGTTTGGTTGATTTTGGTTTATTTGGTTTGGTTTTTTTTTACTGTGAGGGTGGTCAAACACTGGAAAAGGTCATCCAGGACACTATGGAGTCTTTATCCTTGGAATTAATAAACACATGAGTGGACATAGCCTTGAGCAAGCTTCTCAAGCAGATCCTACTCTTATCAGGTGGTGGGCAAAGACAAACTGCAGAGGTGCCTTCCAGCCTAGGCCATCCCCAGATTCTGTGCTTCTATATGTGAATGAGGTAACTGTAGGCCACCCATGCTGAACTCCAGCTCTAGCCAAAATAATGGGAAAGTTAGACAATTCAAGTAAGTCTTAAAAGAGGAGCTTGTAATTGGTGCAAGTGTAGCTTTCTGTCAGCAAACAAGTGGCAGAAACATAGAATATATTTTAACTTAAAGGCATGAGACTCCTACCCATGGACTGAGAAAATGAAAACAAAATTTATTGTGGTAAGTTAACTAAACTTTTATGCGTCTCAATTATTATTTGGAAGGTTACTTACTGAAGAATATTTTCAATAAAGCAGCAAAAGAACACTCTAGGTAGGTTAAGACTACGTGATATCTGACTCTCAGAGCATAACCTCATTTATAGCAATGTGCTTCCACTGGAATGAAACGTTGAGGCTGACTAGATATTCCTCTCCCTTCTACAGAGAGCTCCATTCACTATTACCAAATTGTTTTTTATTAAGCAGGGATGAATACTATTTACTGAGCTGGCCTGTGGTTCTGACTTGTTGCCAGATTTTCAGATTCTCGTTTCCTTAACTTACTTCAGGGCACCAGAAGTTATTTCTCACCCTCCTCCTTACATGGCTAACCCATCCCATTCCCACCCCTTGGATTACGTCACCTTACAATACATTTTTTAGTATAGTTTATGAAAAGTACCATAGAGAACTAATGCTTCAGTCACAGGAAACATAACTTAATTCCTTTCTCACTCAAATCATAGAAGACAAAAAGGTAAATGTGCCTGTCCTGAGCGACATAATTTCCCTTTGCGTGAGCAGAAATTTGATGTTAATTTGGCTTCCCCTGAAAGGTTTTAAAGCTAATGTTCTTTTCCTCCTTCTCATTATACCATCAGTACCATCTGGTTTTAAGATAAACCTGCAGCCTAGAAGCCCCAAAGGAACACCAATATCCACAGTTCTGTGCAAACCAGAAATTAATAGGTTTACTGGATATATATATCAAAAGTCCCATCTAAAAACAAACTGAATTCTCATATATATAGTGGGTAAGTCGTACTTATTTGGAGAAGGGACAAATAAATGAGTGTCACGAAGGAATTCAGTGCTGGAGCCTGCCCCTAGTCTATTTCATGGCTGCTTCATGCAGATGTTACCACTCCAACATTTAAGACTCTCTCAGAGACTGACATAGCCTCTCAAAATGGTACTTTTGTCCCCATCATATCTCTTGCTGAGAATGCCTAAAATTAAACCCAACAGTCCTGTGCACACTTCCTGCACTATCTAGGTTTTTGCATTCTGAGCCTGAATAGGAGTGCATATGTCATTTACAATGCCTGGGAACATCTCCCCCACCCCAATTTTTAGCAAACTCTGCCTACATTTCTTAATATTCCTGACACATGAGTTTCATGTTTAAATTGATAAGCAATAGGTTTTATTTGTTTTTTCCTTATTTGTTCGGTGTTGATTCATCTTTCTACATGGAAGCACAAGAAGGATGGAAATAAAGAATGAGGCCATTACCCCATTTGAGAGAAAACCTTTGATTAAAAGTCCTAAAAATGGTTCAAATTCTTTTTTCTGGCTAGTCTTCACAGAATTAAAAAAAAAAAAAAAAAAAAGGCAAAAAAAGAAGGCAAAAAAAAGAGCAATTCCTAGAGTGGAGATCCTATAAGAGGAATTGACTGTATAAAGATACCTTACCAGTGTAGACTAGAATTGTATGTACGATCAAGAAAGAAGTAAAGAGCTCAGACAACATACATACACACATTTGTAAAGTTTTAGAAACATAATAATGGAAAAAAACCAAAGAAAATAATAATAATGGAAAACAATGATGGAAAATAGTGGAAAAGATACGAAGACACGATTGACAACTCTCATTCAGTCAGGATTATAAAAGGCTCACAAACCTAGTGTATTTTCAGTTATGTATCCACTTACCTGTATTAAGAAAGCAAACAAACAAAAAACAAAATAAAACCAAATAAACAAAAAAAGAAGTGGAGAACTGCTTACTACAATTTCTAGCTAAGTCTCTGTGCTCATACTTTTTCTTGGGCATATAATTTTTTATTTTGCTGTCTTGGACTGTGAATAAACTTGTGAATTCACTCTCTTCAGCCAGCTACACTGTTGTATTTATTTCTGTTCTCTGAACACTGTATCTTGTTTCTACTTCAGTAAGTTATTAAAAGCTGTATGCTATGACTTTAGATAACAAAAGCTGAATAAACAGAGAACAGGAATAAAAAGGGCATTTAAAATAACTGCTCAGCATAATGGATCATGTAAGAGTAATCTGATGATTCTGTCTTCACAGGGCATATCATTGATATGATGTGAGATGTGTGAGCTTCCTAGGGCAAAAGATTACTATTATTACTATCATCATTATCATTACTATTTACTGTATTTAGTTTTTAACCTCTGTCTGGTTTTAACATATGTTTGGAAAATCTTATTCCCTAACCATTGTATTCAATTAGCCTTTATAGCAGGAAATTGCATAAACTTTCTTAATAAACAAAATTTTATTAACTTTCTTAAGAAACATATAATCTACTTTGTAGACAGCATAGGCAGAATTAAGTAAATATGCCTAAAGGACCCCAGCTCATTGCAAGGAGGAGGAGGATATCTCCTATCCTAAAGATAAGGACTCTTGTTTCTTGATATCTTAAAGTCAACCATGAATATTAAAGGGTGCTCCTAGGCTGCTGAGACATATCAGCATCCTGATCTCTCCAACATATCTGTGAAACTCTCCATGGACATCTTATTCAGCAACACGGACAGTGGGATTGAATACAAATTTAGTAAATTTGTCAGTGACATCAAGCTGTCTGGTGGCATTGACCTGCAGGAGGGAGAGGATCTCATCCAGAGGGGTTTACCCAAAAAAAAAGCCCCATTTTGTATAGTTATTTTAAAATCCAGATTCAATCAAGACAAAACCAAACAACTAACCACACCAAACACACCAAACAAACAAAAAGAGAGAAAACCTTGCAGGTTCTCATAAAACTGCTTCAAAGCATTAAAAACACCTTGCTGAATGAAATTTCCATGCATAAGCAGCATGTTCATTTTTCATATCTCTATATTTAATTACACTGTGATAATGGTGCAAACAATGGGAGATAATAGCAGTACTTGCTGCAAGACAAATACACCATTTTTCATTAAAAACAAAGGGATTATTCTGCACAGGAAAATGCTTTTTGTTTAACATAGAGATTTTATTGAAACACCACTAGCAATTTTTAACATTGCTCATAAATGGGTCTAAAGTTGGCCTATGGAATCACTCATCAAAATTAGCAAGGTGCACCATGCACCTGCAAATCTCTTAATTTAGGCTTTTGGATATATCTCCCTTATTCTGTTTCTTCTTTACTTTTTATCAGAACTGGTTATGGTATTTTATGGGATTTGCAAGTGACACTCAGAGTAGGAATGGAATCCAAACATCCTCACCTTCCTATTTCTGCACCAAATGCACATCTTTACCTAACATTGGATCTTCAACAATAACAGTAGTATTACATCTATTTTGTGTTCAGTGCCTGCTTACTTTTTCTTCAGTTGAAAGTTTTGAGGTTTTTTTCATTTCAGATCTTTAATTTTCTATCCATTCATTTTCATGTCTGCACTTTTTTCTTTTATTTAGCATTTTTCATTGAGCAATATTATGGTGTTTTGTGTTTTTCTTCTTTTTTATCATTTGGATTGCACACTTTGGAACCTCTGAAGTTATCTCTAAGGCAATGGCAACCTACTGTCTATGCACCATAGGCTATTTAAAATACACTGACTGTTCCTGGTATTTGTCTGAAGACTTTCCCTATTTTTGGGCAGGTTGTAAGATCAACTTTATAGTAACAATAAAATTTGTTTATTTTTCTTTTAATTGCAATATATGTTTTCCTCTCTGAGCAGAATTGTTTAATATAATTAAAATAAAGAGCAAACTCAAATCCAAATGAAAGTTCATTTTTATTTTAGAATTATTGGCTGTTTCTTTGAAGGGAATGGCAGAAGAAATAACGAAGCAGGGAAATTAGAAGAGAGGGCGAGAGGAATAACTGACTCAGAAATAAAAAACACGTTAAAATGTTATTAAAAACATATCACCCACTTATCAACCTACTTGGTCTATTTCTCCAGTGCTATTTAAAAAGAAAAAAAAAATCAACCAACCAAACAGAAAACCAGAACAGACTGATTCTTTCAGAGCTGGATAAAAAAACAACAAAAGCTACTGGATCAAACAATTTGTATTAAAATATAAGCCATAAAGTTTTTAAACCAGAGGTCTTATGTTTTTGACAAGATCAGAAGACATTTGCAATGCTGACCTCAGAAAATGGGAAGGCTGTGGACAGGCAGCTCCTCCCAGAGAAGAACTGGAAAGGCTGTGGGGATGAGTTTTTTAAGGCATGTAGTAAATTGTTGTTCAGGAAATGGATTTCTCTGCCAAGTTTGACTGAACTGACAACTGTTCAAAACACTCTGTTCAGGTAGCCTTTCTTAATGCAACTTACCTTTTATGGCAATTGAAAGAGAAACCAATACTTCAGTGAAGCTCTTCATTCAGCATAAGGAGACAAGGACTACTTGATGTCCCTTATAAGTACATTATTGAAATCTAAAATTAGATAACATGGGGGAAAAAGCAACTACACTACTTTATTAACTTGACAGGGATTTTTCCCTTGACTGCAAAGAATGCAGCTCTCTTGCCAAACCTACCTGAAGGAGTTTGAAGAAGGGTACATGGCAAGGCACTTTTTCACCAACTATGACAAATACCTGTAAAAGTGCAGTTTATTTTGTGTTTAAAAGACAATGGTTCACAGACCTCTGGGACATCATTAATGACATATACATTTGCTATAAGCAGTTACTACAACTGAAGAATAAAATCTAGTTACATACAGATTGCTTCCCTAATTGTAAGACTTTCACCATAATACAAAATGTCAGACTTCCATAATTAAATCCTACTTAAATTAGGACTTTTCTTTTATATTTTAAAAAATATAAATATAAAATGTTTCATTTGAAGAAAAAAAAAAATCCAGTAAAACTGCCATAATATTTTGTATTTAATTCTGGTGGTTACTTACTATGATCATAAAAAATTGCCTATACATTTTAAATGTAGTGAAACTTTTTCCAACAGTAACTCCTAGCACATTAAATTATATATTTAGCTATTAAAACAAATGTCCTCCATTGTGCAAGTTTTTTTTCTGCACAAGTACTTCTGGATAAGGATTAGGTTACCCCTTGTCTTTCTCCTGGATAATATTACCTGTATGTTTTGGTGTTTCTACCTGATATTAATAGGACAATAAAAGTTTAAACTGGAAAAAAAACTGTAAAGCTCAAAAAAAGTGGACTCAACTTTATGGGGAAAAAGTCCTTTAACTATAGCATTGGTAAGAAATCTTAGCAAGTTTCAGGTCTTGAATGTGATTGAGACTAGACACCATTCTGAGTAGGAAAAATAACTTGTTACTTCTCACATGCACTCTTTTATAAAGTATTAATTTATATGAAATAAAAATAGGTAATTTCAACCTGAATTATTGAACAGAAGCTAGTTAATGGGAAAGAGATCATGAAGACCAATTAAGGAAACTAGGATAGGCAATAGAATACCCTGAATTCATTATATGGCAGCTCATACCCTGCATTCATTGGGCAATTCAGCCCCACAGAGCTATTTGCTCACTTCCTCTCCCAGTGGGGGAGAGAATAAAAAAAGGCAAAAAACTAGAAAACTCTTGGATTGAGATAAAGACAGTTTGATAAGTGAAGCAAAAGCCATGCACATAAGCAAAGCAAACCCAAGGAATTAATTTACCACTTCTCATTGTCATCCAGGTGTTCAGACATCTCCAACACATCTGGGCTCCATAGCATGTAACAGAAGGTTGGGAGGACAAACAGCATCCATCTGGACACCCCCCACTTCCTCCTTCTTCCCCCAGCTCTGTATGCTGATCATGTTGCTCTGTGGTGTGGGATACCCCTCTGGTCAGTTGGGGTCAGCTGGTTCCATCTGTGTCCCCTCCCAGCTCCTTGTGTAAAACTCCAGCCCTCTTACTCGGTGGGGTGAGGAGAGAGGCAGAAAAGTCATTGCGGCTGTGCAAGTCTTGCTCAGCAGTAATTCTAGTCCTGTTCACCATGGGGCTCCCATGAGCTCGTTTGCCTGCGTCAAATTGCTGTGTTGGAGTCCTCCATGCTGTAGGCAGTATCTAGACTTGCCGAATGGGGAGTGCTGCGCTTCCTTTAATGCATCCTGAGACACTGTTGGTTGCCTTCCCTGACAGAGCTCAGTCACTGATGGCTCATGTTCAGTCTCACATATGCCAGGAACACCATGCACTTTTCAGCAAATCAGTGTCCCAGCGTGTCCATCATGTATAGTTATAATTTATGAGTCTACAAATCGGTTATTATGAGATAAAAGGGCGCTAAAGAATAACTTGTTTAAATTGCTTTCCAAGGTGACATTGCATCTTGCTCGATTTTGTCTAGTTTCTGATATAGGTGTTTTGAACTTGGAACCTATCCTTATGAGAACTAATCTGCAGTGCTTTTAACAGAGGGCTATAATTCATCATTTGTTCAGTTCTATTCAAAAGAAGTCTGTATAATAGACTTCCTTTCCTTTTTAATAAAAAATCAAAATTAAAGGCAAAGAAAATTCCACTCAACATAGAAAATACTGAGTTAGACGTAAGTGTGTTTTGATTTAAGGCAAAATCCTTACAACACTGTCTTTCCCAGAAAATTTCTTCTTCCTGACTTACTGGTACCCTTAAGTGAATTTGAGAATTGAGGGTTGTGAGTAGGGATGTTTTAATACACATTTTTTATATTTATTGAGAAGGTTTATAAGTTATTAAGCAGTTGCATTCCATGACCAAATGCATTTGGTTTTGGATTACAAGTTTTAGGCAGTTTTATCTAGTACTGTGTGTCAGCTATTAATGATCTGTTTTTCTTGTTTTGCTACTTTCTGAAATTTGAGTTTCTTTTCTTATGCTAAGTAATGAAATAAGTTTTTAGTCTCACATAATTCCTGAGATAGTCTTCTACATCTGCAGTACAGCACAATTGTGGTTTTGTCAGGGTTCTTTTGTATCATTGAACATAATTTTCCCTAGCACTCCTATAATTTCCTTTGTTGTATCTTCCCAAAATATACAATTCAATTGTTAGTGGGGTTTTTTTCTTTTTTTTNCTTTGTTGTGTCTTCCCAGAATATACAATTCAATTGTTAGTGGGGTTTTATTCTTTTTTTTTTTTTTAATTTTTGAGACCTTGCAAATGAAAGCATTTGTCCCTTTGTTGATTGTCATATCACTGCCAACAACTGCAACAACCCAGGCCATTGAAATATGGGGAAATATATTTGCCATGTACTGGAAACACAGTAGTAAAGCACAAAGCCTTTGGAAAGTGCAGACCTTGACAGGAATGCATGTTAATTGACTGCATTTCTTGAATCACAAACTGCATCACCAATTCTTGCAAACTCATAGTAACCAGAAAAGGCTGAACTATGGGAGAAGGACTATATATTTTAAGCTTACCCCCAAAGCCATTGCATTTTCATCAAATGAAGAAGTTGATACATTTTTTAACATGATTTGTCTAACATATATGAAAGTTACAAAATATTATGCCACTCTGCAGAACACATCAGGGTGCCTGAGGTGCCTCACAGAAACAAGCACTCCTCTCCCTCCAAAAATTTACCAATGCCAAAAGTTCACCCACAGGGGTGTTATCTGATTTGCCACCACCAGTACAGCATGTTGAAACTGAGATAAATTTTTATGTGGAATACTTCTTCCCCACAGTTACTCATCCAGTATTTGCAATAGAGCAAACTCAACAGTGAGAGGCACTGCATTCTGCTGCAGATGCTGTTGTTTTGGAGATACTCAGCACATTTCAACCTACTTTAGCATTCACAACCAATCACTGCTATAATGTGATCTTTACATGATGCTTGTAGCACTCATATAGCTTGTTAAGGTGCTATTTACAATCTAGGCACTCTTGTCAGATGACAGCAGCATTTCCTAGCTCATAGACAAAGACCCATCACATCTGTAGTCTTAACATCCTTCCTTTTCCTCATTCCTTTAATCTTAAAAGACATTTCCTCATCATAGAATAATTTGTCTGATTGCAGTACTTGGAGGATGAATCCTATTCATCATCTTCATTCCTTTTTAACAGAATTGTTAAGCCTCCAGTTGCATTTATTACTGGTATCCAGATTTAAGATGTTCAAACTGAAGTGCAGAGCCTGTGAAGAAAAATGATCTGATAGCTGTCCAAGTGGCACTTGTTAAAAACCTTGTCCCAGTTTTCATGTTATTGTTGATACTGATGCTCTGATTAATTTGCTTCATTTGACAGCTCATCAGCATTTTCTGAGCTTTTAGCCTGCTGTTTTACATTAAGGGCTTTAAAAGCCTATTGTAAAGATATTGAAAACAAAAGTAACACCCAAATATCAATCATTGATCATATATGTGGAATTTCAAGTACGGATTTGTCTGGGCCCCCTGGAAATTCTGAGTATATTAGCTTATTTGTTAACAACTCTACTCATGAAAAGGAAAAGGAAGAACTACTCCTGATTAAGTACTTCCTTTTCCACACTGAAGAGTCATTGGCATAATAAAGTTTATGGTTCTCTTCCCCTTAAGAATCAGAAATTAAGAGCCCTTGCTGCAGAAATACTATCAACATGAGAAAGGAAGTTTACTACTCTCTTAGCTCTTTAGTCCTAACAGTTGCTTAAATGATCTGAACCAGACACAAGTATCACTGCAGAGAATAAGGGAGCTCTGCTGAATAATTGTGCACAGTGATGCCATCAATGAAATAAGCTTTGCAATTTTCCACAGAAGCTTACATT
Organism: Illadopsis cleaveri; assembly: GCA_013399915.1. Lineage (NCBI taxonomy): Eukaryota > Metazoa > Chordata > Aves > Passeriformes > Timaliidae > Illadopsis > Illadopsis cleaveri. The sequence goes on from VXBB01021901.1 coordinate 204,496, forward strand.
CCCTAAGCACTAGTGATCTAGAGAACCATACCAACCCATCACACCTACATCTCTGCAAGGGCAGTATTGAATTTTCTCTTTCACTTTGAAATTTTGTACCTGTTACTGAGATTCTACTACAGCTCCAAAACCACACTGTATAAAATTCTGAGAGAAGAAATGTCACTGGCTTCAGTTACTTAGCATGTATTCAGTGTTCATGCATCATACTGACAGAGAGGCACCAAGGAGAGGAGTATGAAAGGCAGAGACGTGAATGTGAAATGTACTGGGGCAAACACTGAGATGCCAGAAAGAAGTAAGTGGTGTCATGGTGCTGTTCTGTACAAAAGACAAGTAGTGTTTGTAAGAAAGGAGGGTGCCCTGTGTCATTGTGGGTGATCATGGTGGGGAACAGAAGGCACAAAAAGGAGACATCAAGATGATTTGGAGAGCAAGAAGTGAAGCAGCTCAGCAGAGAAAAAGAGGATGAAGGGAGCTGTTGAGGTGTGAGCAGGGCCCTGTCAATCCATGTGCCAGCAGCATCTGCAGCGGAGTGCACAGCAGCTTCTGCCTGGTCATTAAACTCCCTTTTGAATGTTCTTTTCTACACAAAGGTCCCCTGAGGAGTGGGAGGGCTGAACACCTGCCTGGTCATGGGGCTAGGGCTGTGGGGCAGAGAGCAGCACCAGATGGACCCACAGTGTGCAGGGTGTAGCTGCATGTGTGGGGATGTACCTTTGTGTGTGCATGTAAAGGTGGGCTGCTCCAGCAGCAGGAGTGGTGTAGGTGAAGGGAAAACAGGTGACCTTGCCCCTGATAAGTAACAGCTGTGTTAATTACCAATTCAGCCTCACCTCTGATGGGTCACAGCTGTATCCAACAAAGATAAGTGTGATAAAAGGCAGTGGGTTAGCTGGTGAGGGAGTTCATGAAGGAGGAAGGACCTTGAGGAAGAGAGATTAATAAAGCAGGAGGATACTAAGGAGAGAGAATTGCTGCTGTGAGGTCAGTCTGGGTCTGCAGTTAGAGCCTGTTATTGGAACCTGCAGTCATAGTCTATCTAGGTAAAAGCCTGCATTTGGAGTCTGCAAACTAAGACATGAAGTTATAGTTTAGCAGGAAATAACCAACAGTCAGAGGCTGCAAGGGAAACCTACCGTGGCAGCCTGCTGTAGCCAGAGCCAGTGAATAGTTTGTGTTGGGATGGCTAAGCTGTAAAGAGGAATAAACCAGGACCCTTTTCATATTGTGGTGAGCAAGAAGTCTGTATCTTGGCTCATTTCTACCCTCTTATAAGAGGGCTGCTGCAACAGAATGGGTCTGCAGCTAAAGAAGTTTGTAGATATAGGTGCCAATAGGATACGAGGGACAGCTACTGTGTAGATGATATTAATTGTAGTTCCTTGAGAGTCCTATATTTTGTATATGTTTATACATGGGTTTATTTTCTACTAGCAGACCTTCATCCTGATCAGTCAGCAAGGTGAACAGGAAGAGTGTTTTGGTGTGTTCATGTTTCCATGAGTGTCCTTGCCCACATTTCTGTCTGTGGTTTGCCAGCAGAAAAACCCTGGGTGCTGGCAATACACATGCAACCCCACTGAGCTGAGACCCATGAGCAGGGAGCTGTGCAACCTCACCTCTCTCCTGCAACTTGATTTGGCTACTTGTTAGAAACAGTTTAAGAATCTTTTATAGTCACTAATTTCATAGTTCAACTAAAAGGAAAAACAGGTGCTTCACACTGATTACTGAAAATTGAACCAAGTCCCATCTATGTGTGTTACCTCCATGGTTAAGATGCTTGATCTAAACACCAATTTAGATCTTATAGTTGAGTGATTTCCACTCCTTCATGCAACGAATAATTTTTTTTTTTCTTTATTCATCTGGCCGAAGGTGTTGGCACAAATATGCTTCTTCTTCCCTGGGTACTGAGCATATATTCTAATTTTTTATGCAGGGAATTTCTGACTATTTCTTCAATATCCATTGGCAAATGACTCAACCACTAATGAAATTGCCAAAATGCACAAGCCTTAGCCATAGAAGTAAAGGAGGACAAGCTAGAAATAATGAAAAATCTACAAGGGTCACCAAAATAAACAGGATTCAAGTACGACTCAGCAAATTTCAGCTAACAGTGAAGGGGTTTTTCTGGCAGGCCACTTTGTAAATGTTGGGCAGTGAAGCTGGTGAGGGGTCTAGAGAGTTAGCCTTATGAGGAGTGTCTGAGGGGGCAGTGTTTGTTTAGCCTGGAGAAAAGGAGGCTCAGGTGAGAACTCTTCACCCTCTACAGTTACCTGAAAGGAGGTTGTGTATGGGTGGGGGTCAGCCAGCAAAGCTTAGCTTCTCCCAGCCAAGCAGTGACAGGACAAAAGAACATAGCCTCAGCCTTTACCAGAGTAGGTTCAGATTGGACATCAGGAAGAATTTCTTCACTGAAAGGGTGGTCAGGCATTAGAATGAGCTGCCCAAGGAAGCGGTTAAGTCACCATCCCTGAAGCTATTGAAGAAAGGACTGGACATGCCTCTTAGTGCTATGGTTTAGTTAGCATGATGGTTTTTGGTCAAAGGTAGGACTCAATGATCTTAAAGATTCTTCCCAACCTCAATGATTCTATGATTCTACAGCTCTGAATGTGGCCAGGACATCAATCCTGTAAAATAGAAGTGTACAGATGGCTGAATATAAAAGATAATAATTGTAGTAGAATGAGACTTGTGTCACTATGAAGGTATGGTGAAACAACTCTCATTCAATCACCAGTTTTTTATTTTTGGATGCTAATTGGTACTATTGAGAATTAATTCTCAATGTCATTTTCTCAGAGGAACCTCTGGACTCATTACAGAAACAGCTGTTTAAATGGCATGGGAAAGAGAGCCACACAAATACTCTAAATTACTGGTTAGGTTACTTGAAGAATCCCCAACAAAGTCGTCAGCAAAACCAGGTTTAATACAAAAATGAAAGTATACAAAATCTGCTGGCAATGTTAATTCTACTACTTGTAGATGGTTAAAGCACACAGAGAAAAAAACTCCAAAGCTCTAAAGTCATAAATAAATCAATCTAAAACTAATATCAACACAAAAATTACCTACATGGATGCTGGGGTGAGTAGTGACCAGAAAAGGGTAAGGATATAAAGAAATAAGGGAGAGTCTCCCTTTGAACCATAAGGTTTGCTGTGGCTTTGATCAACAGATTAGGCCTAAAGGTTTTAACAGTACTTAATCAATAACCTAATAAAACAAAATGAACAAAACTTCTTAAAGCATTTACTATATCACAGCAGTAACTCACTGATAATTTTAACTTACATATAACTCTTATACATGTAAAAAATCTAAGAGAGCAGCATTTATACCACATTCGCTATAGCTTATCCACACAGTCCTAAACGAATATGGAAAAATTATACCTGTGAAAAATTTCCCCAAAATTCAGTGAATTACTCCTTTTTGATGCCTTTGCATCTTCTCAGTGGGTGAAGGGTTGAACCTCTAGGAGTGGGGATATTAGCCCAGGCTCTCTGTTAGCGTTCAGCAGTGATCCTCCAAGTATAGCAATCTTGAGAGTTTGCTGACTCTGAGAGATGTCCCGCTCAGAGGGAGATTACTGGTTGCATCCTGCTGCTGTCCAGGAGAGTTCAAAGGATCTCGCTTAGGATCACCTTTACAGACTTGTTCAATAGGTCATTAAAGTTTGCTTTACTCATAATAATTTTTCATCCTGGATGCAATTTGGGTTGCTGGATTTCTTTTAAAGTTCAATAGCAAGTCATTCCACTTGGATTGTTATTCAGACAAGAAAAATAAGTTTCCAAAGTTGTTCATTAAAAAAACAGGAACATTTTAGACAGCATAAGTTCTTTGGAGCAGACAGTGTTTCTGATAAACTCAAAAGGAGCTTAGTCTGGGTGTTGTTGAGCAAGGCTGTGGCCTAATGAGCATTTCTGAGATCACAGAGCACCCTAAGGAGGAAAGGAGGGAACGCACCACCACAGCGTTATGAATGAAAAGCGAGATCATAAATTANAGGGAGGAACACTTTCTAATGATCATCAAACACTTTGTATTTCTGACTGGTCCAAATGACACTATGTAGCGTAACGCCCACAGAGCCATGCAGGTTTTGCTATGAAATAAAAGATGGGGAAGAGTGTACTAGTACTTTCAAACATTACTTTAACACACAAATGGACCTGAAAACTAATGTTTTATTGTGGCTCCAGTTATTCCATTCAAGAAAAGGCATACTGGATTTGACAATCAGCCAAACACCTGGGAGCCCTTGAAGCATGTGATATTCATCTGTCCTATGCTAAGCTCACTGTAGAGTTTGTTTCTATCACCTGCACTTCAATATTTTCATTACAATTGAATGCTTACTTTGTTCTGAGATTGTACTTGGAAATGCAGTTCACCTTTACAATGCTTATCAACACAGGATTCTCATGAGCACACTTCTGCTAAGTCAATTCTATAAATTTATTCTTTTGTTGCAGTGTATTTGTGGCATTACTAAATAGAAGAAATATTTCATGGTGAAAAAATTAAAAGGTTCTGGAACTGTACTCAAAAAAGTTACTAGATCAACTGGTAAAACAAGAAATTGTGTAAACTTTAAACAGAAATTAAAATTCATTGAAGAAGTCATATTGTTAGCAATTGGCATGAAAAAATCCCATCAAAATAAAGCAATTAATTAAAAGACTGGGAAAAAGATAAAATAATTTTAACTTCTCATATCTTTGAAGGCAACAGTTGAGAGTAAAAAGACCTGGTAAAAATGCACCTTAGGTAAAATAATGTTTGGGTTACTGCTATTTGAAGGAATTAAGGTTTGTATATCTATCTATCTCAACCGAGTTTAGAAAGGAAATGTGATATTATGCTGGTGAGATCTTCAGTGAAGGGAATCAAGGAAAAGACTTTCCAAAAAGTCTTGGGCTTCTAGCTTGAAAAGTAAATGTGCAAAAATATGCCTGAATTTTCTCCGGGCAAACTATGAAATTTAAAGAAAAATCCTCTCAGGTTCTCAGAGATAGGAAAAATGACAGAATGCTTTCAAAATTAGTTTGTTGGTCCACTGATAGAAATCCCTAAAGGAATAATTTCTACATAGGGAACTGTAGGTTCCCTCCCTCAGTATTCTGAAGTAAGGTGATAACATTTCTTTTGCAGTGGACTGTTGAGCAAGCCACAACTGTAGACATGGTGGAAAAACCTTTTTTCTCTCTAGATAGTCCCAGCGAAGGTTAAATCTGACAGCTGTTCTGAGAATATTCAACGATATGAAGAGTTCAACAGCAAGGAAAAAGAAGAAGAAAAACCTTTTCTTATGATCTCAGCCACCTGGAATAGTAGAACAAATGAAACAGATGTTTAAACCAACATTAAAACAACCCTGGGAAAATAACCAGATGAAAAATGAAAATTGGGATTTGATAATTCCCTTAGTTCCAGCAGTTCCTCAAACCTTCCTTGCTACTTACAGAAACTTCCATTGAGGAGTTTGAGACTGAAGTATACACAAGACAGAACATCTGATGTGGTACAAGTGCTGTCAAATACATGGGTTAAATCATTATTTAAACATTATGTTAATTTTGGAATCAGACACATTTTTAAGTAGCTACTAAAATACAGAAATCCAGGACTACAGCAAAAGCTTGTTTTTACAAATTTCAGAGAGAGAATACCTGGGGATGCAATTAGCCTATGCAAATCCTGAACATAGGCTGTGTCACAAATGCAATGGGCTGTAACCAAACTACAGGCAAGGTCAACCCTTTTGCAAATTGAAGTTACTGGAGAGAAGAAAGCAATAGATAAGTTTTGCCATTGAAGTCAGCTGAAATTGTGCAAGCAAGGAAATTTTTCATGACTGTGGAGACCCATCTCTGGCGTATTCATGCAAAGATGGGATTTGGAAGAAAGGTTAATTTTTGCTTCTTTCTTCTGAGTGGCTTTTAGAGAGCTGAATTTTGTGTCCCTAGCAGTTCTTGTAGAAATGGAAGCTAACATTTAGAATTACTGAAATGATCACCATAAGAATAAAAAACCAGAAGTTTTAAATTCAAGATTATACTATTTTAGCAGTGCAGTCTTTAATTAATTTATAGCTTTAAAAGATTAATTTCCATTAGAAAAGTGATTAGATTTGAGTAAAACAAATTTTATCAAAAAAACTCAGACAATTATGTAAAAATGTGAAAATTTTCTACACTAGAGATTTTATACAATGCAGTAAGTCTGATTCAGGATGCAGATAACTAACAACATTGAGAATACAGAAGAATCTTTCAGATTCTCATTAAACACTGTGGCCCAACACCCTATCTGTTATAACCTATTTCTATGCTACAGGTACAATGGAAAATTTAAATGTGGTTGTACTTGAGATGGTAGAATATCAAGGAAAATCAATTGGAAGAGTTGTAGGGACGAGCCTGATCAAAATTTTATTTGTATGCTCTTATCCAAAGTTCACTGGCTTTTTTTAAGAGTCTATTGACTTCTGTGCCCTTTAAAAGGGGTTTAAGTGCCTCTTTCTGAGAGATTACTGCAGGATATCCTGCTCCCCCATGGTAAACTGCTCGATTTTTTCATTGAACAGACTATTGCAACTGGAAGTAAAAATCTCAAGCACCTAAAATATAGCAGCATTATTTTAAAGCAAAAGCATTATTCAGAATAATTCATTAATGCAAAAGCTAAATTTTAATTTGTGCATTGGTGTTTGGAAAGAAATCAGTCAATGTTAATATCTGTCAATTACAGGTAAAGAAATAGTTCTGAATTTCATGTTTTCACCTGGGAGCCTTTTAATGATTTTATGATTACACACAAGAGGTCACTTCAAGGTGAAGTGATTACATTTCTATTCATCTATTATATTCAAGATTGTATAGACATGGTTCATTTATTTTGCATACAAATAAACTTTTGTGCATAAAGCTATATAAAAATTCTAGATAAACATTCTGCATAAATGGATTTGCACATTGTCAAGCAGAAGATAAATAAAATTGAGCTAACATGATCAGTTGCCACAGCTCTCATTTGCCTGTGCACCTTAAGATAAGCTGGGTTCAGGGGCCCTGGCTGCTGCCACTCCTCTTCATCTATAGCCCTTACATCAACAAAGTACATACATACAATCAAAGAGCTACTGCACCCCTGACTGGATATGAGGTGTTCTCTTTTGTGGTTCTGTGTGATAGATTAAAACCTCATTCATCATGAAAAAAGGGTTTAAACACACACACGAAAGGCCACAATTTATAAATATAGTTGTTTAATAGCCATATAAAACAGTTTTGTAATTAAAATTTAAACAACCTATTTCTTCTGGCTTTTTCATTGTACTTTTGCTAGGCAAGTCAGTGAGGACCTAATCCTAATGACAGGGTAATGTGCACTAAAATGAACAATTTTTCAAGGTGATCAGATACCTGAGAGATAATACTCTGACATTAAATAGTAAGTCTCATTCTTCTTATTTACGATTAAAATTTGTTATAACAGGATAGAATGATAGCATTTTAAAGCCTTATGGTTCCAAAAAAAAATATTTTAAAATATCACCACCTGAATTCTTCAGTCTTGATTGAAAATCATCCTTAAGCCCAGTAGAAGATTCTTGAAAGTAAATAAACACACCCCAATATTTTCTTTATGTGGTGCAGGAAATAGACAAAAGCATTTTGTGATCTTATTTTAGCATGAATGGACAGATTATTGGACTCTGCACTGTCTGGAAGATTTTTCTGAAATGGTGTTGTCATCCTTGTGATGTTGAAAGACTCAAATTTTTATAGCCTTTTGTGTGAGGCAAATGAATATAAGGCAATATGTGAATTAGAGAGGCTAAAGTTGAAGAGGTACAAAGTTCACCAGTATCTAGGAAAATTTGTTTACAACTCCAGGTTAATCAGTCTTAAATATGAACATTCTGCATGTGGATGCCTATTTAAATTTTCAGTGTTAACCTCACATGGATTTTCTTTTTTAATACAGATAAAAGGCTGTTTTGTGAGGTTGGTATATAACCTTGACAATATCTTTTAACTTTTTCCAGTCTTAATATATTCCAGCTATCTCAACCTTTAATATTTAAATTAAAATTTGAAAAGCAGCATGTTAGTAAATAAATAGTACAGAAATTTCAAAATACTTATAGACTGTTCATGTACCTAAGCAAAAGTGCAAAAAACTAGGTGCCTGAAAATTTATGTATGTATTCAGAAATGTCTCCAGTCTAAAGCAGAAATTAAAATATTTTGCTAGCTCATTTTTAAACTCATTTTTCACAACTAGCATCAGCTTTCATCTATGCCCATATGGAAGACTACAAGCACTGAGTCTGGTTGTGTTAGACCATATAAACACTTCTGATACCTGTGTTGTAACTGTCAAGCCTGTGAAGGCCTCTAAGTACACACACAGACACCCATTATAACCATAACATTGCAGTCTTGGGATTTGGTCCATCTGGCAGTAACTTGGCAATTTGCGTGTATTTCGCTGTAGCTCAAAGTTGAGCAGTAATTAATTTTCTCATCTACAACATATACAAAGCCTAAGTTTGTAAGTTTAAGTTATTAATGTCTTTGTTCCCATGTTTAAAAACAGTAATCTTATACAGGTAAAGGCTTACAAGATGAAGAGGAAAAGTTAAAGACAAACTTCCATATGTAATATAGAAATATGCAAATTAAATGAGCTTCTGTGAAAATTTTTGATCAGCTGGAAGGCCATTTGACATGCAAGAGTTTTATCTTCCTACTAGAGGTCAAAAGACCTTCTGTCAGAAACAGCTCTTTTGTCATTCTATTGTGGGTTTGTTCTGTGACCATGGTCCATTCTTTGGGCCTTACTGACAAAATTTTCTCAATACAGTTTGAATAATGTAGCTATCTAGCAGAAATATCCTATAGCATTCGCTAATGAATTTCACAATGCATAGAGATAAAAAATGACAGCCAGATGTTAAATATTACCCACATCACTAATCTCCATTTGATTGCAAATATGAACAACTAAGTGCTATAATTGGAACATAATACTTTTTCCTTCCTTTCCTTCCATAAGTCAAATGGTACAGTGAGGGTAAAAGTTCAGTCTCAAAGTTGTGTATTAGTTTTTGAGACAAGAAGTGCTAAAGCAAGAAAGTCTGAACTCCTCAGGTTGGATCTTATTGTGTAAGAAAGTTAATGTCAGAAACACTGTGGAAAAGGGCTGAGTAGTTGCATAAAATTAACTGCTTGCAACCGAGTTATGGAGTGTTGAGATTACTGAAACAAAGTTCAGCCTAGTTGCACCACACCAAGATATGTGTGTTCTCACATCACCCTTGTGAAGCACAATGTAGCATGAGAATATCTGAACAATAAAATGTTCCACATGGTGCCTGAGAGGTGTGATTTATACATGTACTTGCTATAAGGCATTAATAAAGACACTTACCTGGGAAAGATAAGCACTTGAGAAAGGTATTCTGAAAACAAGGCAAAAGTCGGAAACTTGTATGAGGAGAGATTGTGTGCAGACTTTTAAAACAAGTGTTGTTTACAGGATCAAAATAATAATGAAAAATATAGGCTGGGAAGCAAATAAAATTTATTAATGAGCACATATGATATAGAAACACAACAAGACATAACAAAATAGAGTGACACAACATGATTAGTATACTTGCTCACTTGAGAGGCGCCGTTCAGGTGGTCTTCTCTTTAGCAGCAGGGGACAAATTGGGTACTTTCTCTTGATCCTCTCATTCTTTTAAAGTGTGTCTCTGTGTAAAAACCCTCTTATTTACTTGTCTACTCTCCTTAGTATCCACATGCCCAATGCGTGGGAGGTAAGACAATAAAATCATCTTGATTTCAGATTAGCCCATACTGGTTTTGAATCAAAGCTTTTAATATCAATTTCAAATCAATAAAAATAATTAATAATACAATTACTACAAATAACAATACAATTAATCAACTTTTTATATCAACTCAAATTCATATGAATAATATAAGAAATTAAAGTACCAAAATTCAGTGTGAGGTTTTAGAACAGAGGAAGCTGACATTTCTTACAAAGTTTTTAGTGGAGTCAATTTCAGCTATCACACTNTACAATTACTACAAATAACAATACAATTAATCAACTTTTTATATCAACTCAAATTCATATGAATAATATAAGAAATTAAAGTACCAAAATTCAGTGTGAGGTTTTAGAACAGAGGAAGCTGACATTTCTTTACAAAGTTTTTAGTGGAGTCAATTTCAGCTATCACACTCCTCCTCACATGGATTTTGTTCATTCACATACATATTTTTGGACCTACAGAGTCAAGATCATCAAAGTATGCATATTCATATTGCCTGTCCAGGAACATTTATGTGTATTAAAGAGGGTGTGTTTTGATTCTTCTTGACTGACAACAATGAAGTTTTTTATTTTTTTGACAGAATTTTAAATATTCTGCAAAAGTCAACAGGTGTTATTAGGCAGTCCTTTGCTTCAGTATGTTACTTACTCCAGCCTTCATAAACCTTAGGCAAGACTGCTGTTCTGAGGGTTTGTTTTCTGTTTTTTATTTTTCAATGTAAGTTTGGAATCTGCACATATATCTGGCTATACTTTATTTTCCTGGTAAGGTAACGTTATGTACTAGAACCTTGCTTTCATCTTTTGGCTGTTTAGGGTGCATGACTTCCTGCTGATGGGTTGTTC
>VXBB01021902.1:2537-31065 GCA_013399915.1 Illadopsis cleaveri
GGGGCGGCCTCAGCCCCTGGGCGCGCCCGCCCGGCCGAACCGCGAAGCCTTTCCCACCTCTGTTCGGTGGCGACAAGCTCGGAACAGCCCGAGGGCAGCGGACAGCACGAGCAGAGCTGGCTGTGAAGTGACCGTGGATCCTCTCTGACGAGGGCACCCACCTGGTTATCCCCGTGAGGCCGCCGAACCAGCCCCGGAGCCACACAGCCTTCTATTAACTCACTTTTATTTTTATTATCTTTTTAAACATACCACCTAACTTAAATGGAAAACATGCAGTCAAGCTTAAATGAACTTTTGAGCATAGAGGTTACCTTAGACAAAGAATTAATTCACAAACAAATAAGATTAAAATCTGATAATAAATTCTTGGGCACAATTTGATCACCTAGAAGACAGTTAAAGTCAAAGAGTTTTGATTATATGTGTCCATATATATTTGCGGGGGGGAAAGTCAAGTCCAAGGAGAAAAGGTTGTTACCTTTCAGCGTTGCACTAGCTCAGTTCACCTGGAACATTAAACCACTGAGGTACCAAATGTGTAATTGAGCTGGATCAGCTAAATGCAATCTTCACTGCCACTGAAGGTAACATCACAGCATCACTGCATCATTATCAGAAACGGAAAGTTAAAAAAAAAAATCCAGCAGATGAAAATTAAACTAATTATCATCTTAAATACACATGTACTGAATAAAGCACTAACTTTATTTCCTCTCCAACCCTTATTTTGAGCCTGTGAAGGGGAAAAATGTTTGCTGCTGAGGAAGCCAGTTCCAAAATCCACTCCAGGTGAACAGCAGTGGTCTAGCAGTGCAAACAGAGAGTAATTATGCAGGTGTTTGATGCTGCCCACCAACAATGACAGAACTCCTTTCAGGATACACAAATCAAGGCAGAAGGATGATTTTGGTTAAGATGAGGGGATAAAAACACAGTGCTCACTAAATCTAAGGATGCTGATCACTGTCTTGATTTAAGTCTCTTTGGGGCGTTTAGGGCAGGAATGGTGATAACAGGCGTGAATGGGATTGTTTCAGTCAGGCCTCCAAAGGCCAGCTTCATTTAGTATGCACAGTCCATACTCTCTCTGGCTTTAAGTGGTGGACAAGGATAGGATTTATTCTGAGAATTTCTTGTAATACTGCATGAATCTAGTGTAAAGTCCCTCCACAATTGTGGGTCCAGAAATAAAACACAGTCTCAGAGCCTGCAAAGGTTCCAAAAATGAAGCAAACCAAATGTTGCTGACCAGCCAATAGTGACTGACACCTGCTGAGCACTCACCTGCCTCTTGGCATGGGCTGGTGCAAACTAGCAGAGGCTGGTTCAGCCCTGCCAGAAATTCTGCCTCCATCACTGATGTGTTTAGCTGCCCATCTTGTATAGCACCAGGGAATAGCTGTGGAAGTCAGAGACCCTATTGCACACATATCCACTTGAATACGCCAGAACCATCTTATTTTTCTATCCAATAAAATGTTTTCAGCTGTTTTATTCCTCCCCAGCTGCTGTCATTCCAAGGTGTAAATGAAATGACGGATGGGTGTTTCTCCTCTCACACACACAAGTGACTTTGGACAGCTTGGGTGGCAGCGCTGACAAATTTGAAGTGAGCATGCATCTTGCGAGAGAGAAAAAAGAATGCATGGGAGTGAACCTCCTAAAGTTCACTGAAACATTTAATAAAGGAGACATTTCAAAATTGCAGTAAGATGCAACAGCAACATCTACCAACAGCTACCTCCTAGGATCTTACCAAACCTTTCTGTAAGTGATGTTTCTTCTTTAAAAATAGCAGTTGCTGGAGATATGCAAGTAAAAATTCTCATGTATATTATTTTAATTATGTTCAAGCATTGTAGCTAAAACTGAAATGTTACAATATGGCATTGGACATTAAAGCATAAAGTATGGGATTCCACATGACTTGGAATTTGTAGATTTATGGAGCTGTTTAAGATTTTGAATAAAAGGAGAAGAAAATTTTGTAGTATTCTAGCAATTCTACAAAGTGTAAGAAAAAAATTTGCTAAGCAGTGTATACCTACTTTAGGAATATGGGCAAAATGGTATGCAACACCCAGCTGGAGCCACTATAAACAGCTTTTTCTGGACCTCTTACTAGTGAGAGTTTAGTACTTTAGTAAAACACCTGCAATCATTCAAACACAGAAGGGTTAGGAAAATGTATTTTTTTAAAAGGCAGAGGTCTATGGCAAGGGAACAATAAGTAATTATTTTAGAGTGTGGTGCCTTATTCTGTCCCATTAGATACTCTTTTTTGTGTTTTTCCAGACAACGTGAAATTATATGCTTGACTGATATTCAGCTCTTAAAAGGCACAGCCATTAAGATGTATTAGCATTATGTTGTCTACAGTGTGATGCCATATCAAAGGAAAATGTAATTTAAACTGTATTTATTTTTACCTCCCATCAATACCAGCTTGCTGGAAGAATCTCTGGGATGGAAATGTACATTTATCAAAATACTACTAATTTCATGAGAAAGGTAAGTGCATTTTTTTATTTCTCCCAGCCCCCCACCCCAAGAGAACAGTTTTACATTTGAAAGATTCTGTGACATACTAGACTAAGATAGCAACAATGTTTCATTGGGCAGCAAAACTATCACTACTGCATAAACAACAGCATGAAGCTGATGTGTTCCTTCTTTCCCAGTTCATAAAAATCAGTCTTAGGACCTGAGTCTTTAGAAGACAACTTAGCTCTCTCCATAAGGAAAGACTTAAGCAAGTGTCCTTCTCACAAAATATCCTGCTTTTGATGTATAGTCCTGCTTCTTAGTATTTTTATGTTTAGCACTGAAGGTATAAGCCCAAGCCATTAATCAGATGTTCCTACCCCAAGGGTTTTTGGGTGTTGGACAGAAATACAATATACATGATAAAAGTCCTACATAATATAGGGAAATGCTGTATGGCAAAGCTATTCATTTTCTCCAGCTAGGGTCAAATTTGTCATCCACATGAATATAATGCTGCTGCATAACCCAAATTACTCCAGTTCTATCCATGGGACTTACTGTAGCATGTTCAGAATGAATAGAAAGGCAAATTTGAGCATAATTCATTTCACATACAAAATATTTTGAATCACCACCAACAACAAAAAAACCAGAAACATTCTAGTCCATCTTAGATATTTGCTTGCATTTGTGTTTTTGAATACTTAATACCATCTTGAAATGGTTGAAATAAACCCAGAGGACCAAGAAAAACTGATACAGCAGGCAGAGAATGGACAAATGAAGACTGAATGAGAAGCAAAACTCAGCCTGGCCACCTCCAACAGAGTCATCCTTGCTCTCTCAAGTAGAGAAACCAACACTGTGCTTGAGAGAGCAGTCAGATGAATTTAAGACAAATGGGAGCAAATCTTTCACATGAGTTCTCACATTGTCCGGATTCCCTTGCAATGCATGGCAAAACCAAATACGCACCATAATTTTTGTCATGACACCTTGCTGAAAACAACTGGAAAGCTCTGGAAATGTAGCTGACGTTTATGGTTAGGAAGGGCCATACAGAGTTAGCGTCCCAGTTCCTGGGACGTATGCTGCTATATAGAAAGCTGATTTTTAATCTGCCACTTTGAAGTGGTTGAATGTAAGCTGTTCAATTTCTTTTTTTTGACAGGTACAGTGGAAAATAGAAGTCCTTTATATTTGGAATAGAAAATAGACCTATTTTTTATTTTGATATCCATTGTTAGATGAGAAGTGCAGAAAAAAAATTAGGACAACTCATCATGTCTTAGTGGTGTATGAGCTCTGCCAGTGCCTCTTTTCCCAGTTCAAATCAAAAACTGAAATGCAAAGAGCAGAAAAATGGTAACATTTCCTTCCTCCAGCAGGAGCCCCAAAAGGACTGTAGGAGTTGTTAATGAAAGAATATAGAACAGACCTCTTCAATATACCATATCTTGAGAAATGCCAGAAGTTTCAATCTCAAAGACCATGGGTATGCTCTACAGCCTTGATATCTCTTCATGTCTGGCCATTTCATGTTATTTGTGCTAGAAAATAACGGGCTACAAAACCGAGGTACTGCAAGTTTTCTGTATTTAGCTGTGCATGACTCCTAGTTTCCCCTTGTCCCACAAGTTTGCTAAGAAGCGAGCCAAACAACCAGGGAGAGGGAGAAAGATATAGGAAAGAGAATTAAGGACTCCTGAAAGAACCTGAAAGAAAACTTTTATTGGATTTGTGCTCATGGAAGGAAGTTGCTTTAGCAAACTAGAGCACAATATTCATGTTATGTTTAAAGTTGCTTATCTGGAAGCTATGCTAGCCCCAAGCAAAACCTGATAATTCTCACCCTTCAGATAAACTTATGGGTTGTTTTCTCGTTTTGAAGGTGTTTTAAAGTTGAATTTTTTTGGTGCAAAAAAATGTGTCACTAGCCTTGGACTGCATAGGTTTCTCAGCAGGAGAGATTTCTGAAGAGAAAGAAACACTTGGAAACTGATTTGACAGGCAATTTTTACTGTATAAAATTAATGGCAGCTGTTTGAAGCTGCACATGTGTCTGAAACATTAAAAAACCCACAGCTGAATTTTTGATCTGGAAGCATAGAAGATCAAAAAAGGATTACGCGTTTGCCAAATGGTTCCAAAGTGTGGGGCAAAGCCACTTAACTTCCCTGTGTGCATTTTAAGTCCTATTTGTAAGTTAATTTTGGAAGCTACTGTAACTATACTGTTACACCAACTCAGACCTCACTTCTCCCCACAATATGCAAAAATGTGTCATTTCTTCACCTTTTGTCACCTGCAACGGATAGATTTCATCATGTCATGGATAAACACTGTATCTCACTACACTTTTTTTCGGATTTTTTTGAAATCGAAAGACTTCATTAGAAAAAGTAAATCTGTTCAGATTATAAATTGTTAGTGAGAGCAACAGTAAGAACCAGGGGCAAACAATTTGCTATGCAGGTCGCTCCTGCAGATTGCAACACCCGTATACACGGCATACCCACAGAGAGGCAGACATTAGCACTGCTGTGAGCCTCAAGGCTGCACTGCTTCTTAATGGAAAATGATAGAGCATTAAAAATTAGTTCTTTCATCTTGTATTTCCTTAGTAGATTCTTTTATTGTGGTGATAAATTTGGAACATTGAGATTATTTGATTAAACTTTCTCAGTCACTGCTGAATGGACTAGCCTGCTTGTAGAATTAATAAAAAGGCCAAGACACCTCATTAACATGCTTGGTATTGAGCTGGATTGGCAGCGGCGCAGTTTAATCCTGCCAAAGGCCATTTGCTGAAGAAAGTCAGAAAGCTTTTAAATCATATTCTTAAAGGTTGAGTCAGGAGAAGATGACCTTGCAAAAGCTATAATTGTGAACTGTCCAGACTTCCCTTCTGCCCATTCATGCTAGAGCTGCTTACTACAGAGAACAGTATGTTAAATAGTAGTATGGTTTCTCCATATACAATTCAATGCATCAGACATTATTTTGCCATGAATGCTGACTGGAAAGCTAGATGCAAAAGCTTAATTTTGAAAAAGCCACACATGCCAATGTCCTCTAGCAGGGTTTTTGTGTTTTAGTTGTTCTTTTTCTCTTTTTTGGTAGCTGGAAGTATGCTAGCATCACTGGATGGTCTAAAGCTAAATTTTCATTTACAAGAGTTGATATATACACACACCACACCACTTTTTTATTGTCTCACAGTCTGTGTAAGAAAAAACAACTCAGAAAGACATGGACAAAGTGGATGAAAAGCATGTGTACATAATCATGCCTATCAAAATATCACAAAGATCAAGATTAATGACATCATTGTTGTTTAAAATCCTTCACCTGTGGCACAATAACTATAGAAAGTTTTATTGTCAAGTAAATTGCATTATAATTCTAATACACAACAGCTTATGAAACAGATCTCAAAGTCCTGTTTTGGAAACATTGCTTAGATTATTTAATTATATATGCAAAGTGAATGTCCCAGGTAGTTAAAACATTCTTTACCTCTGGTCCACCTAGATGGAAATAGTTTTTTTCTATGAAGACACAAGCAACTGCATTTCTCAACAGAAGCATACTAGTTTCAAGTCATTAAAATTCATGGCAAAGTTGTCCTCTAAGCTCAATTAACCTACTTCATACTGATGAAACTTCACCAGCTTAGTAGAGTTGCTCCCAATGTCTAATCTCTGAACTCACAGGTATGCTCTCATTGTTGAAGTGACATGATTTTTGTGATCAATCACTTCATTGTATTTTCAAAAGAAATAGGACTGCAAGAAAATTTTATTGCAAATATCTTAACTTCTTCTATTTTTGCTTCAGCTAAGCACATAAAAGTCTTAAAAGTCCATAGAACTTTGTGTTCCTCTCTTGGTAATGTTTCTTCTAAAGTGCATTTTTAAATTCCTTTTTCTAGACTACCTTTATTGGTTTTGAGCTAAAGGTTTTCATCATATAAAGGCTTTCCTTTGCTGGCCCATACAAAATTCCTATTAATGTGGAGAATGTGAGAAAATTCAAAGAAAAATTAAGCCCTATTAACAACTTGATAAATATGAGGAAGCAAACTAAAACCATAGCTGTAGGTAAGGAAGAGATCACATTATGCTTACAAATCTTCATTAGAAAATGGACACTCACCTTATCTGTCTTGCAATACAAATATTCTCCTTGAAAGGGTAATCCAAAGACAAAAATTACAAGTTTTCTTAAGTTAGAGAACTCCATGGCACTTCAGAAAATGAGAGTGCTGTCTGAAACAGAGGATCTGTAAGAATGTTTCTCTCCCACAGCCTTCTTCAGGTCACTGTGAGTTTTTTCACTGAGCATCTGGCTTTAGAAATAAGTAAAAACGTTAGCCGTGACATTTAGAATCTGTCATAAATAGAGAAAACAAGGATATTGCAAACCTCCCTAACTAGATTTTTTAATGCCTGCCAGAAATAAAAAATTTAGTTGTATCAAAGAGCTAAAAAAGAGAAATAAATAGAATAATTTTTTTTTCTTTTATTGTTCTCCTGCAGTTGAGATTTCACATATTAAAAAGTTGAAAACCAGCAACTTTTTGTGCTTTACAGTGCAATGAAGATGCAATTTGCACCTTTTGTATCTCACATGGGATTTGTATATTGCCTTGAATGCACTTTTATAAACATTAAAAAAAGAAATAAAGTACCCGAAATAAAACACAGGCATTGTTACTTCCTGAGCACTGAGCTGCAGATAGTGTTTTGCAATCCTCCAGTATTCATACACATTTGTAACAAGGGTTTTAACCTTTAGTTACTACTAGAATTATTGTCTTGTAACCTTAAATATATTTATCTACCAAAACAAAACAAATTCACATCACAACATATTTTAGCCTGGCTTTTGACATCACTTAGGGAGAAAATTTGTATTTGTTCCTTTTGTTGTCATATATAAAAGGGCCTTTATTTGTGGCTTCTCCTCCCACCTGCTGAATTGTGAGTTACTATGATACCATTCAAGACAAAAACCCACCCACACAATGCAGTTATTGAGGTGGCTGTGCTGTACAATGCCTCAAGTTCACTTTGGCTGCATTAGTCCGTAACAAACCACCTCGTCCTTGCAGAGCCAAGTCAGGCTCCCTTGTCTTCCTCCTCCAGTAGTTGTGGATGTTCTCTGCTTTACCTGGTAAAATATTCCTCAATATTATGCACAAGCAGAGATAGTGCAGTATACAGAAGCCATTTTTAAGCCTAATTTTAACAGCCAAATTAACAAAAAACACCTCAGCAGAAATATTCAGCTCTGCTCATGACTTTGAAGAGATATACAACAAACATGCAATTTACCAACAGCAGTTTTTCATCCTAAAACAATAAAGTGCTTTTCCTAGGCGTGTTTGCTGCAGCCTCCATCAGCATTATGGAAGTAGCAGGACACACACGTCAAAGCATGAATTCAGTCTTGTCCATCTCTTCTCCACAGCAGAGACATCAATCTCCATTGCTCACTGGCAGCAGCTATTTCATGTGCCAGGCCAAAATCACACCAGTAAAAGCACAGACACCATATTAGATTTTGAGGGAAGTGTTGCTGCTGCTGCTGCTATTATACCATGTAATGTTTTGTATTGCATTAGTCAATAGCTACCTCTTTATTTGCAGCCTCCTTGCTTTTTCCATTTTATTACATTTTAGTTGTCAAACTGGATTGAAAGAAAATAAATCTTGAGGCCTGTATAATGACTTGTTTTCCCTTTTCTGAATGCTCATTCTCTGGTTAAGTATGAAGGCTTTTTTCACCCCCCTCCAGAGTTATCATTTCATCTGATAAAATTTAATTACTCTTGATTCTCATGGTTAACTCATGGATGCTCATCAGCTCTATGGCCTATGAGCCAGCTCAGAGCTGCAGAGTGTTATCTGTATCATATTTTTCAGAAATGCAATTTGTAGCACTAACTTTCAGAAAGGTTCTTTGGCGACATTTTGTAAAGATAAAAATGAAGCACAAAAGGGATTTCCATGCAGCCTGCAATGCAGGGGATTGGTAGGAAGAGCAAGCAGCTTGCCTTCTTCCATAGCTCCAATTTCACCATGTGGAGTAGTAGAATATATTGAATTGGAAAGGACCCACAAAGATCATCAAAGTCCCACACCTAGCCCTGCACAACACCGGCCTCAGGAATGACACCATGTGCCTGAGAGTGTTGTCCCAACACTTCTTGAACTCAGGCAGGCATATGAATGAGGCAATTGTCAAAATAACAAAACAGAAGCAGCCAAATCACAAGGGAAAAGTAAACAGCACCAAGAAAAAAACCAGAACCTCCTCCCACTACTCAGAAGCAGAAAAAGGAAATTTTGGGATGAAAACATTGTGAACATCCTTGAGAGCTCATGAATATGGAATCTAAATAGCTGAGCATCATACAAAAGGGCCCATAGTTGTCCACCAGTGATCATACTTATCAGCATGCCATTTTCTTCTGAAGTTCAGCCTTCCCTCTCTTACCTTGTTCTAGGATGTGCAGGATGGCTGCAGAGCTCTCGCTTATCACCTGAGGCCCATCTTACTGCAGCGGTTTGCACCTCGTGCCATCTGGGTTGTGGTATCGCTTGACACAGACCAGCAAGACAAGCAAATATGGACAAGTGGAAAGGTCAGGGAGAGACCAACTAATCTCGCTTACGGAAAGTTCCTGGGATATAAAGGAGGTAAGACCTCTCATATGGCTGTGGCTGAGGATAAAAAGGTAACCATTCTGTTGTTCACTGATCAATTATATTTTTTTATTGAGTTTTAATTTAATTGACACTTCATTTCTATACCTTTCCTGAGTACCTGTTGATTTGGTTTTAAGTTACTTACCTACATAGATTCAATTGCCAGTGTTAAGCTAAAGGCATGAAGAGCTGAAGGAATGACAGGAAAATATTCCATGAAAACTGTGCAATTCTGTAATATGAAACTGCCCAGGCATGTGCCAGCATATACGTGTTCTTACCCTCTGTTAGTGCCTTCCCAATGAATTATGTGTGTCTGCACACACACACACTTAACTCTTGACCATGATGTTGATCAGCTCATTCTCCAAGCTGCTGTACCAGTTGTGGGCCCCACTGGGGGCTGCTCACGTGGGGCATTTTTGCCATCTTCTGCAGGAACGTGGTCAGACCCTAAATAAGAAAAGAATCAGCAGTAGAGGTGTACCAAGAGATTTATCTACCCTCTCTTCCTCTACCTGGGATCCAACTCTAGCATAAATTTTTTAACAGAAGGACAGTTTTGTAGTTGCTAGCCTCTTTGATCATCCAGGCTTTAAAAAACACCCCATTGGTTCCGCTCCTTTTGAAGTTGTACGCAGCAGGATCATTAGCAGTAGAGAAGCAGACAGATGCAGTGCTCGGCGTCAGGTTCCCACAGTCACCATAACAACATTAAGTAGGGATGCTGAGCTATACCATCACTTAAAATGAGACTGACAGGTGCTGCAGAGTGGTGGGCAGGTGACACAGCTTTTGTTTGGAGGGTGTTCTCTCCAGCAGTGAGCCAGGAACATGGAAAAGGACCAAACAAGAGGCAAGGGCACTCTGTGCTTGAAAGAACTGGAAACTTTCAGCTTTGCTTGTCTCCTGGGAAGAGATGAAGTTTTGCAGGCTTTGGTAATTAATTGTGCAGCTTCTAGTTCTGGCTAGTCTGCAGCTTCTGCTCTAATTGTCAAGCTAGAGAAGCTTCTGTAAATGATTGCCTTCCTCCCTCTTTTCCCTCTGCCACCCCAACTCTATGGTGAACAGTAACTCTATTAGGTCTCCCACTTGGCAACTGGAATGAGCTCGGTTCAGAATTTGAGAGTCATTTACTTTTTGCCACACTCAATTACTAGCACTTCTTGTCCATGCAATGAAATACATTCATTTGTTTAAGATGTGATAATATTATCTTAATAAAACATATCTACAAGATTCAGCATTAGAATGAAAATCAACAATACCACACTGACACAAACCTCTTCATTCCACCAGGTGCATGCTTGTTAGAATAATAGTAGCTTTGTTTTCCATTGTTCATGCATTTGTAGTTTTCCTCTGCTTTGAAGATTACAATGAGTGTATTGATTTTCTCATGTCTACACATGCAAAACTACAATATAGCTCTGCTGTGAAAAAGCCCTGCATACTAATATCCTAGCTGGTGTGTCAAGGGCTGCTTGTGGGCACTGGTCTCTACTTCAAGCTGAAAGAAACTGAGCACTCTTTTTAGAGTAAATAGAAACATGACAGTCTACAAAGATGCAAACCAAAAAACCCCAGTAATTCTAAAAGCCATCATTCCATGATTATGCCAAAGCACCCTCTGAGCTTATTAACTGAGCAATTTTTACCTCTAGTACTACGAAAATTTGCAGGAATCAAAGAGCAAGAATGTTGGAGTAGAACGAAAGGACAACGTACTTGTGCAACTCAGTACCCAACATTTGATCAGAATAATCTCCTGAAACAGCAAAATACTTTGGCCCAATAGCCTACAAAGTGTGGTAGCATAAGCACCACTGCCCCTAAATATGACAGCTGTTTGTAACTTTAATCACATGGCCATCATCTGCTTTCATTTGAGTTTTTTTTTAATTGCATTCCACCACACATTTTGGAAGCTTTTGACAGGAAATGATGGTGCATGCTGGCCTTTGACTTGGTGAACATGAAAGTTGAATGCAGTGCATATTGATTATTAGTTGCAGAGTTCATTATTGGTAGCATCCTCTGAGAGCAAAACAGTTTAAAGAGGACAGGCAAAGGTAAATTCTAAACAGAAAACCAAAGAACCAAAACAAAAATTATGGATGAAAGCTCTAAGAAAGGAAGACAAAGATTGCAGAAGATGAATAAAATCCTAAGATTCCCAGGCTGGCTGGGACTGTCATGTGTCTTTTGCCATGCTGGTGTTCATCTAGCACCTCCAGCACAGCTAGGTAAAAGCCCACCTGAGCTTTTTTATTGACATGATGGTGTAAAATATTAGATTGGCTTCTTGAGTTCTTGAGTGTTTGTGGAAGCACTGAAGTTTTGTGTTAGCACTCCACACCAAGAACAATGAAAACCCCACAACACAGCAGAATACCTCATGCCTTCATTTTGACATGAAGACAATGCTTTTAAAACATGAATGAATATGCCTTTCATCAACACTTCACATTTATTTATTATTTCAGTCAGTTATATCCAGCCACTTTTTTGATGACCCTGTCTGCAGCTTTCACCAGGACTCTTTCAACTTTTTTCGCTTAACAAGAACAGGACACAGGTCTGTGTTCACCTGTTCTGTTTCCTGAAGAAATCCTAATAATTTATTAGTGATTAGCCTAATCACTAATGAGACAGCGTAGAACTTCAGGATTATGTGTTCTTCTTTCACTTCTTTCTCTCAATGGCTCACTGACCATACCTGAATAAAAGAACTTAATAAGCTTGATTGAATGAGCTTTGATCATCCTAAACATCTGAGACATGGCTATAGCCCTGACCTAAGAAAAAAAGTGAGATTGAACATCCTCCAGCACACTTTGGGTGTGAAATAGGTCTCCCACTTGCACTGCATCTATGCAGTCATCATCTCCATCCTGACATTTTTAAGTCAGTGGCTAGATTTGCACTTTTTAGAGCTTCTAGAGTTTGCTTCCCAGGTTCTTAAAATGTAACTACTGGCCTCGTTAGAATAAGAGTATTTCTTCTGGATTCCAAGGAGGCTCTCAGTCAGAGATGGAGTCAGAGATGTACAGCTAAGATTTCTGACCAAAGGACATTCACCAGCTTAATAACGACAGCTTCTAGAATCCTGCAGTTCAGTGTCTCTTTTTCTTGCATATTCAAGACTTTAGTCCTCATCTTTATCCATCACAGAAATTCAATAAGAGCTTCAGAACTGACCCTTGATCAGATTATAGAGCTAAAGGCAATGTGAGAGATAATCTGTTTTCTGTGGCCAGTGAAGTTGCACCAGTTTCCCTTCAGGATTGCCATGGGCAGACATATGAAAACACTGTCGTGGTAACACCTCTGGGATAACATAATTAGTTCAAAAGAGGAAAGTTACTGTGCAGGAGCAATTACAGCTGTAGAGAGGAGTGAGAATATGTGGGAGTAACAGTCCTGCAGACACCAAGGTCAGAGAATGAAAGGAAGGAGGTGCTTCTCATTGAGCAGGTTTCTTGACAGTCCCCAGGAGAGACTCATGCTAGAGAAGTTTGTAAAAAACTGCAGCCCATTGGAAAGACTCCCACTGAAGAAATTCACAGAGAACTTTCCTCCATGGCAGGGACTCCATGGTGGATCAGTGGAAGAGAGTGAGGACTCCTTCCCCAGGGGAAGGTGCAGCAGGGAAAACATGATGAAGTCTTCCAAAGGCCGCCATTCCCTGTCTCTCGGTGCTGCTCATGAGGAAGGAGGTAGAGGAAATTAGGAGTAAAATTAAGCCTGGAAAGAAGGGAGCAGTGAGGGGAAGGTGTCTTAAGATTGCAGGCTTTTTTTCTCAGGATTCTACAATGATGTGATTTGTAGTAAATTAAAACTGATTTCCCCAAATGAAGTCTGTTTTGCCTCTTGCAGTAATTGTTGAGTGATTCCTCCCTGTCCTGACTGCAGCCCAAGGGCCTTTCATTATGCTTTTTTCTCCCCTTTCCCAGCTGAGGAGAGGAGTGATAGAGCAGCTGTGGGAGGCACCTGGTGTCCTGCCAGTACCAACCCACCACGTTTCTCCACTTAGCCATCAACACAAAAGAATTTTGGTATTGAAAAATATTG
Source organism: Illadopsis cleaveri (assembly GCA_013399915.1). Classification (NCBI taxonomy): domain Eukaryota; kingdom Metazoa; phylum Chordata; class Aves; order Passeriformes; family Timaliidae; genus Illadopsis; species Illadopsis cleaveri. Next base: position 15,818 of record VXBB01021902.1, read on the forward strand.
AGCTAACCAAATTTTAACAATTGTTTTCCTGGCTAGAATGTCAAGGCTGACACTGACTCATGCATACTCTTCATTTACAAGGAGAAAATGCATTTGAACAGAAGGGAAGGCAGATCAGACTTTGCAATACTTTCCAAAATACCATCCGTTTGCCTCAACTAGATGAGCTTTTATCAAGATCTTATAAAAACAAATTTAACAACATTTTTCTCCTCTTGCCTGCTTTGATCGGTTGTGAGGAAATTAAAAAGGCTGTCACTATTCCGCCTAGCACCAGAATCCTATTGAGATGAATGGTGCAATTAACACCTCTGAAAACATTTGCTTGACCATTCAAGCAGTCCAGAATATCATCTTTCTCCATGTAAGCTTTTTTATAGTTGGCATTTATTAATATCAGTAAATGTCAGAGACATTAAATAGAAAAATTGTTCTAATTTTCAAAATGTAACCTGTAGAGAATTCTTTTTCCTATCAGGACCACACAACTTTTCACTGTCCTGGCCTGAACTGCAAACTTAAATATCATTAATCTGCAGGTAGAAAGATTGCATCCAAGTTTTGATTTTCAAAGCACATTAGCTTAACAAGTAAACTGCATCCAGTTCTGGGCTCCTCAGTTCAGGAAGGACATTGAGGTTCTGGAGTGTGTCCAGAGAAAGGCAATGGAGCTGGTGAAGGGTCTGGAGCACAAGTCCTGTGAGGACTGGCTGAGGGAGATGGAGGTGTTTAGCCTGGAGAAAACGAGCTCAGGGGGCACAACTGCCTCAAAGGAGGTTGTACCCAGGTGGGGGCTGGTCTTTTCTCCCAGGCAACCAGTGACAGGACAAAAGGACTTAGTCTTAAGCTGCGCCAGGGGAGGTTTAGGTTGGACATGAGAAAAAAACTTGGTCGCAGGAAGGGTGATTATATATTGGAATGGGCTGCCCATGGCAGTGGTGGAGTCATTATCCCTGGAAGTGTTTAAGGAAAGACTGGACCAACAGCGCCATGGTCTAGGTTGCAAGTGGTGTTTGATCATAGATTGGACTCAATGATCTTAGAGATCTTTTCCCACATAAATGATTTTTTTTGATTAGAAAACCCCAAAACAACAAACCCAGAACTTTGTTTTACCTATTCTTAGCAGCTTAGTTGTTAATTTTAATTAAAATGCCCTGTTAGAGTACAGTAGAACCAAACTGTCTTCTAATATTAAAGTGTTTGTCTACTCTTCATATGAAATAGGAGATCTAAAAATATGGAGAAGAATTTTGGGCAGGTGCTGTGGTTATGCAAACATTAATAGTTGCATTTGTTTAGGTCTTTAGTTTTTAGAAAAGTTTGATCAGCTAGAACATGGGGTATTCACCCGAATCCTTTATAAATAATGTATTTGTAGATATCTGTAGATATCACCTTTTCCCAAGACAGGATATTCTGAAAGTATAAAGTCAGCTCCTTTTTGTGTGTACATCTACTACTGCCTATTTAGGACTGCTTTAGAAGATGAACTCTTGTGTTCAGCAGTAGCCACTTACCTTCATTCAGAAAGGAATGTAGGGAAGGACTCATCATCACACTTTTAATGCTATTGAAGTCCCAAACTGGTTGAGGGTGTTGCCACCCCCCGGAAGCATTCCCAGTGCCAGATAGCATTACTGGGACTTGAAGTTAGGCATTTTCTCTGAGATCATTGAGAAGATAACTCATCTCCAACTCATTCAACAAGATTCACAGGGTTTTCAGAATACTTTTCTAAAGATTATCTGTCTTCAGGAGCAAGAAAAATAAAGAACTATTTAATCAATATCAAGGAAATGGGAAATTTCACCTCCTGCTTTTCTTGAAGCATGGAAGAGAGGGTAATCTGAGAAACCAGTGTGCACAGGAAAATACTCAAAGATGTTTTTAGCGGTTCCCTTTACTGAGATTTTTTATGGCTTTCATAGCTCCACAAGACAAATCTCTTAATTTTGCAGTTCCATCAGATCAGTGCTAACAACTGCAGAGATCTCATCTATACTGCAGTCTGTAAGATGCAGCAATAATGCTTATTTTCCAACCAAACTGAAGATCAAACACAGATTACCCAAACAGACACTTTGAAACAGAATGAGGATGGGCTCAAACAGATCCCTCAACAGAGACAATAGAAACCTGCTGAGCACATAGATCACATGCCAGAGTAAGCATTATTACTAGCTTTATGTTAGTCCTCCTTTTCACTCTGGATAGGAGTAAAAACTCAAACAATGACCTGACAATATTAGTGAGATATGCATCATTTCCTCAGTCCCACTTTTCCTCTATGAATATCAATCCTCTCAGGCAAAGAGGAAACAAGGACTTTAGAGTAAGCTAGAGACCTGTACTCTCCTGTGCAATACCATTTGAAACACCTGGAAGGTTTGTCTTTACTAACACAGATTATGCAGTATCTATTTTCCCACATTAAAAATCTATACTTCAATGTTTAGTATTCTGTACTACAAAGATCCATATCCTACTTCTGGTTAACATAATGAATATTTGTATTCCACTAGCAACTTGTGATAGGTCCTGTGATCATGAAGATAAAAAACAGAGTATTTATATTTCTTGCTAAGATACTTTAAAAATTGTTCTAATATATTCCTCGTATTAAGTGAACTATAACACAGCAGCATACCATAACAGCAGCCTAACACAGAATGTACCTGCTAGAGATCACTGATTCAAAAGCTTTTATAATTCAGTTAATGCATTATGTATGTGATAAGTGGCTTCCCCTTCCAGCTTAATCAAGATTAACTGCTTGGATCACAAATACTCTCCATTCTCACATTCTCATTGAAAACAATTATACAAGCACAAAGAAATTTCATATAAGAATTATGTAACTGAAAGTAGGAATCAGCATTGATCCACATTATGTTTAAGTTCTGCAGTTCTGTAAAAGGGTCAATTAATATTCAGTGATCACATAAAACATCTACTGTAGAGTTGGAAGTGTGCCTGAAGTGCATCAGCTTCTGAGGGGGAAGGTCACTAGAAGTACCTTAATAAGGGCTACTTTGAAATGAAGACCTGAGCGTTGTGGTTTTCCTGGCAATTAACAAGAGTTTCTTTACTCTCCATGAGAAATCCAAGTCATTATCAGTAGATTCATAGATTCATTATCAGTATTTCTCAGCATATGCCTAACTAATCTTTGGCATAAAATCCCCAGCCATAGCCCAGAAGCAGATTTTTCAAGAAATAGCTCCTCTGGCAGCTCAACCTGTCCTTCAACAGTTCTTTTCAGGCTGAAGCTCCAGCCTGTCTCAACCCTACGAGCAAAGACCTTATTCCATTTGTTTCCTTCTGTCTTCCAGTCTCTGCAGTTAGATGATCATGAAAGTAACCACAGATTACTTCAGTTGAAGCAGAATTCCTACTGAGAGTATTCAGACACAGCTCTTCCTATTTTGAGGGTCATACACTTTGGTAGTAAGCATTCATACAGATGCAGTAGGTCCAGACTGTATTTGTGGGAACATAGAGTTAATTGTAATCCTTTAATTCAAAGTGTACTTCAGGAAGTATCGCTGTTATGACCACCTCATTATACTGTAGGTGCAATACTTATTCAATGTGTTTTTTCCAAAAAAGGAATGAAACCCTCACTCAGAAAGTATCAATTTGGTTGTCTTGTAGCCTTTCTGTCAAATATTTTATAAAACGCAATATATGAAATTGGCATTATCATGTCATCTTGGTACCAGTACTGTATTTTGTAAACCATACTTTCACAATTAAGTAGCATCAGAGGTTCAACACATTCATCCTCTGTGACTTACAATTTGACATCTTGTTCTGTGTGGGACAGGGAGGGTTGTGGAGCTTGTCCTTTTCCCTCTCACAAGTATATCTTATGGTATGACTCAGAACCATGACTGTGAACCTGAGAACAGGGCATATTCCAAAACCAGCTTTAATTATTCTGTGTTGAGGGGTGCTTTACTGTGATTTAAATATATGTTATATTCTAAAAGACCTTATGTTAGAGTGAGGGAGCTGAGGAACTGTAGGACATTGCCCTGTTGCTCACCAGCACTGGAGCAAGATACCCCTGCATGCTTCAGGCAATGACACACTCTTCTCAAGTCTCTAAATTACCAGTTTCACACTGTATTCTCACCAGGAATCTCTTTTGAGCTACATGGAAGGAAGAATGGGCCGCGGTCATGTCTGCTGACAGTAGACCAAGAAAAAGAAAGAACCAGATTCCAATTTCACTCTCTGATTTTATGTTGTCACATATTACAGAACTTCATTTCCTGCCTATAAATTGAAAAACTCAATTCAATACATTTTTGCAAGCATAATCGCATACACATGTAATTCAATCCTAACTGTATATTATACTGTGCATTTAATAAGTTGCATTAGAAAAGAACTTGATGGTTGTTAGTTGTTAACATATTTAGGGAATTAAATCAAGCTTAAAACCAATGCGGAAATAGTTAACACAAACATCAAAGGCAAATTATAATATAAATCTCTACTGTGTATCCTGTTCTGCCTTATTGCCTTTCTGGGCAGAAAAGAGAGAGCACATACCAATTTGCCTGTATTGACAACAGCTTCTAACAGAGTTGTGCACCTCTTATAAATAATGTTTTACATACACCTCATTAAATGTGTGAAAGATGGAGTGCATGTTTGGGGAGGCAGAAAAATCCCCTTCTCCATGGAATCAGCTGGGTGTAGTTCCAAGGATGGCTTTGTCTTCATTTTGCCCAGAAGAGCAGATGCTGACCCAAACCTTCATCTGCAGGCATTCTGGGTCTATGGACTGTGCAATATAAGAAAATCTAGCCACCTCTAGATTAAATTTCTAAAGACAAACGTGCTGCCTGTGGTATCACAGGCTGTCAAAGAAAACGAATTAACAAAACATCTTAACAGAAGCAAAACACATACTCAGGCGAGAATATTTATTCATTGATATCAGAGTATATGCAGTTGCCTCCCTCAAACCTTGTGAGACCAATTATTTTATTCACACTATTTCAAAATTCCACTTCATTGCTTCCTGCTGTGCAATGGAGGTGTAACAACTACAAGAGGGGCCTGAACCTCTGTGTCTTACACAGTTCAGTCAAGTAAAACTTAGTTTTTTGTTTTCCAGTTCCCTCACAGTTTTTGGGCTATTGTCTTCTCCTGTTCTATTTGAATTTTTTCTATTTCTATGTGAATTTATAGGTGTGTTCTTCTGTGGCAAAGACATCTCCTTTTTATTTCTGGTATGACTGACAAAAAATGATAGAGTCTAAACAAACTTAGCATGAGTGCTTTGCAGTCTTCAAGCAAGCCCATGGGAACATACTTTGCATAAACCTATTCACACAATGCTCAAAAATATTAAGTGGAAAGTGTAGAGAAGTAATAAAGATGTCCGTTATCTTAATACAATTTGCTTCTTCATCACAAAAATCAATTATGTCTTTTTTCCTAGATCTGTGCCATTATTTGTAACCTGGACCATTATTAGAGCTTTATGAAGGACAAAAGAAAAAAGCAAACCATAATGCTTTATGCAGCATAAGCTGTAACACTACAGGTGAGTTTAGGTCTCAGGGATTTACTCAAACACTTTCCACAAATTTCACAGCCTAACGCTCCCAGAAGAATAATTGTCATTCTGACAAACACAATCTCCCTGGTGAAAGCAAGATTGCACTTAATGATATTTTAAAAAACCCCAAACCTCATTATAAATATATATNTGAGAAAATGTTTATTCTGATTATTGTAAAATTTGATACTTTCAAGTGCTGATTCCAATTAGTGTAGGAACCTTGCAGTAATAAGATTGAGTAGGAAACAGGGATTCGTAACAAAGTATTAGTTTCAACTGATAATTGCTGTGAGTCATTTCTTTTCCCATCCAGCCTCTCACCAGTGTGTTCCTGATATCCGAAACCCCAAGAAGCAAAGTTTATTTTGTACATTATATACAGGCAAAACAGGGAAAACAAACCACAGTTCCCTACACACTGAATCACAATGTGCCAACTACCAATTTTTGGCAGGAGAGGAAGCAGGGAGTTGTTCCATACTACTAGACCAAACCAGAAGAAGAGATTGCATGCAGGGGCAGGTTGAAGGAGCCACACCAGTAGTTATTCATTCTATGCTCACCAGTTGTCAGCAACTGGCAGCTTCCTAAAGCACAGCTCTGCCAATTACATTGCTGCTGAAGAGGGGCTCAGAGCTGACATCTCCCAACTGAGGTCACACTGCACCTCTTCCAATAGCTTACACCTGCTATGCTACCCAGCACAAGCACAGGCATCTCCCTCTTCCCACAGCCACCTGCAGAAGCCCCAGGTAAGGGCTTTTAGGGCTCCCTCTCGCCCAGGGTCCCTGGGGCACAGATACCTACCCCACCTAGCCTCAAATAAGTGACCACAAATTCGCACCATTGATACTAGAGCAAGAGTGGGTGGGAATTTTGTACCAGCAGGTGGACTCTGGACCTCCTTTTTGTTGGTATGAGGGACATGTGGAATTTTGTCTAAAATAAGATCTCTTACCCTTCCCATGTGAGCCTGCAAAGGGTTCTCTTCTTCATTTCCTACATGTAGATCCCTTATGAACCTTTCTCATTTTTCACCCTTTCCAGAACTGTCTTGAGGAGCTTCCCTCTAGAGCAGCCCTGCCCAATAGGCAATTTGGGCAACAGGGGTAAGCAGGCTCCGTTTAACTCTTTCCAGGCTGCTACAGTGGAAAGGAAAGGGTGCTTGTACCTCCACATGGGTTATGAAGTGTTAAAGCAATTGTGTTGGAAAATGGGCTGATCTGTTATCTAGGGGTAAAGGGTGAAGAAGGCAGGGGAGCTCCTCGTGGGCTGGTGAGGCTGATATTGCAATAGAGCATTGTGATTACCTATTCCAATTTTTTAAGAATGTTGCAAAATCAAACGAGTGCGAAGAATTGTTGTGAAGTGATTAAAGAGCTGAAGCAAATTCTGCACAGGGAAAGATTTTAAAAAGTAGTTCATTTATTTGGCAACAGTGAGCCTAAGAATATTGACTATAGTACATAGCTGTCTGCATGGAAAAAGAAAACAAACCCCTGTAGTAATTATCTATGCTATCCAGAACTATAAAAAATTTCAAATGAGAAAGCTCATGTTTTAGCTTTGAGTGAAATTTAACTTTCAGGAATCCACTCATGAAGCAAATTAATGTATTCCTCTTTTTGTTTATTATCTTCATTATTTCAGAGGTTATAACTTGGTAGTACTTTTTTTCCTTAATATAAAAATCATTGTACCTCTGTGCCATCAAAAAAATTATTACCCATATTAGAATATATATTTATTAAACACAGAAAAAAAAAGGCAAGTAAGCAGTGAATCTGGTTGCTTGACTATTAATTATGACCTTGGCAGAAACCCAACATTTAGTATCTTTTTTAGAAAGGATCATAAGTTTCTAAAGGCATTTTAGAACTAAGAGGCAGGGGAGAGCTAGAAATAAACTCCTTCTCAGGGGAAATAAAGGCAAAAGTCATGTACTTTCTGGTTTGGATGCTAATCAATTTATGGGAGATTCCTAGAGAGTCTGATATAAAAGTTAATGGGTTTTCTCCGTGGCAGATCTCCTTAGAAAGTTCTCTGAATATCCATAGGAAACTTAAATCATCCTTCCAACTGCATTTTAAATTGATGTTCTTGAAATATCTCAGTAAAGAAGGTATTCTGTATTACAACTTCTGTAGTTGTGACAATAGTTTTTCAAGCAGTCTACTCCTTTAATCTTTATTAAACCCTGTTAAAACCCTTCCAAGAAAGTTTAACTATGGTTGAAATTTTGCATAATTTTACATAATTTTACCTTCTTCGTGATGTATGGAGAGGAGCCAGCAGCTCAGCTGGAGCGGCATGCTGCCCTTCATGGTGCAGATGAGACTGGGGTGGGGATGTGCTTTGGCTGAGCAGGTCCATGGGGAGCCCTGGCCTCCTGCACCGCCAGGCTGGGGACACACTGGATGCAGCACAGATCTCTTCCAGAACACCCGCTGCTGTGTGTCTGTTGTTGAAATGAAGTCATCAGTATATGGATGTGGCCTGGCTACTTGGAAAATCTGGGAGATCCCTGGGTCAGAAATGGCCATTGCAAGTGCCCGCTCCTTTCTAACTTAGCCAGAAGGATCTGTACATAAAGTTCCTTTCCTATCGTCACATGAGATTTTCTGTGACACTTTGCAGGGAGCATGAGAAATTTAATGGAAAGTTCAATGAGCAAGTTTTTGGGTGTCTTAGCTCCTCTCTGAGTTCTAAATCCAACAAACTGCAGCCAAGTGGATGTAGTGGCCAGAGAGCATGGCTGTCATCTCAGCAAGGCAGCTTTTGCTCCCAGCAAGGAATGCCATGGGTACCAACTCTATCGATGTTCACCTTCGCATAGTGTGCTTCTGCCATGGAGAGACAGAAGTTAAACCACTGGAAGTCTCTGTGCCATCGCAGGCATGTCCTGCTTTTCTGTGTACTGTTTGGCCAAAAACCTGACTCATAACCTGTTGTTTTGAAACTAAATCACTGAAATGGTATCTAAGGAAAATAACAGCCGAGCCCTGGCTCCTGGGGGCATTTTGCCTATGTAGAGGATGGCCTTCTATGGCTCTAGAGAAAATGACAACAGGGAAGGTGGAAGGATATGTGCAATGTTATTAAAACCTAAAAAAGAGCAGTGGTGGAATGGCAGAGGAAAGCATCCATACTCTCTAAAGCCTGGGATTTTGTTACAGCTTTGTCTGTATTCCTATATTAGATAAAACTTTAGTAATAATATTGTCCAATCAATTCAGAAATTCATGCAGCAGTACTTGCCCCAGTGACTTCCTGCAGCAGCACCCACCAGCTAACGAAAATCTGCTTAAAGAAACATCAATTTTTTAAAAATATTTTTTTGAAGGAGGATGCAAGAAGGCAGGGGCATGATCACGCTGCAGGTTCACAAGGGTCACAGGCTGACATTTTTAATCTTGAAGCTATGACACCACAATTGTAGATGTCTTTTAGCAGGAGATGAGTAAGACAGTTTTGGCGTTTGTGTGTCTGTAACACATAACTTGGTGGCTGAAGGAAAAGCCCCCTCAGCACCAGCTCTGAACAGTAGCTTGCATCTTGATCAGTCTGCTTTTACTGAAGTGGGCTTTTTTCACAGAGGCCTGTTTTCACCTCTGTGCTTCTCTGCCCTGTGGTTACCATCATCCCCATTGACCAAGTTGTGACCGGAGAGTAAAAGTGATTAATGAAGCAAATTCTCCCTTCTTACCTCACAGTAAAGTTCTGGATGGAGGCATGTTTCTATAGTAACAATAATGTCTTCAGAAGAATTTGTTTGTTTATCTCCTGGATTAATTCTTTGGAGCCTTACAATGTTTGGAATTTAAAACATCTTTCTTCTCCACAGAAAGCAGATTGTTTCTTCATTTATAAAGAACAACAAAAATTAAAGAACATACTGAATGACATTTAATATTACTAAAATAGGATATTTCTACCATTTTATAATGCCAACAAACACTCCAAACCAGCCCCTCCCCACCCCAAAATAACTAAGCATGCAAGGAATATCTGTGAAATATGCTGAAAAGAATGGATGAAGTAGTCTTTTCATTTGGCAGAGGAGGGCAACGTCTCATGAAAAGAAGGCAAAGGTGTTTCTTCTAAAACACAATCATTTCAGTTCATAATGAAACCATTCTTTACACTCCAGAATACCATGCAGTATCTTTTTAATAGGATGGAGGTTTTGAGAAACACTTTTCTTGTTTGCAGGTGCCTTTGTACAAATGCTTAGGAGCATGTATTTTTGTGCCAATGGGATAGAAAAACTGCTTGAATTTCCAGAAACACTTGGACATTCTTTTGCATTTCCCTGACAACAGAAAAATGACACAATGCTGTTCCTTCATGCTGGCTCTATGCAAGGGGTCCTCTACACTCTCAGAAGGATCAGTGTATTTCAGTCAGTCTTTGCATTGTGCTGAAATTAGTTTGTGGAGAGCAGGGTCTTTAATTCTTTCCATTTTTTCTAAATATGAATTCCATGCCTTTTCTCCCTGTCTAAACAGATATTTGGGGCAGAATGCATACTAAACCATCCCGTTTTCAGGTGAGTTTATGGGTCAGTACAGGTTACCTACCTAGAATATAGGAGTTTGATTTATGTGACACTCTGTGTCATTGCAGAGCATGGTCTGGTACACTCCTGCAGTTCTGTACACTGTCCCTTCTATTTTGGAAGATGTGGGAGGCTACTATTCTGGTCTTTATTTCTTTACTTTAAAAACTGTCCCAGATCTTGACATGGTCCTGGGTAACCTGCTCTAGTGAAAGCCTTATTGAGCAGGAGACTCAGCTAGGCTAGATCATCCCCAGAGTGACTAGATCATCCCCAGAGATGCCTTCCAACAAAAAAGCAGTTCTATTCAGAGGGGGTTATGTTTTGCCTTGCTTGCAACTTTCTGCAGAATATTCCCATGCATCTCAAAACTGTAAGACCAGGCCAAGAGTTCTTATTTCACACTTTTGCACTCATTTTGTGCAATGCTGGCCACAGCGGACTGAAGCTTGTCAGATAATGGGAGGCAAGGAGAGACACACAGAGACATTACACAGGATGTGCAGAAGTCACCAGGGAAAACAGATTTCTCCTCATTACTGGGGAAGAGGTAACAAACACCCAGCAAGCTGCAAAGTGAGCAGCAGAGCTCTGGCAGATGTGCTGTGTGCTGCGGTTGGACCTCATGGCTGCACTCCAGGTGGCTCCGGGGCTATTGTGCCTCTTTCTGCTCTAACAGGGATCTGGAACAAAGGCTGATGTGGCTCATCAGGAAGATTCAGGAGATCTGCCAGTAGGATACAGAACCCTCTGATATCCTATATCCCCCTCAAACATTGCTCTTAGGCTCCAGTTTTCAGTATCACATAAGCTCTTGGTTGACTTCTCTCAAAAGATACATAGACAAATTTAAACATTTTTACCAACTTGAAAAATGTTGCATAAAACCTGGGAATAAGCATTAGTAATGGAATATTAACCTTTTCAGTATTGTTAATCCGTTGTTTTAATTTTATAATCCTTGAGCACAGAAAAAACATGAACTGTGGCAAAGGAGCATCTACAAGTACGATATAATCCATGATTTTCTGCAGTTTGTATTCTGTAAATTCTTTCACTTGTGCTCTGACAGTAGTATTAATCTGGGCAAGCAAAAACTGTTATAATCACTGTTTAGAGACAAGTTACCTGGGAAGTTAAAAAAAAAAAAAAAAAGCAGTTCTATTCATGGAAGAATACCTGTGGATATGACAGATGTCTATGTCATGGCTCCTACACATGGAGTCAAATAGCTCTGCAGAGGTGATTTTGCAACCTTACAGTCTTGGGAATAACTTTAAGAGCACTTGTAACTATTTGTCATTGCTTTAGGTATTTTTCTCATAGTTTTCAAGATAAGGCTCAGAAACTGACAATCACATTTACATCACCTCCACAGAAACTGTTATTTCTGCCACAATTTTGCGTATTACTTCCAAATATGCCAAATCCTCTGCATACTACTTGTTTCTAAACTGGCAATGTGCAGGATTTTAGTCTATTTTAATGTACCTTTTTGGTAGTTGAACCCCGGTACGTAACAACTAAAACCATGAAAACTGAAACCAGTTGAAAACTGGTATGAAGGCTGAAGCATACAGTGTTCATTTGTTTCTTCACACAGCTTGCTATGTCCTAAGACTTTACATTTTCCAGCTTCAGCATCTTTTGTGTTGGACTCCATAAAATAAGCTAAAGAATTATATTTTATCTCAGCATTTTTGCTGAACTGGAATACGTGTGAAAATTTCTCATCTCCTTAAAGAAAAGGCACTGTAGAAGGTGTATATTTCTCTGTATGTAACAAACATCACTATACCTATTGTTCACATTCCATAAAATGGATGGACAGGTTCTCAATGACCATTCATAATATGGTGTTCACACTGATATGGATAGAAATCCTGGGAAATAGACAGAGATAAGATTTATTTCTGAGAAAACAGTTTATTTTCATTTGAAGACTCTTACTTGCTCTTACTAGGATTCAAAAGAGTATTTCTTTTTCAACATACATGATCTCTATCTTACTTGTCAAGTTCTCCTTACTGCCTGTGGTTGGACTGTGGTTAGGTCTGCAAACCAAGACAAATCCTAAAAATACCTGTTAAAATGTCTGTCCACATTTCTGTGGGATGAATCAGAATTGATGTGTGCAGCATCTTTTTATGCAGTGTCCCCCCTTCTGCCTAGACTGAATGCTGGTTACTTCTGCCGGGAGAGTCCTGCTTTCTAGAATTTGTCTTCTACAGGTCCATTTGCAACTTCATGAGAAGCTGTGGGGTTTTTTTGCTCAAGACTATCCCAGTTGAGTGCTGGGTCATGAAAACTCCTTAGAAGGGTATCCCAGCCCACTTTCCCTGGAAATTTGTTGGAATATAGCTTTGAGTCAATTGAATACTCATCAGCCTCTGAGGGATCATTAAGCTAAACTATTCTATTTTAAGCTAAACTAGTCTACTTTAAGGTATTAGAAAGCAAAACACTTGGATTTTTAAACCATGAAACAAGCCAGTTCCAAAGTTTATAACCAGCTCAAGGGAACTGCAAACATCACATGCAAAAGAAAGGACTGTGCTGTCTTTCTCTTAGTGGTGTCATTTTAATATAAATCTTCCTTGTCACAAGATCTTTCATGGAATCAGCCCTTAACTCAAATAGCATTATCTGAGGGAGGATGAAGTTAAAGAGCTGTGATGGAATGAAGTAAAAAATTTAAAAAGTTGTATTATCAAAAGGAGTCCTGTGTGACTCATTCAGTTATTTCATACCAGTATAAGCCCATACTCGAACCACATTTTCATTGATTTTCATCATATAAAAACAATGTATAATTTTGAGTTTAATGTGTTCTGTATAAAGACAGAAAGATATTTAAAAGTATAATGGTAATCATCTGCCTATAGCACAGAATATTATACCTGGATGAATTTTATTGCCTTTCTGCATGGTACTCCGAAACAGGAGCAGGAATTTGGAGACACTACAGTCTTCCAAACAAGAAATAGAACAGATGAAGCAGATAACTGGCATATCCTGGACAGTGAGATTTTACTTTTTGATTAAGCACAATTTAATTAACTTTTGTGTTGCTGTGTAGCAGTGGATGTTCAGTATGGTGAAGGGAGATGTTGCACTTAAAATTATTATACACCAGAGTATAATAGGGGGTTGGAAAGAAAAATGTTTGGAAATCAACAAGGGAGAGAGTTGCTATTCCTCTTGCAGCTTTCCCATGGCGTGCTTGCTGCACACTCACTTGTGGGTGGTGGCATGTGTTCATAGCCAGTACTTTGCACAGGACCTTCCTCCTTCAGATCATGAGATGAACCTGCTTGCAGAGTGAACCAAGGCTGTGCCAGTTGCTAAACCAACTCCTGTGCCTGTTGTAGGAACTGGAAAATACTCAGCAGATGAGTCAGAAAGGATGAGCTCATGGCCCAAGCAGATTAATGCTGCAGAGGATACAGTTTTCCTGTCACTGCCTCAGCCTCAGATGACTGTGAGGAGCTGCTATAGTTGCTAACTATTTGGCTTTGCCCCAAAATACTCCTAATTTTAATCTAGTCTGGAACCAGCAGTAGAATGAAAACCACCCTGAAGATGGTTTTGCAGTATCAGTAGCCTCTGTGCTGCTCAAAAAAAATGCATTGAGATAGTATTACTTTTGCAAACCAAACATCATCATATAGGAAGCCTTGACATTATAACGACCATGAAATTGCAATATTATGTTGGCCATGGATGCCTTAACATAGCCTTCATTTAAATGGTACTTTGGGTGGAAATAGAAAGACTGTGCAACAACAAATTGCATACAGATTTTCAGGCTAGGAGATCTTTAGTGCTCACCTGGCAAACTCAAGTCAGATACTACCTTTTATTCCATGATACCCTGATCCATACAAAGCTCCATCCCACTGTCTTCAGTGGGTAAGGTATGTTTGTATAAACTGTAAGTCAAACTGGCATCTGGATAAAAATGAACTGCATTTGAAGCTTTTTGGCCAGCCTTAACCTGAATACCAAAGAAAGATTATGCTTCCATATGTAAGTTTTTCTAGTACAGCACTTCCTTAAGTCTTTTTGAGACTGTGCATTCTCCAGCTATCCTGAATGCAATCCTTCACATTTCCAAGACCAACAGGTCTTTTAAGACAATGAGAGGTAATGATCTTGTTTTAAAGACAAGCAAAGAGAGGAAGATATGAAAGCTATCTAAAAACCTGGTTAAGCAAATGGAGTTCATAGTTCCTTACTTACCTCCTTAGATCTAAGTGAGCATTTTCATTCTGCTTTAATTCAGAAAGCAATGTTCATTTAGACAAAAAAATCAACTGTAAATACAAAAAATACTGAGTCCAAGATGATGATACTGACATCATTATTTTTGTAATAATCACAATAGATTTATGGAATATTTTTATTGTAGCACAACAGTCCTCCATCTCACACCACTGAACAGTTTCAGGCAAGACTAACTTAACTAGTTTACTGCTGAGGAAACTAAGTTAACTGTCCAAAGTCTATACTGCTGAAGAATGCTCTGTCAAAGGGATGGAGCTGTAAAACCCATACACGTTGTACTCTACCACTTGTGAATTACTTATCAGTAATATTCATTCATGGGAAGAGCAGAAATCTGAGATACAGCATTGGTTTCACTTCAGTCTAGTCACAAAAGCTAGAAATTATATTACAAATCTAAAGTCAGTTTCAAATGCAAACACTTTAATTCCATAAACACTTTAAAAAATATTGTTTCTCCTATAGCTACATGATTCTTGAAGAATGTTTTATGTATAATACTAACAGAAATCTTTACAGACATTTGGCTGTCAATAATTTTTGTTTTGGAAGGTAGAAATTCACCAGGCAACCACATCCTTTGTGTTGCTAACAACTAGTGTTCCTGGCAATTAATATATTATATAAGTTGGGTTTTTTTATTTCAAATTCATGCAGTACCTTGGTAGTCCATTCACTGTATGCTTGATAACCTTAAGAGAAAAGACCTGCAGTATAACCAAAGTTCTTTGCTGCAGCAATAGTTTTGCTTCTCTGAATGTCCAAGTATCACCAGCCTGTCTGGACTACTCCAGTGTGAGCTTAGGGAGGAAGTTGAAT
>VXBB01021903.1:0-66098 GCA_013399915.1 Illadopsis cleaveri
AACAGCATTAGGATCCTGAACTAAACTCCATTGAAATAAATTGTAATCTTTGCTGTATTTTGAGGGGTTTTAAAGCATTTGGTTCACTGCTCTGTGTCGACACTTATCCAGGAGCAACCTTCCTATCTCCTCATGGAAGAAAGGATTTCTTTTTTGCAGCTCCTCTTTGTTGCCAGATGAAAACAAATTAGACTCATGTCTCTCACTAAGAGCCACAGACAAGCCAAGCCATTTGAAAAGGAAAAGCAAAATAACTTGCACCAAAAAAAAAGTTTTTAATTAAAAAAAAGTTTTGAAGTATTGCATAAAGAATCATTAATTTTTGTCCTAGCAATTACATGATATTATATCCGTATGGAGGTTATTTGCTGTCATTTCAAGTCTATAGTAGGCTATTTGCTCTGGGCTGTTTCCTTTTTTTTTTGTTACTCCCCTTCTTTTAGAAGAAGTAAATTAAACTACCTCATGAGGAGGAATTTTTCTATTTCCTGTTAATTTTCTTCTTCCTTTTTTCTTTCCTTTTTTTTTCCTTTTAGGACAGAGAATTCTAATCATCACGTTTGACCCTGTACATCCTCCCACCTGCTCCCTTACAAAGCTCCTACCAAAAAAACTATTTTGTAACCCAAAGTAGTAACTCATCATGAATTAAATCAGAACAGAAGTTATGCTGTCTCTGCCTCCCCTGATTTGGACTGTATTTCTCTGTGTATAATTTTTCTTCCAGAGGATGCAGCAGAAGCTGACACTACCCAAGGAAGAGGGGGCTGCTCCAGATTGCAGCTGCAAGGAAGTGCAAAATGGTGAAACATGGCAAAATGATGAGGCATGGCAAAATCTTATTGATCCTTTCTCTCTGCCCAGGCATGGATAAATATCATACCTTCTATATTTCCTGCTTGTCTCAGGAGCAAAATTCCTAACATAATTTAGACTGTACAATGCTCTCTGTTGTATATGCAGAGCTAATGGCATGGGGGTTTCGTCCCAGCCAGCCAAGAAATGCAACTTTCAAAGGTCAGAATCACAGGGGCAGTAACACCTAATGGAAGAAATAGATGGGCTTGCTAGATGGATTTTTAAATTTTGAAGTGTCCTCTAAACCACTTGCATTTATTATTGACCTGCAAGTGTATTCACATAGCTGTAAAGGGATACTTGAGAAAAATGTCAAGTTGAATTTAAACACTTAAAATTGAAAATTGACCAAATGGTCCCAAAGCATTTAAGAAATCAGCCAACTGGGTGCTTTTCTCATTCTTTCTCCACCTGGTTCAATGCAAGCTAATTTTTCACTGGGAACTTCTCCCTGTAAGACACGTATGCCTGCACAGGATAGTTGGGGGCATAAACTGACAGATGTCTCCAGCTACTTATTTATATTTGTCCTATCTAAGGAGCTGGGTAACTCCCAAGGGCTCTTGTATGTAGCCTCAGAGTGAAGATGCCTAAAATGTTCCTGGCAGAACTCTTTCAAAGGTGGCAGCCTTATGAGACCACTTCCTCTTTTGATCTGTCACAAAGCAAGTACTCCAAAGAAGAAGGAATAATTATTTTCTTAGTTTTATCCAATTCAAATCTTTCTGCACTTCTGCAGTGAAGCTCTCTGGGCTCTAATTTATTGGGAAATTTGTCATCTGTTTTATTCATTGTCTAGGTTAAAAATGTATCTCAAGTGCAAAGGTGGTTTTTGTTCCCAAAAAGCTTCCTTGGCTCAAAGAGCTGAGCCATTGTCAAGGTGAAGGCGAGTGTAAGGCACTCGTCACAAAACAGCCACACCAGGGCCTAAACCAGAGCATTTTCAGAAGTGGTTGATAGCACAAATAATTCTGCATACCATGTACACATCTGTTTCAAGCTGTCTGAAACACAGTGCTTATCTGAAAGAAGAAGGGAAGGGATACTTTCTTTCCATATGGATTTGTCAAACTGTTCCACATGAATTAAGATTGTTTTGATATCAGGCTTGATGGGATAAAACAAGAAATTAAGCATTTTGGTTTTTTAAGACAGCTCCCATGTATTTTATACTGCCAAGCAAGCTGTAGAAATTTAGTCTGGGCAAAACCATAGTATGTCTTTAGATAAAAATCTGTGCTCAGAAAATTATTGGCAACAGCTTGCTGTCAATGTGCATCAGTGAGGCTCCAGAATTTTGTCTGTTGTGGATCTGGGACTATTCAGCATTTTCATAGACTATTGTACTCTGTTTGGAAGCCATCTACTGAATTTGTAGTTAATGAATAATAACAACCATACTGTTGCACAGACAGCTGTTAAGCAGCAAACAGCTGCATTGCTGCCTGGGAGGCAGTTCTGCCCTGGGGGATTCTGCTGTGTCCCTGCATGTGCTGCTGTGAGCTTAGAGGACTCTATGAGGTACAAACACCCTCCAGGAGAGTGTGGCAGTAACAAACTTCATGAAAATTGGTTACAAATTCACTGATAATAGAACCTTCGCATCCTGCACTCTCTTTCTGCTCCCATTTTATTTTTCTCTCCCAAGGATGTTTTATGCTATTGGCAGGAATTACAGTGATTGCTTAGTAATCCAGGGCCATTCAACTTTGCATCCTGGAAACTTCTGCCCTCCCAAATACACCCACCTTTGTCCCTTTGGTCCCATCATATATTATTCTCTTCCCTCATAATATCTGTTTTCTTCAACTTTGTCACTCCTTATCTTAAATTATATCTAAATTGCATAGTTATTTTGGCTTGGTTTTTCTTTTTTTCCCTTTTTAAAAAACTTTTTGCTATTATGCATTGCTTTTTGTTCAGGCT
This sequence comes from Illadopsis cleaveri, assembly GCA_013399915.1. Taxonomy (NCBI): domain Eukaryota; kingdom Metazoa; phylum Chordata; class Aves; order Passeriformes; family Timaliidae; genus Illadopsis; species Illadopsis cleaveri. The sequence continues at coordinate 2,785 of VXBB01021903.1, forward strand.
TCTGAAGTAGCTGACAAAAAACCTTCTCCCTGTGGGCTTTTCATGTTGGCATAAGGCTGAAAAATCGATGAAGTACCAGTCTTAAGAGGTGCAGTTTTGTGTCTTCATTATTTGGTAGCAGAAGTTTCAAAGACACAGGTCTAGACTCTAAATTTAATGGCATTGAATTTTAGGTACACCAAGACATTTAAGGTGAGCAACACACAGTAAAAACAATTTCAGGGATTTCTACATGTGCATGGGAAAGTTTCCAAGACCAAAACTGAGAAGCCTAATTGATTTTGGAAGAATGTTAGAATGGCTAGCATGTAACATGTTGAGCTGATCAACTTAATTCAACCTTGCTTGCTTACCACTGCCTTCTCAGTCCAGCACTGGGGCTTCTTACTTACAGGGAGTAAAATATGAGCAGCCAAGTCCCGTCATAAACTGTCAGCTCAAATAATCCTTTCTTCCAGGAAGGAAAACACTGATATCCCTTCATGCCTGGAAGCAGACCACCTGACTTATTAAGGTAATCTTCACTTCTGTAAGCATGCAGACAACTGGGAAGAGGATTAGGTTTCTTAAATAAGCATTAGATGTAGAAATGTCTCCTCCTCCCTTCTTTTGTCCAATCGACTCATTTTAGTAAACTTACTCCTGTCTTTCTGAAATACTCCATAAAAATGAGATTACAGACATTCATATAATCCTGGTAAAGTTGTTCCAGCCTTGTATGGATTGCTTAGCTATTTTGGAAACCAAAATATCTAATTTTGGTGATTTTGTATTTTTCCTAAAAATTCTGCTTATTTTTTCCTGAATAGTCGTCAGGAAGGTGGCTGTTCATGCACAAATCTTGCAAAATTATACCAAGTCACTGGAGCAGAGACTAAACTGTTTCCATAGCACCTGGTAAATGGGCCAAATGCAACACTACATGAACTTACTCCCAGATCCATGTTTACTCCTCAGCAAATGAATATTCAAGTGGAATAGTCTGGGCAGGAGAAAGTTTTACATCAAGTTCCTACAACCATTAACATCAAGGTGTATCAAATTTATTTTTTTCACCAGATCAGATATTTTTGCTTTCCTGACTCCCATATGCTGCATAAAGGCACAAACTGCTGAATACATGGATCATGAATCTGATTTGTCTCCACTCTGAGGCTGGTGAAAGAATTATTATTCTTATGATGTTCTTTAGGCTTACATATGGAATAAATGCCAAGTAAGTTGTAGGTGTCAACAAAGCATAACCTTATGCATCTCTGGTGTATCAGCAAGCACTGAGAGAATATAGACCTCAACAGGGCTCTGCTGGGATGTCTCACATATCAGTAACCTCCAGGTTCTGACAGTCATCTATGAGTCTTCCATGCATAATTTATGCTCTGTATTAAATAATTATTTTTTTAAAATCTGATTCTAAGATCATTAGCACTTATTCACCACTATTTTCCCCAAATTAATTCCTTGGGGTGTATTGAAGTTATGGGAAGTGAGACATTTGTCATACTTAAATGGAGACAAATAAGGAAAGAAGGCTGGAAACAGTGCAACATTTGCTTTGGTGGGGGTGAGTGGTGTCACTGATCATTAGTATACTTCAGGGAGATCAGGTTTTGATCCTGTTACAAACAAATGAAGTGTGTAAAATGTTCATTAAATAATTATACTTTCTGTCATGAGAGAGGGAGGAGGTGGAAATGATCCTTTTTCCATCATTTCTTTGTATGATGACAAATACTTTACAATAAAACTTCACAAAGCCAACCATAGTAAGTGATGCACTCTCAAGGGGTGATCTCTCTGTCCTGTTCTTGTCTGCTTTGTGTTGGAGTTCAACCAACATTTCATTTCTATAGGATGAAAGCTAGATGTGTCACCCAGGGATGTTTCCTTCCCATGTTGGGAAATGAGGAATAAGCCAGGAGGAACAACTCCCACCCCACTCCCTGCCTGGATGCCTTTTCCTTCCTTCTTGTAACCCAAGAAAGAAGGGCTGCCCTTGACACTTCAACTTGCTATTTTTCACTCCTCTGAGCCCAGATTTGCAGCTTTCCTCATTGCGTTTCATTGAAGGAAAAGTGGAATCTAGGGTAGTGGTAAAGCTCATCACAATTTTTATATACATTTCATAGTTTCTTTCACTATAGTCTTCAGTTCAACCCAGAGGAACTTAGATACCTTTGAAACCTCTTCCTTTCTACTAAATTTATTTGAAATTTGCAATGGGTTCAAAATTGAGGAGAGAGATAAGGGATATTATAATATCAGCCTTTTTCTCTCCAGAAACTGCACTTAGAAAAACATAATTAGTGGAACTAAAAAGAAGTAATCTGCTTTTTTCCTAGTACTTGTTCTGTTGCATACAGATGGCAGTTGCTGCACATTGTTTGAAGAGTCTCTTATTTTATGAAGTACATATAATTTATATGGTAAACAAAATTATATGCCAACATATTTCTGTGATATTTTCAGTTCTCTTTTTTAAAATCCAAAAATACCATGTATTTAAAATTCTTCAATTTAAAAAATGAGAGCACAGATTAAAAAACTCAAAGAAACCTTGAAGAACTTTTTTTATAATTATCATATGATTTTATAATAACTAGGAAGGCAGGAAATTACTCAAGATAGAGCTTTCTCCCTTCTGTGCCTGACTCCTTCCAGAGTCTGAATCCCTCATAACATCTCTGGAGCTCACCCATATGAGAAACAGCTGCAGTTTAACTGTGCAAATTCTGCACTCTAGCTGGGAAATGTCTTTTGGTTAATTGCTTGGGGAAAAGGAAAGAGAAAATTCACCACTTTAGCTATTGTTTTTAAAAGGCAGTATGGGAGTAGTTTAACTCATGAAAATCCAAGGAAGAATGACAAATTTCATATTGTACTCAATATGGACATGGTAACAGTTTTCTAAATGTTCAGTATACAGAGTATTAATGGACAAATATGAGCAGGCTGTGCATTGATTAAGACACAAATGCAGAAGATAGCAATGCAAACTAACTCACAAATTCTGTGGTTTCACAGCCTGCCTGTCAAGTGTACGTAACACTTAAATAAAGTAAGAGGCACTCTAAAAATGCCTGTCCAGAAAAGGCTTTCTTATTCAGGAAAGACAGTTCCACAACATTGCTGATAAACAAGCTGGCAACAATTTTAGCAATACAAAGGTAGGGGTTTTAAGGATAGATGTTTAGATAGGATTCATAGAGATCCCTCAACAGTTTTAAAAGCATATTCCTATAATAGTTTGTCCTATGGAAGTTGTCTGAAAGAAGATGTTGAAATACTGAAAGATCCCCCTAAAGTCTTTGATGGACTGATCAATGTATAACTGCTATGAGTGAGTTTATTTGTTATGACTATACCAATAATAATTTTTGTGGGAGAGTTCTGAAACAGGCAGCTGAAGACTGTGAATTGGTCACTTTTTAAAAGCTGTGGAAGCAAAGAAAGGAGAAGATGGTTGGGCATGTTTGTGTGCTTGGTGCCCTTTCTAGGGACATAAGGGTCCAATACTGTTCTTGAATCCAAATGAAAAGTACTGTCAATTCCACTGTTTTTATCCTAAATACAAAAATGTCCAGATTGTTGTATTTATTTCTATATTTACAGTTGTAGTAAAACCTGTTTATAATCTACAGCTAGAAATACACCTACAAATTCATGAGCCCTGTAAGTTTTCTGTTTTCCAAATAGTGTGTTTGTGACTCACAGAATTGGCTAATTTTATATCCTCATCTCTTTTACATGGTTTTTCTCCTTACTTTCTAGGTTCTTGATTGTGCAGCCAGATCTGCGCCCATTTCAAGACTCAGCTTGTCACAGGAAGGAGAGAGACTCCATGTCTATCCCTGAACAAAGCAGGACAACATTCTACTCCTGAGAAGTTCAGAAGACCTCTGTGGAAAAGGGTGACACTAATTTTGGGTGGTTTCAGTCACTCAATTGCTGTGGTGTGGTTCTTCCACTGCATGTGTCACCCAAAACTGTGTGCAGCCTGACAGGCTGTGGGTGACTGCATTTTGCTGGTGCCCTCGGATCATGGGAAACCAAACTATTAGGAAGTCTGTCACAGTGAACCACAGTCAGACCCTGTAAACATCTGAAAATATTATTGTGGTTTGTGCCTGCCTTGTTGAGTGTTCAAAGATAAGACCAGATACCAGCAGGATGTATTTCTTCTATCCTGAAACCAACTTTTCAGTGGGGGGAGGGACACTGGGTATTAACTGCTTGGTTAAAAAAGAAACAATTGAATTTTTTTCTCAAGAAATTAAAGGAGAAATGGGAAAGGGGAAGTCAACAGACTGACACTTCCCTTATTTACCAACCCTTGCACAAATATATGTATGGAAAAGGATACATTAGAACAATATAACTAACTGGATCTGCCATAATGAGGGTTCAGGAGGAGAGGCTGCATTTATCAGAGAAATTGGATCAAACATGAAAGTTAAATAGAAGCAAGAGACTGTTAATCTTTTCCCATTATTGGCACTAATCCCTCAAGTGAAGGACATAAACAGAAAACATCCCAAATTGAAGGGAAGACCAAAAGAATCTTATGTGCCTGGTTTTGCTAACTCATGAGTGCTTTGTTGATCTCAGTAACAAAACAGAAGCATATAAAATCTAAAAACTTCATCAGGCAAAAGATATAAAATAAAAAATAAAAAGAAAAGGAGGGACAAAACCAGAAAGGCACAAAACAGACATAACTAGCGAGGGGCAGAAGGAATTATTCTATATGCCCATTGGGAGCAGAGGGGAGAAAAGCAAAGATAATTCCACTACCCTACAGTGGGAGGTATAGACATGGTCACCGCTGAGAGGAGAGCAGAAATGTAGAACAGCAAATAATAGCAAATGTTGGAGCCTATAGCAAAGCAGGAGGAGGGGAGAAAATTCTAGGCCTGGAGATGATTGGAAATTGTATTACAATGGTTAAGAAAACACAGAAAAAATCCCAAACCCAAACCATGTAGCCAAATATAGAACTTGTCTTTAAAACAGAAAAGAAAATAGAAGAAATTGTGGACGATTCAACTGAAGCTGAGGTCCTAGAAAAATTCTGGGGAAAAATGATCCAATCATTTGGGAAAACCTAGAAATATGAAGTAAGAATGATTGAAAATTACACAAATTCATTGGGAACTGGAGATTTTAAACACAAAATTTCACTTTTGTTTCCTTAACAGACAGGCCTGGTTGACTTCAGTAAACTTTTGGCTATTTCAAAAGCCACGTAAAAATGTGTTCTTTGTGAAACAACTACAGAGTGGATGGCAAACTGGTTATAAAATGGTACCACAGAAAATACTGCAAGTTGTTCACTATTAGGATGTAAGGCTGCTATGAAATGGTACCTGCAGGAGTCTGTTCTGTGTGTATTTCTGTTTGATATTTTCATTAATGACACAGGTGACAAAACAAAGACTAAACTTAATAAATCTGCAGAGGACATGATGCTTCAACAATCCAAAAAAACTCCAGATAATGGAAAATTGAGGGAAAATTTCCACATGGTATATTTCCATTGAAATGGTCTACTGCATATAAAGAGCTGATGGGAACAACCCATTAGCTGGTGGCACTTAAGAAAAGGATCTCAAGATATTGAAGGTCACATACCTTCTACAGCAAAAAAAATTCATGCTACTGCAAAGCACATTAAACACTACCTTGGGCTGTACAAAGAACATGAACAGCCTGACAAATCATGAAGTAATCCTTCTGCTGTACTCAGCACTGGTAAGACCCCAGCTGGAATGTTGTGCTCAGTTTGAAGCTCCTTACCTTCATAATTTGAGTAGTTCAGAGATATTAAAGTTCTAAAGAAATATAATTTATCAGAGAAATGGGAAAAATATACTATTAAGCATGAAGAAAAAAGGATTGAGGAGGAGCAACGAAAGGAAAGTTCCAAATTCTGAGATACACACTGAGATTACTTGCCAAAAGAGATAGCAGAGTTTCCATCATGCAAGGATTTTAAGTATTCATGGACAGATGTGTCAGGAAAGCCAAAGAGAAAACTGATACATTTATTCCAGTGAGAAAAGAATAAAATGGCCGGTTGGAATCTCTTCTACAATCAAGCTGCAGGTAAATTTGGAAATTTGCTGATGATGTCCTTTTGTTTTGAGCATTGAGAACAAGGTAAAAATCAGCACCAATTTAGTAATGAGGAAAAATTATCCTGATTTTTTGGATGTGTTCATGGCTTACAATTGAATGTTGTGTCAAATGGAACTTTTTCAGTAAGCTGGAAAATCACCAGTCTTCAACCAGTCTCTACTGCATTGGTGACTGCCAGCAAATCAGACGTGAGCTGACGGAGGAGATATTGTTAGGGTTTGTTACTCTTAATATTTTAGTCCCTACAATTCTCCAATTCTTTAGGACTTTGACTTCTCTTTTTTTTTGAGCAATTTTTGAGCAATTTTTTTTTAAAGTCTTGAATGGAAAGCATTGGGTTGCAAAAGCTTCCCAGTTAGGTAGCTTTTACTGATGGAGCAGTAACTCCTTTATGTCTTTTCCTTTATGCACTTAAGAGTGCACTTATGTCTTTTTCCTTTATGCACTTAAGAGTGTAATTTCGAACATGAATACAGAAAGATCCCCGTTATGTTGGCCAAATTATCCTACTTCTATTCCCTCCCTTGTGAGACCTCCTGGCCAGTTCACTCTCATTTGGGAGCCTGGAAACATGGCAGATGCAAGACTCCAAGAGTCCACTGCTCAGAAATCCCAGCCCCTCTCCCCAGTGCCTTCCACATTTCTGTAAGGATACACTGTGGAGTCCCTGCAACCTCGTCCAGCCCTGCTGTCTGCAGAAAACACAACTACAGGAGATTCGTGTTCTTATTTCTAGGTTCACCTGTTGTATTACTTTATGAAAAGGTGTGAATCCAGAGCTAGTTACTTCTCAGGCAAACAAAGTGAAATTCTAGTTTTACTGAAAGACAAGGCACCTTTTGTCTTGACAGCTAAGGAATCAGAATAAAATAATTTCTTCTCTTTTATAATTTTAATGCCCTTTTAAATATTGTTTCTGCAGAGGGAACAGGTTTTTTTTGTTTCATTTGGTGGGATTATTCAGAACATTACTCTAACATAGCCCAGGGTTTTCAGTCAAAATGTGGATGATGGCTTGTGTCCCAAAGGCTTTTCAGTCAAAATGACAGAAATACACAAGTGGGAAAAGAATATGTGCAGCAAAAAAAGAGTTGTTCACAAGTAAAATAACCAGAGTAGAGATAGGTGGGTATCTGGCTGACTGTATCATGATAATTACTGATAATTATTATAGTCATTAATTTTTAATTAATTCTCTAATTGCATTTAACATTCCTAATATTCTTATTTCATTTTGCCTAATTGGCTGCTAGAATGAGATTCGTTGAGTTTTTCTGTTTAATTCCAGAAATCTTAGTTCTCCCTTAGATTTTATCAGACCCACCTTGCCATTTCTATTTCATGGTTTGCCCCTTTCTTTTTAACAGCTTTTGTTCCTTACATACTGCCTAAGGGAATTTTTTTCTGACTAGCTGTGAGGAATTTCCATTATCCTGACTTCCCTACCATAAAAGCGTCCTTATTCCCAGGGAAATTTGGAGTAAAATAAAATAGGGAAGGTATTTACAAATTGAAATAGAAACTACATTGTTGTGAATGTCTTGGGAGGAGTGAAAGTGAATGAAGAGAAAACTATGTGTCCTACACACCCTAACACTTTGAGTACCTTAGAAGTCTCTTTGCAGCTGAAGAGCATTAAGATATTATTTGGCTTTCTGTACATGGAGCTACCTCTCAACTGACTCCTTCATCTTTGCTTTCTTAGAAGATGATGTCACCTTGGAATCATGTTTTTCTTTAAGTATCAAGTTTGAGGATCTCTTCACAATCAGAATTTATTTCCTCCTCCTTATTCAGCATTTATTTATTACCAATTCATATTAACAATGGCCTGAAGCACTGTGTCTCCCACCTTCAGTGTTGGAAATGCAATGTCCTTTTGGCTGAGGATTGCTTCTTTGGCTACAGTCAAAATTGCTTGTCGATTAGTTGTAAGGTCAACCTCCCTTAGGTGGGGCAATTTAAAAATCTCAAGCTAGTATTTTTTTCAGTCAGAGCAAAGTGTAGATTGCATATAAAAGCAGAATTTGCTAATCATGTTTTGTGAAATGATATATAATTGAGATGTCAGTATGCAGAATTTTCTTGCCTCTTGTTTCAGACCAGCTTTCATCTCAAGAAGACCAGTTTGAGTCAATGAAAATTCAGGCATAATTGCTCTTTAGCCCTGTCTGGGACAGGTTTGTTCTCTGTCCTATTTCTTCAGCTACTACTTTGATGGCAGAACCTCCTCAAAGAATCCTTCCCCCTCCTTTTTCTCTACACTATTCCACAAATAAGTTCCTGTGGCCCTGAAACACATGGTTTCCTGTGTGCTTGGCATGGCTTTACAGGCTGCCTACAGGGTCACATGTATTTGGAAGTCCCCCAGGCAGACAGGAAAATATATCAAAGACTAACTTATACTAATGGAGCTATCTAGGTAAAATCCCTTCTGACAAGATCCACAAACATCAGTGTGTGTCATGGGGAGTTTTTCCAAAGTATTTGCACCAAGAATTGTGAGCAGAGAGAAGATACAGAAAACCAACTGTAATCTCCATAATTCACCCCCAAACCCACTGTCATTACTTCAAAGTCTGTTGAATAATGTCTAGTGTCTGTGGCTTTTTCAGGTTTTATCAGGAAGATATAGCTAAAATTTTCCATCTGTCAGTGAAGTGCAATTTTTTAAACAATTAATTAAAAAAGAATTATATTCCTGGACAAAAGAAGCAGCCTTTCTTTTGTACAGGCACAGCTTCAAGGGATGGGATGGGATTCACTTTTCTCCAGGCTTGCATTCAGCCCAGGGGTTAGTGCACCTTTTCTGGGAGACAGAAAAAGTGAATTCTGAAACCCAAAATAATATATTGCTGAGATGTATTAGTGCCTGAGTGAGATTGCTACCTAGAAAGGCCAGCAAAATCTGTCTTCATGGCAGAAAGGGTAGTCTGTGGCTGTGCTGAATATGTGTTGTGGGCAGAGTGGGAGCTCCATACAAAATTTATTAGAGAAACTCTCCTCTTCAGTCACGAGGTGCAGAAAGGACCCCCTTGCTTTCTAAACTCCTTTTCAGAGAGGAGCCTGGGTGCAGCTGAATCCAATCTTAGCCTCAGATTTTGTCAATGGTTTATGTCTAAAGGATTACAAAGGTGTAATTGAACCTTTATACAATCTTGTCCCCAGGACTAAGGATCGCAAACCTAATCTATTTATATAAATATATTAAATTATTTTAATAGATAACAATAACTATAAAGATTAGGGAAAAAAGAACCTAATCAGAATTATTTGCTTCACAGTATGCATAGCTATAACTACTAGTATAATGCATTATTTTTGAGGCAATATTGAAGCAATTATATTAAAGCAAGAAAATTGTTAAGGAGAGCCTGATGTTACTCACCCCCATACTGACACCACGGGCAAACACTGTTTGCTCAGCCTTCAGGAGTAACCTTGAGGGGTGTTCCCACTCAGGGAAGGATATTCACACCTTGGAAGTGGATCTTAAAAGTCCTCCCTGTGCAAAAATGGGCCTGACCTTTTGGAGTATAAAGTGATTCATGATCAGTCATATGCATTTTTTAGATTGCGGTTTCAGACTTTATAAGAAAAATTTGTGCTGAAAAAGGTGTTAGGAGGTCTTTAGCTTATGTTGCTCACCGCTCCTGGCTCTTGGTTCCGTGTCAGGGCCAGCACATCCTTGCTGCTCCCAGCCTCAGTCAAGCAGAGTGTCCTGCAATCCTCGTGGCAGAGTCTGATAGTTTGGTCAAGCTGGTCTCAGCATTCTTCATCTCTAAGAAGGGCAGACCCTCCTTGCTTGATCTTATCACTGATCAGCAGACACTCCTTGCTCAGGCCATCACTGATAAAATTACAAGACAAATTTCAAGCTGCTGTATGCATGGTTAATCACAGTTTTCTTACAATATGCTAAATTGCTAAAAGCAAATATTGAGGGAAAATTTCAGATACATTTTCCTTTTTGAATTACCTATAAGTGAGGGCTTTGTGCATTATGCTTGTAATGAGGTGTTGGTGTCCAAATCCTCTTCACAACACATTTCATGTTCTTCAGGAGGTGGATTTTCCTTTGGCTGTGATAATATCCCAAGGTACTCCATGATAACTCAACATGCTGCAACCATTTTATCTGTGTGTTCACTATTTACTTGCCGCCTCAGTTTTTCAGATTAAAATTGTTTTAATAAGGTAAGAGCAGGGAATTTGATGTGTTTGTTTCAAAGTATTGAGAGGAAAATATTTCAGCTGTTATGGCTAACCAAAATTATGACTAGCACTAACTTGCATTTAATGAACTGGCCCTTGATTAATCATTTGAGAAGGAAAAAACTTAACAACATGTTTAAGCTACTGTATTGTATGTAGCTACATTCATTTCTATTACACTTTATTCTTCCATTATTTGAGTGTTGGCTGGTTGATAAAAGAACATTTCTCAGAAAGTACACAAATTTTAACATTTCTTTACATATTATATCTATGAGTTTAACCACGCACATTACATGCTTTTGAGATAGTTCTTTAACACAACAGCACGGAAGTGAGGGTCCAGGATATCTGAGCCAAATTAATCTTAGTAGTCTGGTTCCAAACCCACCAAAGGTGCTACACAATAGCAAGTGGGGAAGTTCAGTGCAGCAGTTGAACCATCAGCCATTTTCAGTGTTACTAATGATCTCTACTAACCTTCAGAAAGAAAAGTAATAACAAGCAAGAAAAGAGTCCCTAAACTGGAAACTACAGGCTTTTAAGCACATATATCTATGTAATATATTGTATGTTATTGTTATTTATTAGCCCTGTAACCATGACACAGACTTGCTCTATCATGGTATGTGACAAAACTTGATTTTTTAAAGTCACAACATTAAAAAAAAAGTTACTCTAGTTTAATTATCAGATGCTTCCTCAAGATGCATCATAATATTATGAGTTATGTAATAGGGAATTACTGATGCTTTTTAAGGTCATCTGCTTCATGGGGAGAAACAATATGGCAAGTTATGTTTAGCTCCCTGTTTCTGAGAGCATTGGCTAAGTGTAAAACCTTAGAAAACCAGAAATATTAATAGAATGATTTACAAACAGTAGAAAACATTATTGTTTGGGAAGTGGCAAATATGACATAATTTTCTGTATATGTTGCAAAATAATGGGAAAAGTACCTATTGTTATCTTTTCCTCAACCTAGAGACATATAAATTGCTAATAAGTATTTCTGCTTGATGGAGACAACTATGTTTTGAAGGACAAAAGATATCCAAGTTTGTAAGACTGATTTAAAATTATTTTTTAACTGATTTTTTTTTCCATTTAATAGAGGAAGAATAACCATCAGGAATAACAATAAGAAAAAAAGGTAAGAGGGGCTTTTCCCGAAATTCTACTTAACTGTGGAGTTTTTGCAGCTTTTTTCATTGAAAGAAGAAAAATCAAGGAAAGAGGAGAAAAGTGATCTCTGGTCATGATTAAAGGTTGTGTTCTTGGTGCTCCTCCAGGCCTGCTTGGTCCTGACTCAGAGAGATTGATGCTCTCAAAGTTCTGATACAATTGTGGTTCTGTGGCTGCACATTCATGAATTGTGTCTGTTGACTCTTTTGTGGAAATGCCTCTGGGGAATTAGCTTGGGATAATAAAGAAACTGAAGTGACCACTGTTGTTTGCATCCCCTTTTCAAATTAGTCTTTATTGTGGGTTTTTTTCAGGAAACCATTTGAAAGGGAAAATTTCGTTGAAAACACAACATGGAATGCAATTATCACTGGCATGTTTCATAGCACAGTGCAAGTCACTGCTTCATTCTATGTCAAGACTAGTTAATTGCACAGGATTCCAGAAAGAAAAGATTCAAAATAACTTCAGTTAGACTCCAAATACAGGAAAAATCTCTATCAATGAATACTTGATTAATCTCCCCTGCCCCCATTAGATTTGAGAGACAACAGGTGATCATTTAGAAGATTTCCTGTTTTCTAGTTTAGTTTTAAGTCTGAATAAGAGATTTAATTCCCTTTAATTGTAGTAATTATATCATGGGCTGCTGAATCTACAAGAAGTCTTTATTAGCAGTAATGGGCTTTTCCAAAGTGATTTCATGCTGATAGAAATAATCATCACTGAGTTGTTTAGTCAAATACAGAGCTGAACACCAGTACTAGCAATGTTAGGTTATTTCTGCACCAGAACTCCTGCTGGGATAGAAACTCTCCCAAGAGAAAACTTAGAGGTCAAACCCAGAAAGTATAGAATCTTTTACAGACAAAGGGTGGGGAAAAGGAGAGTGATATTGAATATAGGCAGTAGCTGAAAATAGTACCAACAGCTTTTAAATTTGAAAACAGAGGCAGGCAGGGAGTCAAGTGAGTCCAGGCCAAAAGTCAAGGAACCTGGAGGATGGGAGGTCTGAACAGGTTGTAGGGGAAAAAAATTTAAAGGGTAAAGGAAATTCCCTTTTTTTGTGGAGATTTCTGAAGTTTGATTTGTGCACGTAGTCCAATTAGGATCTCAGCTGTATTTGGGGCATGTGAGACCCCCTGTGCACAAATGAATCCTGTAGTAATGAACCTCATTATTATGACCCACTAAAACTTTACATAGGAAATGAGGACAAACACATCCTTATGGCGCTGTTCAAATATTAGCCAAAAATAACTCCCAGTACATCTTTATTTCCTCATTAGTAATTTTATTTAAAATTGTCCCCTGCATATGATACAATGAACATCAAGAAAAACAAGGAAAATTATGGAGTTTAAAATACCATTTGTAAAGTGCTGTGTATATATATTCTATTATGTTAATCTTTTCCTATAGTCATGTTTCATTATTGCATATTAAAATGATTATAAAAATGTGTCCTCTGTGAAAGAGATACTCCCATGTGGTAACTTAGACATACTTCCCTTTCCATTATAAATTGATAATTGTAGTTTAAAATTATAAGTGGTAATCTCTGAATTGATCTAATGTAGTAAATGACTATTTTTACTTAATTATGATCCAATTATGGTTTTCTTCCTTGGATGATGAAACATTTTGGTCATTGACACCAGATTGCCTGAAAGAGTTGTCCTTTTTGTGAGGACTAGAGCATAATTTGCATAGAGTAAGGTGAAACCTCAGACTCCTCTACCTTTTACAGAGGAATATCCTGTTTTATAGTTTGTGGACAAATCTTAGGCACAAAAATCCAGATTCATAAAGGGATTTGCACATAATAACCTTAACACTGCTACATCACTGTTGCTTTGGCAATGGACTTTACAGTCCATTGGACTCTATGCACCAAAGGCATAGGTTTTCTTTCCAGATTTTGAAAGTGTTACCGTCTTTTGGCTCATGTATCTTCATAGAATTTTCCCCACATCTGCATGTTTAAATTAAAAAACAGCTCAGGTCAAATATAATTACTGGAAGACCTTGGTTCCTCCGGGGTAGCAGAGGGCAAAACTCAGCTACAATGATTAACTCTCAATGTAAATTTTGGTGACACCCCCAGCCCCAGCTGAGCTGCTGCTGGCAGTTAAAGCTAATTAGCCATTCCTTGGCAGCATGAACACTTGCAGAAAATAATTACTTGATTTTTACACTCTTATGGTGAAAAAACTGCTGCTGTCTCATGAGAATAGGAGCACAGATCTATGTGGCAGTGTGGTAAAACATTGCATAGGATTTCCTGACACCTCTTGTGTGCAAAGATGAACTCCTTGGTGGGCAGGATGCAAAGTCTGAAAATTACAGGGATTTCGGACTCTGGTGAGTTTGTGTAACCTCTTCACCAAGACAATGGCAGCTCTGGAAATGTGCCACAGTATAACTTCTAGAACAATAAACCTTTCCAGGCAAGGTTTAAGGTCCCAGATGTTGGGAAGGAATTCTGTGAAATGGTCCTTGCAGTTCAGTTGTACCTCAGCCCCATCATGGGCAGCAAAGCACCTTGGATCTTGTACAGATCTGCTGAGCTCAGGTTATGGAAGAAACTGATATTCGAGTGCTAAGCATGCTGTTTGCCTGAGCAATTTCCCCCACTGCTTAAAACCCCAGCGTCAGCACAGCAGTGCAGTCTCTGCTTACAATATATCAGGTCCTCAAACGTGTGCCAGGAAGCACTGCTGTTGAAAGGAAAATCTGTCTTTGCCCTCTCTTTCATCATTTGTGGTCACTTACCCATCCAAGGAGAGGTTTCTAGGGAATCACCAGCAGTTCTTGCCAGAGATTCCAGGCATTCAAATGATGATTCAGATGACATTTGTGTGATCACACTGAAAAGAGCCAAATCTGTATGGAAAGTGACAACTTTCAGTGCTGGAAGGGAGAATTTTATATCAAGATGAGTGAGCCAATCCATGGGGATGTGCTCCATGCAGTGACTCAGGATTTTACACTTTGGAAATATTGCACTACCCACATATGCTACATAGCACTACATGTAGCTTTGGAAGGATGAAAACATTTATCCTGTCTACACTAAAATATTTTGTCATTTAAAGGATACCACTGACATGTTTTTCCACAGTGAAGAAATCTCTGTACCATTTGAAATCTATCTTGTGATCACATACTGCCCAACTGGCCTCATTATTAGTAGGCTAGCGAATGAATATACTGGATTATTGAAGAAATGGTTCAGTGTTGGACCTGTTAATGTGGGAAGCCATCAGTCATCTCAGAAATCCCACAGAGCACTGAGATTGTGAATACATATTAAAAATCTGTTTGTTTGTGTGGAATTTTTTTGTTGGTTTTGGGGGTTTTTTTGGGGTTTTTTGGGGGGTGGCGTTAGTTTGGGGTTTTATTGTTTGTTTTGATAGGGGTTTCGGTTGTTTGTTTTTTTGGTTTTGTTTGTTTGTTTGTTTAATTAAGAAAATAAAGAACAAAGTAAAACAGGTTTAGAAGCTAACTGAGGTGTAGGAAAAGCCAGCTTGAGCTTTCAGAGTTATACAGGATAGTTGGAGGTGCTAGGACTGCCATGAAAAAGTGATAGCACACAGGTAAGCCAGTGTGCATTGATTGCACAGAATTATTGATGTCTCCCATGGGCCCTTGTATTTGACAATAATTTACATGAGCTACATATTTGGGACTATGTCTGGGGTAAAGTGCTTGAATTATGCAATCCTGAAATTTCAAATCCTGCAAGGGTTGGAACCCCCTCTGCACAAGGGCGATTTATCGGCAGAGATTTATCATTTTGCAAATATTCCAGCAAAGAAAAATGGCAGGCACTCCAGAAACACTTATGCTAGGTGGGACAGATGGTTTGTTTATCTCACCTGCATAATCTACTTGTCTCTAGTAAAGCTGCCACATTTGCTAAAGGCTCCACTAATTCCCTTCCCTCCTCATCCCCCTTTTCATCCTATCCCCTTGAGGGGAAGATATATTTTCTCCTTAAAACAGCAGGTCTAGGCCTTATACTTGCTACATGAGCAAGAGATAAAGTCCTTTGTGTTCTGTATTTTACAGAGTAGTGTAAGGATGGCTGATTTTACATTGATTGTACCAACAAAATATGAACATTTTTTCTGTTTTTACATCTGTACATCATAATCACTTATACAACACTTCCTTTCCTCTAACGGGTCATGAAAATATAGTTTCGTTATGAGTAACATTATGTTTGTTTTCTGGCCTAGAAACACTAAACTCCAGAGAGATAAGGTGGCTTTCCCAAAGTTCCAGCCTACATGGGATGTCACAAAGGGTCCCTGTGCCATGCCCTACCTACTGGTGTGGGCCCGATGCTTTCTTCTTGTTCTTTCATTTCTATCCTTTCTCTTACTCCAGGGAATGATTAACTTCTCACTGAGTGAGGTACGTGCTTTTCACTAAGACATAAAGTTTAAAAACAGCACAGAGAAGTCACAGCTCTACATGAAATCACAGCTCTGGTGACCCAAGTGTAATGAAAAGGCAGTAGCATTAATAGGATTGGGAGGTTTTCAAGAAGCAAGGTTTGGAGAAATTGGCTGGAAACATTGTTTCTGAGAACAAAATCACTCTTTGTAAAGGCATTTCTTTTCATATCATAAAATGTCTGACTAGAGGGTTATTTATAGATAAATATCTACAAAATTGTGTGTGCAGTACAGGCCATGTGAAACCATGATCTGTGCAAACTCTCCATCGCTGTTAGATCTGCAATCAGTCCTTGGACAGTCTGGTTATTTCTTAAGGCAGGAGACAGAAAAACATTGTTCTTCCTCAGGTTTTTTTCCACCATAATTTTTTTTCCTGTTTTTTCTTATTTTTTTTGCCTGGAATCTCACAATACCCACCTTGTACAATACTTTTCGGGGTTAAAATGGATCACTTGGTTCAGAATAATCTCAGAACTCTTGTAACACTGTACACAGCTTAGTGCATATATAAAAGAAGCTCTCTAAACTTACGATTCAGGTTATGTGTTACTTTAGGAAACAGAACTCCAGTTACTACAAATAACTGATCTTAATTAAAATAATTACAATCCAAACTCTAAGTATAACCATATCACTCTTTCTAGCAGGATTACCACTTAGGATCTGCCAGAAGTCTTTATCAAGAGATGAGAGATAAAATATTTTTTGTGAGTCTGTATCAAATATACTGCAAATTTTTATTTTCAGAGGCTGAAACAAGAAAAATATTGCTCAGTAAATATTAAATCGAACATTCACAGAAAATGAACTAGTCAATGTACCATAAAAAGATACATACAACTCCATAAAAAGTGGAGGTGTCTGACACCAATGATTCCCCTTCCCTGTGTTATGGAAGGATGCATGAAAACCCAAAACTGCTTATTTTGGGAGTGTCTTTGGAAAAAAAAAAATGCTGTCTTGGGAAATAAGAATTTTTTCCTAAAGAAAAGATGGGTTTTAGAAGTGGAAGAAACCTTGAAGACTTCAAGACTTGAAGCCTTGAAAAAGTCTTCTCTCCTCACAAAAAAAAAAAAAAAAAAAAAGAAAAAAGAAAAAAAAAAAAAGAAACAAATGCATTTCAGAGGAGGTAGATCACCTGAGACAGATTGAAAATGTTGAATGGGTGAGTAATTCTTCAGGCAAATCTGACCTTAGAGTTGCTGAGGGGGAAAAAAAGCCAGGCCTCAGCCAGGACACAGATCCCAGGCCAAGGGCTGAGAGGCTCCTTCTCGCTGGGGATAGGATTAAAGGGTGCTGGGGTTGAAGCTGGAAACATTCAGCCAGAGTAGGAGGACTATGAAGATCTCAAGGTGGACAAATTGGAATGGCAATTGTGTAGCTTGAGGAAAGGGCTATAAAAATACTGAAAGGAAGCCAATGATAATTTAAAGAGTTGGATATGGTTTGAAGATAAAAAGATAGTGGAACATTTCCTGGAAAACAAAAGAAGCTGTGCTGGGAAGCTGAAAGATAGTCTGGGGTGGGATCCTCTGGGCTGTCTTCTCTAGGCCCTGTCATCCTAATTCCATTTGATAAATGCAATAAATTCTATCTTAAAAGCAGATAATGTATATATCATAGCTTTTAATTTTTATTTTTACTATGACCTATCTAATTGCTTGCTATAAATTCCTTTTTCTAACAGTTGGGAACCTTCAAACTTTTATTTCTTCTGATTTCTAATTTCTGGCTGCCAATTCTCTACTAGTCTTTATGTCATTCTTCTTAAAATGACACTGCTTTTATTACAAGTAGGTTTTTTCACCCAGTGTGTGTGTGGAGTGGGTTAATTGAGTTATTTGGTTAACAGGGCTTTTCATTTACAAGGGCAAACTTCTTCAGCTCTTTAGCTGCCATTTGGTGTCCAAGCTGTATATTGCTTATATCTCTAAAGTTCCTGCTTCTAATTTGTTTTTCACTAAATCTCTCCCAAAGTAAGTGGAGGATGGTTTAGGACACTGAAGTGCTGAGGCATGTCCAGCGAAGGGTAACAAGGCACATGAAAGGTTTAGAAAACATGTCTTATGACTGAGGGAGCTGGGTTTGAGAAGTCTTGAGAAGAGGAGGCTCAGGGGGAGCCTCATCACTCTTCACAACCATCTGAAAGGAGCTTTACTGAGATGGGAGCCACTCACTACTGCGGTGCCTGCAGGGAGAGGACCAGGGGAAATGGTCTTAAGGCAAGACAGGGGAGATTCAGATTAGATATTATAAAATAAATGTTCACTGTTAGAGTGGTCAGGCACTGGAATAGGCTGCCCAGGGACATGGGGGATTGACCAGCCCTGGAGGTGTGTAAGAGGAATATGGATCTGAATCAGGGTCTGGTTCTGGGTGATGTGGTTTAGTAGTTAGGGGTTTTAGTGGTGCTGCTGGGCTGATGGTTGGACTGGATGATCTTAAAGGTCTCTTACAACCTTGATGATCCTATACCTCTAGTCTCCTAAAGGTGATGTCTTCAGCAGTTTAGTTTTGTTAGTAGTCCCTTATGTGTGACTAAAATAGTTCCTCCATTCGTTCTAGGGTTGCATCTCCTTTCCACAGCAGTGACCCACCACCTCACTGTCATCCACTGATAAAAAATTGTACATATTTCCTCATCTTCAACCTTTTCTAAATAGGTGGTACTTAATTTGATTCACTCCATATCTGTGATTCTTACTCTCAACCAGCTTTTGTGTGATGTTTGTCATGACTGTGTTTATACAAAATTTCGAGGTTGCACCAGCATATTTTATTAAAAAATCCTAATTGGCCTTTTGCTAAAATATTAATTCATTCTGTAATTAAGCAAACTTGTAGCTGAATTCAAAAAATGATCATTTCACATCACATTCTCCAGCTTTCAAAAGCTGTCTCTTACTCTCCCTCAGCGCTTTCCTCCACAATCCTCAGTTACTATGGCCACTAGTAATTTCTCATTAAAAGCAGCTTACAGACAGCCGTGTAGATGAGGAATGTCCAGTGTTGTGCCAGTATGTGTCTACATCTTGACTGAAAAACTGTGAAATTTCTCTTTTTTTTTTTTTTTCTTTTTTTTCTGAATAAAACTGTTCAGCCATGCTTCTGAAAACATTTCTCATCAACACAATGGTTGAGTAGCTGCAAACATGACAGGACACAGTCTCTTTCCAGGAGAGCTCACATAAAGAGGGAGGATCAGGACTTGATGTACACACAGAAAAGGTTAATAACGAAGCCAAGAGTTGAACTCTCAAATCCCTGCTGAGTGGTCTTTCTTCTCAAGTTTGTTGGGCATGAGGGGAAATATTAGTCATACCTGTATAAAGACATTGAGACATTTGGCCCAAATGAGGCATCTCTGATTCCAAGTTCTTTTACCACTCTACCCTTAAACTGAGTTCTTCAATAGGACTTGGGGTTTTTTGACATTTGATCCTCCCTTCTTCTTTCTCTTGGCATTGCTTCAGTCACGGTCCCTTGTAAATTAGTTCAGTGCTGGTTTTACCAAGCTTTTAAGCTGTGCTGGGAAACATTCCCTATAGACTTCTTATGCTTCAGCAACACTCGTTCCCATTTTTTTATATCTCTTCTTCCATCAAAATCTCCATGAAAACATTTTTTGTAAAGGGTCTTTGTTTTGTCTGCTAAATCCCATCATATAAATTTAACTCTACAATGCAACTAATTCAGAACCAACAGACATCTTGTGAAAGTACACAGAAAGAAAAAAATCCAACACTGACTGCACTGAGCATTGCCGAGCCAAGAAGCATATGTTTCTTCTCCAATTAATAACATTTTATGTCTAAACTTTTTTCAAAGGAATTAGAGCAATAAAGCACATGAACTTAAACTCATAAGCTGTCTCCTTTCCTGACTGTATTTTAAGAAAAAGTAGGATGTGTTTCTGTTGTTGTTAAAAAATTCTGATTAAAAAAATTAGAAAGGAAAATGTGCAATGAACATCTGGCTTTCAGTGAGGTCTTGCTGTCTCCTATTTTTTCCAGCTGTGTTGGCTCTTTACTTTGATGGGTCCTCACTCAAGCATCCCTGAAGATCATTTTCCTACTGATTGGATGTCCCTTGGCTGTCTTCCCATTTCCAGAAGAGAAAGCAGGAGCGGATACCACACATGAACTTGGCTTAAATGGGACTAAACTGTCCCCTCCACTTTCAGGCACAGCTGGAATGAAGAACTTGAAAGTATAAATAAAACCCACAAAGAGCAAACAAGAAGTCCCAGTCAGGCAGATATGTCTACTTATTCTGGAGAAACAGGGTTGTCTGAGTGCCCTCACCTACCCTCTAGAGCTCAGCACCAGGGCCAGCCAGGGGGAAATGGAGCCAGGTTAAAGATTCATCAATAAGCAGACTAAGAAATGTGGTCTGCTGAGCAAGGGGCTGGAAAGGAACCGTTTGGTTTTTTTTAAAACTGTTGAGTGCTATCTTACTTCCTTCGTTTATGCTTATATAAATGACATCATGCTGTCCTCAAAATTCCTACTCAGTTCACAGACTACTTCCTTTTACTCCCTCACCTATGGCTGACAGCATTTTCTGAAGCGTCAGGAAAGTTTCTCTTAAAAGGATAGTATTTTAAAAATGTCAGTTACCCAAGGGTGGAAATAGCTGTTATGATAAGTGTTCCCATAACTTTAGATGGGATTTCCTAGCCATAAATATGCATTCTATAGCACATGTGGACATGATACATCCGGGAAGGGCTGTATAAAAAGGGTATTGCTGACCTGGGGCTGTGTAGTCAGACTTCAGTGGGGTCTTTTGAGTTTGTATTACATGCTTAAATTATCAGTTCTCTACATGTGCAGCAGGGTAGAAAAAAGGCACAGATCCTTTCATTATAAATATGATTTTACTTACATTAAAGGTGGAAAATAGCACATATTTGGAAAATGTATACATATGGCAATTGTATTTAGTCTCCTTTATTCTGACTTCTGCAACAAAGATCAAAAAACTCAGTTTCCTACATTATAATTTTGGTTTGACCTACAGTATATCTTCTAAGAATAGCAGCTTGTCTTGATATGAACAGATGGATGATGCACAACCAGTCTGTAAGCTGTTCCTATGGTTATTCTTGTTAAAAATATTCCTGTACTTCTAAAACTGCATCTGTTGCATTAAATCTCATGGTAATTGCCTTTTGTTCCGGCTAGTTGAGCTTCTGCTGGAGACTAAGTGACAGAAAATGCTTTCTGACGGTTTTAGAGCATGGCAGCAATGTTCTTAGCTTAAGCAGTGCCCTGGGAAGAGTATGTGTAATACAATATATTCCTCCTGAATTTAGAGCTTCTTGTAGGGATGGCCTTATGGTCTGCCCTTGGCAAAATAGCCTGGATAACAGTGGCTGTCAAGGCAGAAGGGCTTGTGATGTGACAGGTGAATGGGACACCCACAACTGTCCAAGCTGATGTGGTGGATTGACCCTGGTTGGACACCCAGTGCCCACTGAAGCTGCTCTATCTTCCCTCTCCTCCACTGCACAGGGGAGAGGAAATATAACAAAGGGCACAGGAGATGACATAAGGGCAGGGACAGATCACACAGAAATTACCATCATGGGCAAAATAGACTTGACTTGGGGAATTTAACTGAATTTTTTGCCAAGCCAATCAGAGTAAAGATATTGAAAAAATAAAATCAAATCTTAAAAACATTATCCCCACCCCTCCCTTCTTCCCAGGCTCCAGTTCGCTCATGACTTTCTCTTATCTTCTCTCCAGTGGTGCAAGGGGATGGGCAATGGGGACTACGGTCAATTTATCACATATTGTCTCTGCAGCTCCTTCCTCCTTAGTGGAAAGACTTGTCATTTCTTTCTTTATTCCAGTCTGGAATCTCCCCCATGGTAGACAGCTCTCCACAAACTTCTCCAATGTGAGTCCTTCCCATGGACAGCAGCTCTCCACAAACTGCTCCAGCATGGGTACCCCCACAGGGTCACAAGTCCTGCCGGCAAACCTGCTCCAACATGACTCCTCTCTCCACAGCACCACAGCTCCTGCCAGGAACCTGATTCAGGTTTCCAGTGGATCAGAGCCTCCTTTGGGCAACCACCTGCAAAGTGAGTTCTCCATGGGACACAGGTGGATCTCTGCTCCCCTGTGGACCTTTATGGGCTGCAGGGGCACGGCTGCCTCGCCATGGGCTGCACCACAGGCTGCAGAGGAATCTCTGCTCTGGCACCTGGAGCACCTCCTGCCCTTCCTTCCTCACTGACCTGGGTGTCTGCAGAGCTATTCCTCTCACATGTGCTCCACTCTTTGACTGCAATTGTGCAGTGATTTTTTCCCCCTTGTTAAATGTCTTATCCCAGAGGTGCTACCACTGCTGCTGATGGGCTTAGCCTTGGCCAGTGGCAGATCCATCTTGGAGCCAGCTGGCATGTGCTCCACTGGGACACGTGTGAAACTTCTAACAGCTCCTTATGTAAGTCTCCTCTGTAGACTCCTGTTACCAAAACAATAACTTGCACACCCAATAGTGCTCAAGAGCAAGCTGATTGTCTGGTGTACAAAGCATTAACCAGGAAAATACAGTGAGTTTTCTTTGGGTTTTGGTTTTTTGTTAAACAAAGGAGAAGTCAGTGCAAAAAGAAATAAGGATTACTTTTTTTTTTGTATTGAGACTATCCTCATAAAGGTAACAGCAGCAGGAGTTGGTTTCATGCTGCCATGGGGTAGCTAGCAGAGTCACAGTGCTGCCCTGCCCAGACACAGCACCCTCCTGTGAGACATTGCCAGGGCTCTGTACCCAGCGATGGGGTGGTGGGATGGGGACCCACGTGCATGACCTCTTGGGGCTGCCCTGCCAGGTTGTGGGGTCGATGGGGGCACACAGAGCTGAAGCACTCACACCTCCTGCTGCTCCATGGCCAGGGGGCTGTGCAGAGGTGGGTGTGTGTCTGTGCTATCAATTACTGCTGGTTACACGAGCAGTGTGCAGGTGGTTAACAGCCAGGGTTAACCATGCAGTGCTGTGGTTTCTCTCTTGAGTCTTAATCCATATTTCTCTCAAATGGTTGCTGCTCTCTGCCATTAATATATCAATAGTTTGTTTTGATCTTGAGCTGCTTTTAAAACCCTTCCTTCAAGTAACAAGTGACAGGGCCATAGGAAATTACCTCAAGTTGCACCAGGGGAATTTTAGGTTGGATATTAGGAAAAAAATTCTTTGCTGAATGGGTGATCAGGCATTAGAATAGGCTGCCCAGGGAAGTGATGGAGTCAGCAGCCCCAAAAGCATTTAAAAGATATATAGATGTGGCACTTAGGAACACGGTTTAGTGGAGCAGTGCTAGGTTTATGGTTGGACTTAGTGATCTTAGAGGCCTTTTCTGACAGAAAGGATTCTATGATTCTGTGAATAAATTAAAAATCAAGATTGAAAAGAGCTGACCTACTTGCACAAAAGGTGATATCACACAGGTGACAGATATCAGATGACTTTAAATAAATTTGGAGACTCTGAAATGTTCATTGAGGTAATGCAATGATTATAAACTTGTCATTCCCCTCTAATGTCTATTTGCATTGAATGCATCATGTAGGAAGGAAAGCATTCACCCAGCACTGTTGCCTTACTTTTCTGCACTTTTATATTTTAATAATTTGATTGAATGAATGTGAAGAAAGAAACAGAATAAAGAAAAAATGTAAGGTAAGCAGAACTGTGATGAAGCAAGGACTCTTTCCCTTCTGTGACAGCCTGTATGAATAAAATGCATACTCAGTATGAGCAATACTTTGCTGTTGCTATTAGCTCAACCCCACCCCCCTTCCCCTGCCAGACTGTGAATGAATCCTGTGACATGGCTAGTGGGATATAGATTGTGTTTTCAAACCTCACAAGTGTTTCCTGGGCTGGATGACAGGCTGTAGTCCTGCAGTGATAGGGGAAGCCAGGGCAGCTTCCTTGGCCAGCAGGGACTCTGAACTTTTCTTGTCCTTTTACTATAGGAAAGGGTGAGATTAGAAAGGGCAAATTTGAAACAAAGGAAGTAAAGATATTTCAAAACCCATGCACAACATGTCTAAAGCAGGCCAAAGAATGCTGTTTTCTAGTAGACAGCTTTTGCAGGGCTGATAAACATTTGCAGCCTGCCTAGGCAAGGTCTATTCAGTACACCATCAGAGAGTCTGCAATATAGCAATATAGCTGAGAAATGAACTCTAACATGTTAATGTCCAATTAAAATAATGAATTTAAAACCCCAAATCAGCTGAAAACAGACTTCAGCCAGGTTATGGACCAAGAACAAAGCAGAATTATTTCAAATCTGATGAAATAAAAATGAGGATAAATTCTGTTTCTTTATTCTACATGAATCAGCTGTATATTTTATTTTCATGTTGCATGATGCAAATTAGTGATGGTAAAACTTCATCATATTTGACATTTACTGTGTCATAATCATCACAAAATTTGGATGCAATTCCACATCCCATAATCTTTGCTTTGCAATGGATAGCACTTGCCTGGTTTTGCAATTTTGGCTTTAGATGAGCTGGAAAAATTGTTTAGATATATCCTTGAAAATGTGGTCAAGGAAATCTGATTTCTTGTTTCTTACATGTAGAAACTGCTTTAGGTCAACACTTCTTCTTCCAAGAGAGAAATTTGCTTGTCAATTATCCTAAAATTATTCTAATAATACCCATTTGTCCTCAAAAGCTGCCAGTCTATTAAAGATGACTGTTACAAAGTCACTTCTAAAATTCATGATTTAAGCTATAGAAAGCAATCCAGTAACTCAACAAGCTTAGCTGTACCATTACCTCCTTTCTGTCCTCCCCAAAGATCCAAAGGAGGTAGATATGAATTTTGCCTGAAACTTGGTTTTTCTACCTCACTTGGCTTCATGAGTTTGTAGTAGCTCTGGAAGAGGATGTTCCCTCTCAAAGTACCAGTTGCACATCAAAAGATTTGGGTAACAGCCTGGGAAAGTGAAAAACTTGGACATATGAATATGGTGACATTACTTGGGTGCAAATGTTGAAAGATACCACAGGCTCCTTTTGAGGATGTGGGCAAGAATCTCCCCTTTGCAGTAAAAAGGTAAAGAAAAGAAAGAACAAGAAGGCAGATGTCTGCTTTATAGGCACCACATGGTTTTTGCAGCACCTCATCCTGCTGTTGCTGGTTTTGGTTTCCTGTCCATAGGTAACACTGTGCATCAAACTGTGTCCTGCTCTGTAACAGATGGTCAGGTCCCACAGAGGGATTTGGGCTTGTAACCAATAATGACATTTCAGAGCAGCAGCAGCAGCAGCAGTGTGTGTGGTGTATTGTTAGATCCAGTGTAATATGGAGGAGTTGTTTGTTATAAACTGAGGTCCCTGGTGCCTTTTTCAGTGGTTGTCCAGGAGGGAAGGTTAAAGATCTCACGTGCTCCTTGCCTACCCTGTGTCTGCACAGTGTAAGAAAAGAGTCATCTAGTCAGTGGTTCTTTTCTCAAGAGAGGAGCCCTGTTGGGCCAGTGTTATCTATTGTTCTATGACATGACCAGTTTGGCTGAGGTTTTGTTTGTAAAGTACACAGTGCAAGCTAGTTAGCAAATACAACTCTTGATTTTTCCCTCCTGAAAATCCAAGTGAAAACCACCTGAATCAGCTTTGCATGGTGTGTGTCTACTTCACTGTTTCTTCACTTGGCTTCCAGACTTTTGGGTGAGATTTGGGTGAGGAAATATACCTTGAGGAGTCAAATCTGGCCAAAGGGTGGGTGGCAGAAGTTTATGTACTCATATTATGCTTTAGTTCACCAGCCAATGCCCTGGGGTCAGTGAAAAGGCTCTGAGGTCACCTATGCATGGACTGGATATGACCTCCAATGTTTATGTGCTACCAGCTGGTTAGTAAGTTGTACACACAATATTACAGTTTGGATGTTTCCTTGCAGAGGGTGCTCCACCCTCTCTCTAGCTTTGCTAGGACAAAAACTTGGTGAGAACATGGGAAAGTATTATGTACAATGAAGGGAAGGAAAAGAGGAGCCAGTGAAAAGGAAAGTCACTAATTGATATTTTGGCACATAACAAAGATTTTCATAGGTTTCACATCTGTACAAAACATTAAATTCATTTTTCCCTCTGAACTGTGTCCTCTATTGTTCTCATCTGTAACTAAAACCTTTGCCTTTAGGAATTAGTCCAAAAGATCACAAGATTATTGTTCCATTATAGACTACAGATTGTATGTGTAGATTTATATGTTAAAATTGCCAAATGAATTGATGTGTTATTATTTTTTAAATCTCAAATTGGGTGTTTAGTCTGTGGCTTGGGATAACATCATCAGGTCTCTAAACACAAAAGGGAGTGCTTTGGAATGCAAAGTGCCTGAATACTGACGTCAGATCATCATGTTTCAGGTTGCAAATCAGTATATCTTTTTGAAGTGACCTGCATTTGAAAAAGATGTGTTATAAACTTTAATTTGCTTTAAATGAGTAACTGTAACTGAAAGAAAATGGCAATTTCATGACCAAATTTTCACCAAGTCCATAATGTTGGTACTAAAATGGTAAATTTCAGCAAAGATAACCTTTTTAATGGCTATGTAACATTAGAGAGATTAATGTACTGAAAGCAAACAATGACATTGTAATTTCTTATCGTGTCTTTTTAGGGTACTTGGGAGAAAGACCTCAATCATTTTGTTCTTCTCCTTGTAAACATAGTGACTGCTTAGATAACAGTCCTAGTCCTGACATTCCTTAGCAACGTAGTGTGAAAACACAAACATGCTGCTTTACCACTTGTCCCACCTCAACTGTGTTGCAAGTGGATTTGGAGGATAGGTTCTCAGATAATCATGGACATGCAAAAGGGGACATGCAAAAGTCCACATCTGGCCATGAGGCACATACAGCCGCAATCTACCCTATTGGCATCATAATTGCAAATTTTGACAGGCCTTGGGCAGCATGGGAGCTGCTCACCCAAAAGAGTGGGCTCATTGTGTGGCATGTGATAAGGAAGTGATATTTTTGGTAGAAAGGTGGGCAAAATTCAGTTTTATTTTTATGAATAGTTCCATTCCATTTTTCACAAGACGCAGTCCTGATGGTGATGAAAAGTTATTTTGTTGTAAGTTGAAGGGGAATGACTGCCCTGTGAATGTAAGAAGCTAAAATTGAGGGATTAGAGACATAGTGCACGTTACACTTGATACATTTATGGAGCAGAAGTCAAGGAATGAAAAGTCTGCTGGGAGTCAGATGGAAATCTTTACATTTTTTGATGATGGCCTGCTTTCCTCTAATTCTTTTAAGGGAAAAATTACATCCACTCAAGGCAATATGTAACAGGTTTTTTCCTCTAGAAAAGAAGAAATTTCATAATTCACACCAAGTAGGCATGTTCAAAATTCTTTTTAGAATACAAATCTTGAATAGTACACAGATGTGTTTAAAATACATTAATTTAGACATTGTTTTCATTGCAAAAACAGGGTAAATACTTGGCATGCATTGAGATCTATATTGTTTCAGCTATATTGCTAGCACCATTTGTTCCTGTGGCATATTGGCAAAAACTCAATCATTAATCTACTTTTCTAAATTATATTTATTTCTTTTAGCTTCTGATATGTAATCAGTGGCTACAATAATGAAACCATCAAGATGCATTTCTTTGTTTCATTTGTCTTTATTTCACATGTTGTAATGGTATTATTTTGACTTTTAATAAATCAGCTTTTGTTCTTTTTAAAAATGTTTTCCTCTTATCTAATGTCAGCATTGATTAGTCTTTACTGTGTTCAAGAATACTTTTTCTTATTACTTCCTTCAGGTCTAAATGATGAATATGCAAAATTATGACCTTAAGTAGCATCTAATGCATGAGGCTGGCAACCAAGACAATATTTCTCTCTGTCTTATTGGACTAGGATTATTCTTCATGTAAGGCTGAAAGGCATAATCAGTGTTTGCAAAGTAACTCATAATCCTTTGATGACAGGCACTATATACAATAACTGTGAAGTGCTTTAAACTGAAGGAACAAGAACTGGCAAGTTCAGTGGGGCAGGACAAAACTGTGGAGCACCAAAATGCATCAGTAAAGTTATGACAGTCTGCTGATTTTTTAGCTCATTTTGTTTTAAATCTGAACTTTGCAGTGGAAGGGGACATCTGAATGAAGTACCAGTTGTCTTCACCCATCCCAGAGGGGCAAGCTCTCCCCCTCATGACTCCCATATGCTATGGTCCCTTTCCTGGGGCAGGAGCAGCCACCTCTGGGCTCTCTGCCTTGAGAGAACATGAATTCATATTGCCTGTGCTCAGGACAGTATTTCAGTACCCAAGGGCCAACTTCTGTCCACTGACATGAGTAAAAAATGGATAATGGAGAACGTAGTTGTGGAAAGTCCTTTTCACTCTAGTCTTTGACCTCTCTGCCCCAGGAAAATGGTATCACTGCCACAATTGTTGATTTTGCTCTTCAATCAGAACTGTAAACTGCAAAAGATCTACTGCTAAATAAGTATATAAGTATTTATCTTATTTTGGAGTCTCAACCATATTCACATGATTTCTTATTCTGCCTCAGTCCTGCATGCTGACCTTTACCAACACATCAGTCTGGTGCCGCTGTGAATTTCTGCACGTGGATACTGGTAGGGAACAGGTAATTGTTGTACTGCCACATTTTGAGTCGTCATCTGGATCACTTCCTGAAAGACCTGGAGCAGAGGACATGGACAGGTTTAACAAAGGTTATTGTCCTTATTTTTCTTTCTTATGCTCAAGAGATTAAGAACTCATTGTAGGGTTGATAGAAGGAATTGGCTCTACTAAACCCTTGATAAGTTACACAGTGTCTAGTAATATTGGCTGGATTTTTCAGGAAGACACAGACTGGATTTTCTAGAAACTATACTTGTCCAAAATTTTAGTTTTACAGTTCTGTTAATGCAAATCTTGATTTGAGATGCACTACTTTCAGCAATACAGGATTAATCTCACTTTATTTTAGTTACCCAGAAAGTACCATTCCACATCTGGCTTGTCTCTGGTGGGGTCTGTGCTGTCCATATAGGGACAACACTCTCTTAGGAAAGATTTCTTCTGATCTACTGCAGTGTCTGTTTTAGCATTATAGACTCAAATAAGAGTTTGGGTTGAAAAGAACATTCAAATAGTCCAACACTCTGCAATGAGCAGAGAAATCTTCAACAAGATTAGATTACTCAGAGCCCTGTCCCTCCTGACCATGGATGTTTCCAGGGGTGGGGCATCTACCACCTCTCTGGGAAACCTGTTGTAGTGTTTCACCATTCCCACAGTAAAAAACTTTGTCCTTATATCTAGCCTTAATCGACCCTCTTTAAGTTTAAAACAACTATCCCTTACTTAGGATTGGGTATTATTGGTATTAAATAAAATCCATCTGGCAGAGTAATGCAAATATAACAATCAATCTTTGATTAGACAAATCTCACTGTTAATGTTTAACAATTGTTCTTTTACTTGATGACATTTGCTCATATTACAGGGAAAGCTGCATAGCATGGAAATGTATTCATCTATCCAGCATCTATAAATACACACTTTATGGGCATTTTCTGTACACACAAAAGATTGTAAACATCGAAGAGAACAAGAACATGTTGGAGGACTAATAAGAAAATTAATTGCTGTATACAAATACTCAGATAAAGGACATCTAACCCAAGATCTTGGTACTGTTTCATTGTTTCCCATAGCATTTTCCTGGAGAAACTGGCTGCTCACACCTTGGATGTGTGCACTGTTTTCTGGGTAAGAAACCTGTCTGGATGGCCCAGCCCAGACAGTGGTGGTGAATGGAGTTAAATCCAGTTGGCTACTGGTCACAAGTGGTGTTCCCCAGGTCTCAGTATTGGGGACAGTCTTAAACAGTATCTTTATTAGCAATCTGCATTGCATGAGGAGATGAAGGGCACCCTCAGTGAATTTGCAGCCAGCACCAAGCTGATCAGCTGGAGGGTAAAAAGGCTCCATGGAAGAATCTGGACAGTCTGGATTAATGGGCTGAGGTCAATTTTGTGGGCTAATTCCAGGTCCTGCAATTGAGTCACAATAAACCCATGGAATCATAGAATGGTTTGGGTTGAAAGGGCCCTTAAAAATAATCTATTTTCAACAACTCTGCCACAGGCAGGGGCACCTTCCACTACATCAGGTTGCTCAGAGTCCCATCCAACCTGGCTTGAACACTTCCAGGGATGGGGCATTCACAACCTCCCTGGGAAACTTATTCCTGTGCTTCATCACCTTTGGAGTAAACAATTTCTTTCTAACACTAAATCTAAACCTTCTCTCTTTCAGTTTGAAACCATTGCCGCCTGTCCTGTCACTATCTGCCTATGTAGCATGCAAATGTACTCATGTATGCAGCATCTACAACCACACAGCTTTCCAGTGGCTGGAAAGGACCTGAACAGAAGCTGGCTGTGTGCCCAGGTGCCAAGAAGGCCAATGGCATCCTGGCCTGTACCAGCAATAATGTTTTCAGCAGGACCAGAGCAGTGATGATACCCTGTACTCTGCACTGGTGAGGCCACACCTCAAATCTTGTGTTCAGTTCTGGGCCCTTCACTACAGGAAAGGTGCTGGAGTGAATCCAGAGAAAGGCAGAGGAGCTGGTGGAGAATCTGGAGCACAAGTCTGGTGAAGAGCAGCTGAAGGAGCTGGGGGTGTTTAGCCTGGAGAAAATGAGGGTCAGAGGGACCCTCTTGCTCTCTGCAATGCCCCAAAAGGAGGCTGAATCCAGGTTGGAGTTGGTCTCTTCTCCCAGGTAACAAGTGATGGGATGAGAAGAAATGGCCTCCAGTTGTGCCAGGGATGGTTTAGTTTCAACATTAGGAAAAATGGCTACACTGTTAGGGTGGTCAGGCACTGAAAGTGGTAGAGTCATCATTCCTTCAAATGTTCAAAAGACATGTAGATGTGGCATTTAGGGACATGGTTTAGTGGTGAATTTGGCAGTGATGGGCTAAGGATTGGACTGGATCATCTTACAGGTGTTTTCCAATATAAATATTTCTATGTACCCAGTGTCCTAGCCACAGTGACTGAGTTCACCATTCTTAGTGTAAAACTGTAAAAACCCTTCCTTTAAGAAGTGCTGCAAAGTTATTTTTTTGCAGGGCTACTCACTTTAGTTTAATACAGATTTTTTTTTTTTTTTCAGTACAAAGGTGAGTAGAGCTTGTACCTACTTGTAAGGCAAGAATAAGAAAAGCTGGATGTAACAAAGCTCATAGCCTGAGTTTCCTGATCATGTGTTTTTTTAACTCACTATATAACTTTGAGCTTATTTACAAATCAGATATTTATTTCACATTTGTCTCAAATTTAACTCTTGTAGACAAGGACAGAATCTATTTCATAATTTTTAAATCGGTTTTGGTCTTCTTTTCCTAAAAAATACCTTCAAACTCCTGAAGTTAAACATACCCTATGGAGATATGATTTCAACTTCATACATGCCAATTTGAAAACAGAAAACAGACTACTTGGAATGTAAAAAATTATACTTTGTTCCTTATAAGCAAGAAACTGATTTTTCTGTATTCTAGGGAGATTGCTTTTTATTGACTTCAAACATGTTCCTTTAGTAGGGCCTCTGAAGGGGAGAAATAGCTAATGCTGATGAATTATCTGTAATGTGTTAAGCAATAAATGTGAAAAACTCAAATTCTAGAAGATGTGCCAAGAAAACCAACCACAGAGAGTAGGTACATTTACAGGTCTAGTTATCAGTCCACGTTTTTGAGGCCTCTATACTTGGCGTCACTCTCACCTCAAATGGGTCTCTATCTGCCTATTTTATGTTCTTCTAATACCCTTTACTCATTATTGCATGGCCCATGAAGTCAGCTTTGGAACAACTTTTATGCTTTCTTTACACTATTCTCTATCACTTTATGAAGATGTTTCAGATAATGTGTTAGCAAATGCCATCGCTTCCATTTTCTGGAAAAAGTTCATGGTTTGCCTCAAGGATACTGCCCCATCTTGGTCAAAAAGAGCCACGATGGTTCAACAAGGGCTACAGTCTTCATTATCTAGTAGTCACAAAACAGAAGCTGGAAGACATTTTCCAGGCTTGTGTTTTACCTGAAAACCTGACCAAAAGTTTCAGGATCTCCATAAATCCACTCATAACAGTCAGGAGCTAGAGACTTTTGTGCAGGTATTGAATTATTGTCTACATGGGGAAATTGGCAAATGCAGGGTGCAATGAGCATCATCATGTGCACAATAAATAAATAAATCAAAGCACCCCCTACATTCTCCATGTCCTCTCCTAGGCAATTAACCTCTTCTCCCAGGCAACTAGCAACATGTCGAAAGGAAATGGCCTCAAAGCTGTGACAGAGGATATTCAGGGACATCAGGAAGAATTTCTTCACTGAAAGGGTTTTGAAGCATTCAAACAGCTGCCCAGGGAGGTAGCAGAGTCACCATCCCTGGAAGTGTTCTAGAAATGACTGGGCATGGCACTTAGGTGTGGTTGGCATGGTGGTGTTCAAAGGTTGGGCTTGATCTTGGAGGTCATTTTCAAATATAATGATTCTGTGATTCTACAGTTAATACCTTAGAATAAAAGTTATGTGCTGTGATTTGTATCTCCCTTGCCAAATATTGGAGCTTTTCTTTTTCCCACAACAGTGGAAAATTACAGAACAGGTATTTCATCACATACATGATGCTTTTCAACCTTTATTATCTGATTTTATCCTTCACTTTTCACAAACGGGAAAGACAAACTAGCAGCAAAGCAGTAGTAGACTACCCCAAGAGAAGTGTCTCCAAATAAATTATTGCTTCAGAAACTACAGGAAAAGCACTTCTTTCCAGTCACTGATGTGTATCTGTAATTATGGAATGTTGTTTTGGCTTATTTAGTGACTCCACATATTTATAAGATCACTGCAACAACTTCCATCTAAATTTCAACAACCTCTAAGCATTTTAAGTTTTACCTGCAGACATTTTAACATATCCTTCAATAATTGCTCAAACCAGTGACTATATCAGGTAAACACATTCCTATGTTTAACTCCATGTTTACTCTAAGCAAAGAATCATCAAAACAGTTCTTGAAACTATTTAGTATCAGATTCAGTTCTTCATCTGTCATCCCTAACCTATGCTTTAAAAAAGGATTATAATAAATTTCTATGTTTTAAATAATTTCTGTCTAATAATTCAATTTTTAAAATAATTATTTTGACCCTCAGTTTCACAAAAACCTGGGGAAAAGCAGAATTTATTTTTCAAGCTGGATTGGGAATTGAAAATTCTTGTGAAAATAGACCTTAAGCATAAAAGTTTCAAAACCTAACAAATATGAAATAAATGAAGCAGTATTAACCCAACTAACTTATTGTAAATAAAATACTGTTCAGAATTTTTATTTCCAAACAAAATAAACATTACCTCTAATTTGATATTTGTGACTATAAATGATATTGTGAAGAATATGTCGTAAGATTCATAAACTGAGCTGATAACCTTCATTTTCTGCAAAAAAGGTAAAAAAATTAATGTTTTCCTTTTCTCAAAATTTATCCACCCAAATCTGTATGCTGCAATTCATGTTGGGCTTATCTTCACGCCCTTTCAGAGTAAGATCTGGGAAAGACTTTAAATACCATGAAGGACATTCATGTGCAGCAGAATAATTTCCTTTTGTATCTTTGTTCCACTGATCAGAGAAACCAATTTAAAAGCGAAAAAGGAGGCAGATACATAACATATGTGGTTTGTGTCAATAGAAAATATTCAACAAGGACAGATAGGTCTGAGCTCAAATGTTCAAGTGTGACTCCAGAATGGCTGCATAGTTTGGAGAGTGTTCAGATCCCATACAGTCTTTCCTGTAAGGAAATGGAAATTTCATGTGAGCTTAATGTTTTGATGACTGTACTTTCTCTCTATTTGAATGAAAGTCCATGGCTTCCACATAACAGGGTAGTTAAAAGAGATCTCAGATATGTCATGGATTGAAGACATCAGTAGACTGACTGTGGGTGGATGCAGGGGTTTTCTCAAATGCTTCCCTGGCTTCAACACAGTTTTGGGGGAAAGCTGAGATTATGTCCTGGGGCAATAACAGACTTTTTTGCTGCTTTGGCTTGCCAGCTGGTTAAGATGAAACCTGCCTTTCCATATTGAATATTACACATTTGTTGGGTTTACTGACAAGTAAAGAGTGCATTGTGCAAGTTCAGCTGTCTCAGCATGTTTGGAAAGGTTTTTTACAGATACTCTGAGCTGTTCAATACCAATACTTGTGTAAAACAAGCAAGACTTAACATGTTCTGCTATACTATTATTATGTCAATTGCGTACTTTTGGCGGAAAGCAGCTACTTTCTCTGCAATTCTCAAAACCATGATGATATTAAGGCACCTGGTTTTGGTTTTTTGTGTTAACATGGCTCAAAAAAATAAAAAAACTTATGTCCGTCCGTGAGCTGCTTTCCGGCTAGCTGTGCTTTGGGACAGGACACAACAAATGTTCTGTGGGTTGGCTCTGATCTCAGCCTGGCAGCGTGGTCTGAGGCCTTGGAAGAATGGGCAGACTCCGGCGTGGGTTTAGCAGATGTTTATTCCATGGAGGTCCATAGCCAGAGCCGAAGGGAAGCAGGAGAGGAGGCAAGGGCAGGAAGCAAGAGCAGGAGCAAGAAGCAAGCGAGCGACTGGGCCTTGGTTTTCCCCTTAAGTACCTTTGGGAGTACTCTGAGCAGGGGCTAACTTTCGGACCAATCTCTGGGATGGGGGAGGGGGTTGTGGCTTAGGACCTGGGTGCTTAACAGGACAGTGGGGGTGAGTGGGCACCAGAGCACCCATTGAACGGGAGAGCACCTTCTCCCAGGTCCACCGGGGTGATTGGCAAGGCTCTTGTTTCAGGGACAAACCACCAGGGAGTAAGATGGGGGGTAGGGGGGGATATACCATTACAACAAATAAAAAAGAAGCATATACAAAATTAGAAAACCCTAGTTATGCACTGCAACAAAATCTTTTACTGCTTCTATGACTGAGGACCCAGGAGAAGACAAAACACTGAACTGCTCCACTGAAAGAAGAGTAAAAATTTTAGGTCTAATGTAGTTCACTAGCTGAACCTGTGGAAAAAAGGATTGAATAGTGGGAGGGATGATCAAAGTTGGAAAAAACGTGAAGCAGAGAAGTTGCATCTTGCTCGAAAAATAAAATATGTAATGGTGATATTATCAGGGTGCTCAAAACCATCATGCAGTGAAAATGGTTTTTCTGAACTGCAGGAAAGATCCAACAGTGCAGCTGGGTGAAGGCACTTCTTTTCTGAGTGCTTTCAAATATGGGAATGTCTTGGGCCTTGTAAAGTCTCCACAGATTACAATTACAACCAGAAGGAGCAATAGCCAGTGCCTACAGAGTAGCTTACTAGTGCTTATAGTTAGGCAGTGTCCATTTCCTCAAGTCCAGCACCAATTTTGCACAAATTCATGCAGAAGGTTTACCGTGAATCATGAAATTAAGACTTACCTTTATTTTGGTCCTGGTTCAAAATCCATCTCCAAGACTTTTTTTTGGATTTATCTACATGGCACAATGCAAATTGTAATGCAGAAACCCCTGAGCTCAAGTTGATCTACCTTGGCTATGCCTGCTAGAGGAAACTGTGGTTCTTAAGCAGTGAAAGCAGTTAAAACCAAGGTTTAATACATGCATTTGCTATCTCTGAAGGTCCCCGGCACTGCACTTTCTCCACGCACTTTGGATTGTCAAGATTTCCTCTTCAGTGACCTGAGGAGCTCCCCACTGCTTCCATTGTGTCATCTCCATCATCCCCACTTTACAGGAGTGTTCCAAGATCTCCTTAGCACCTAAAGCAGGTAGGAATAAATCCTAGTGGCTAAGGGGATGAAAATACACTTTAACTACTCCAAACTATGCAGTTATAATAGGCAACTTGGAAGGAGGAGGAAAAGGTCAACTGAGAGACTTTATCTATAGTAAGAAATTATTACCTAGTTATTTTAAGGTGATTGAGAGAGTCCACATTATATTCAATCAGATAAATATCACTTCCATCTGGTCTGACAAAATATGTAATTTTCTTTCACCATGGCATCAGCCACAGGTTGCAACACCACTGCTTGGAAACTGGAATAGCATAGGTATAAAAGGAAAAGTTTCTCTCCAAAAATTTTTAGGGTCTGACCCTTAAAATGTGTGAGCAGTCCTGTCCGTGGATAATTATTTCTGTAAAGCTCCAAATCACTGGGTTTTCTACTCATGCAGAAAACTGATGAGGGTTTACACCATGGTATAAAATTGAAACACAATTAGAATTTTAACACAGACAAATGCAACAGAAGCAGAACAACACAGAGTATTTCCCTCCTGAAAACTCTTACCAGGTGAGACACTTTCTTTGCAAAAATATCTTCACAAACTTTATCCAGGTGAACCTCACAGATCAATTGAAAGTGAAAAAAAATCACATAATTGCTCTGCTGTGGTGGTTTATTACCTTTTTGAGAGCAGAGACCAGGGGAACTCCATTGACTCTTTTTTCTCTGAACATAAAATCAGATATTAGCAAGCACAGACTATAACTGTGTTTCTGTTTTCACACCACAAAGATTTGAGGGTGATTCATAATTAATATTAGATGGCTGTTTTTCCAAGTGGTTAAATTGACAGTAACCAGGCTGTGAGTCTGTTAAAGTGGCTGTTACTGTGGCTGTGGCAGGCAGGTTTTTTATTAAAAGATTTCTAAAACTTATACTAATTTTGCAAAGTACTGTAGAAGAGGGATTGAAAACCAATAATTTCCTTAGCTTTTCATTGAAATTGTCATTAAAATGCAGAGGATGAATAACCCCCTGCCTTCAGGCAAGAGAGTCTGGATTTTTGTCTGCCTTCATTTTCTTTAAATCTGAAAGTAATTCATCTTCTTGAGTTTCTACTTGATTTGATTAGTTACAGGGTTGAGGGTTGTGGTTTTCTGAGGGTTTTTTTTGTTGTTGATTCTGTTTTAGTAAACTGCTGTAAAATATTTTTAAGTGTGCTTGAGAGAGTCTTGGGACCAAATTCAGACTCTGTGTAAGTGAGTGCTTTGCTCTGGGTCTGACTCTTGACTGGGCAGCAGCACCAAAAATCTGTCAGGCACTGAAATATGTTCATGTTGTACATAACTATTTGGAGATGTTTCTTTTCAAACTGTCTAGGGCACTCAAATGCAATGTCCCCAGTACATTGGCATAATTGACTAGAGCTTCAATTTAGATATTAAAGAGTTCCTATGAATTATTCTTAGTATTTAAGATGTCAGTAATTTCTATAGTACTTAAATTCTTAATAATGTTATACTTTTTATATTGAGGATCTCAGATTTTTTTGTAAGTGTCCTCCTGACTGGAGGAGGAAGAAGAAACCATTCTGGAGGCAGAAGGGTCTGTGTTGATGAAGATGGTTTGTAACAGCACTTCCTGAGAACATGCCTGGTTCCTGCTCATCCTGTTTAGGCACGAGCTTCTTAAGGTATAGTGCTGATAGAAATTTTACTTGTTTTGGCTGGAAATACCATCATCTGGGATCATAAATGTAATGAATAATTTTATAATTTGAAAATACCTTGTTGAATCAGTAACTTAATGTAACAGAGAGTTAAGAGATGTTAATACAGCATGGCTTAGACTCACTTCATAAAGATAATTTCTAGGGAAAGGGTCAAGAATTAAAACATATGGTTCCTGGTCCATGTCACACACACTGTATTCTTGGAAATATTCCAGTAATTGCCCTAAAATTATATACATTTGAATAGGGGGTATCAGCTTGGTGAATCTTTAAGAGAGTAGCTGTTTCTTCTACAATTTCCCACATAGGAAATGAAGATTGCCTTTTCCCACCTCTCGGGATATAAAAGTACTTTAGGAAGTGCTCACATATCATTGTGGTAGAAACTATGGGATTACAAAAATTGTAATTTCAGAAGATATCCTGGTTTATCAGTTGTATACATGCACAGATTCACCCAGATAGATTATTTTGACTTCTGATGTGCCTGCAAACACTGTCGTAAATCCTGAATTTCTTTTGTTATTCTCTGTCTTAAATTATGGAGAAAAAACATTTTAAATATAAATTGCTTCCTATAGTTTATGCTACTCATTTTGTCTTACATTCTGCTTAAAAGAATCCAGAGAAAAAAGTTGGTCAAACATCAATGACAAACCCTACACGATCAGGAGGACTTTACAGTCCCTGCAGTATACTCTGTCATTCTGTGGATAATATAACATGATCAGGCTTTAGAATAGGTTACCCAGGGAAGTGGTTGAGGTACCATCCCTGGAGGTGTTTAAAAGGTGTCTGGATCTGGTGCTGGGTGATGGTTTAGTGGTTTAGGGGTTACAGAGACAGCGATGAGTTAATGGTTGGATTGGATGATCTTCTAGGTCTCTTCCAGCTTTGATGAATCTAAGATTCTATGATGATTAACTTATTTTTACAGGGCATTTGAACATGAATCTTAATTAATGTGAAAAGTTTTATCTTCAACATTCATTTCTTTTTCCTTCAGTTTTGCTATTTTTTCTTTTAATCTTTTTTTTTTTTTTTTTAATAACATACTGTGGCCTATAAGGAAATTAAATGCCTATTCAAGCTGATCAAGAATTCAGATCCTAATCAGGCAAAGACGAAAAATTGCTGTATTGAATGTAGAAGAAAAACCAGGAAATCAGCCCTTTTTAATGTCTTCCAAAGGTTAGTTTTAGTATTACAGGGTTATGTAGAAGTTGATAAGAAGCATGAACTGCCTGGGGCTGGTGGACTGGGTCCTGCTTCCTGTGTTCTGTTAAGGTCTGGTCTTCTGATACCAAGCAGAGAGGCAGCATTTTCCTATTCTGGCAGGAAACTCATCGGCAGTGCTTGGATTATTAACATGTGTTGGAATCACAGAAATTTTAAATCAGCTTGAAACAGAGATAAGCCAGATACTGACACTGCCAGAAACTAACTCTGTGTTGAAGAGCTTTTATTTCTTCTGCAACCTCACAGTTTACCCACATCTACATCTACTCCTGGATTCCCATGAACAACACCCTCAGCATCTTTGTATGGCCCATTGCCATTAACAGAGCTCAGACTGTAGCTGAAAAAAACACAGAGCAGTAATGAAACTATTTGATCTTATTTGACCACTACTATTTGTTATTCCAATGATACTGTCCAAGTACTGTGAAAAAATGTAGTTGATTTTTTTACAAGATTATAATTTTGGATTAGCCTAGAAATTATTTACAGCTCAAAATTTGTTGCAATTTTCTTGTTTACTCATTATTTCTTCTTAATATATGGGAAACAAATATTTTACCAAAAAAGTTAAGGCATGAAATAGAAAATGGCTTTATTTCATGATACATTTCCATAGTTTACCTTAGATAAAATCTTTTTATTCTGATTTAGAAAACATATTTCATTGAATAGGGCCATTGTTTCATTCTGTGACACTTACCAAGTAATCAGTAGTGGTAATTGTAAATGAAGAAATATTATCTTGTGGTGAAGCTGCTCTCCAGCCCAGCAATAATTTAGTTTGGGGAGAAAAGTCTTTTCCAGGATGGAGCTTAAACAACTCCACCTGAAGCTACTGTAAATATTTTCAATTAATTAAAAGATGGTTTTACTGAGCCACTTAATTTAAGCCCTAAAGCAGAAGGTTTGTTAAGCCTTGTACTGATCATTATGGTTATCTAAACTGCAGGTACTGGTCCCAGTACATAAAAGCTTTATCTTTGCCTGGATCTCAAAAAATAATTTCTCAAACAAAAAACGTGCCAGAACATTTGTAGATTTTCATTAGCCTGGGGGGGAAAAAAAAGTAAACTTCTTAAGGAAGTTCATGTGTGGATATTCTCTTGGTTTTTCTAAAGCAAGTATAAAACCTTAACAAATGAACACATGCCTAGTACTTGCCATGCTCCCAGGGTTTATACATGTAACCCAATCGCTTTCTGAAAAGGGCTATCTAAAATAATGAAACTCATCAAGAGGACCCTTATGACACTTACAAGTGACTGGGTAAAGAGAACCACTTTTTAACTATTAACTGTTACATGAAAGTCCAAGCAATCCAGTAGGAAATTCCTGTTTTTTTGCATATGCAACACTGAATCCTCCTCTGAATCTGTGATAACAGAAACTGTGTCAGCACTTCTCTGATAACAGGCTGTGCATGGAAACTGCATTTGGAAAGGGGAAATTGCACAACATGACTGTTTAGTCAAAGCAAGTAAATGTGTCCAAGAGTAATTCAATTCCTCATGAAAATCTTTTCAGGTACAAAGGCCTGGCTTGGCTGCCCCTTTGGCTGAAGCTCTCAGTGCATAGAGGTGTCTCCAATTCAGTTGCTGGCACAGGACTTACCAAAACTGGTTGGAGACTTTTGTATTTGGAAGATGAATGGTATCTCAAAAGCTGAGTCTCAGCCCTGATGAGCACCAGGACTTTACAGACAGTGCTTTTAACGAGAATACTTGTAAAGGGTTTGAAGCACTTTTCCTGCTCACTGCACTACATTGCAGATGAGAGTATTCCCACTTTTCCTGGCCAAATGCAGAGGACTGCCTTGGTTTCAGAAATGAGTACTTAATGCTTTTTCTGCCTCTCTGCAGTCTTCATTGTGAGAGGGACTAAGACTGTATGATGGTGGGTTTGGTGGAACCTGATTTTTAGGTGCTTTTCACTCTGTGTCCCCAAGCCTGGGAGCTTTTTGCACCTAAAAAGTCTACCTGGCTACTGCTTTAGACACCCTAGTCTCACTTCAGACCTTCTCCTAAATTTCTTTTATGTTTAGAAGCAAAATGCAATGGCTAAGTAAAATCCATGTTGCTGGCTCAGGTATCAATTTCTCTAAACATATGGTTACATCGTGTCTGCCCCTAAAGAAATCTGATTTTTACTCTGGTATTTTTCAGTCTGCCATAAGCATTAGAAGTAAAAGGCAACCTAAACCTCAGAATGTAACCTGGAACCTTTTGGAAAAGAAAATTTGGATGTATTCCACTGGAATTAGGACAAAACCAGATATTGAGATCAGTTGGACTGAAAAATCAGCCAAAGTTAGGATGTGTTGAAAACAGTAGTTTGGGTTCAGACAAGTTTCTTACCATGAATTATTCATGGAACTGGACTATTAAGAAGATTCTGATTCTTTTCTGTAAGACATGTAACTTTAAGGATGAAGTTACAGAGGCTTTCAGTGCTTACAATTTCCCACTGTCCCTCAGACAAGGTTTTCCTTTTCTTTTAAAGCTTAAGTTCATTAAGTTTTTTGAGAATCTAGTGGCTTTTAATGCCGTATAAATGGAAGCTAATGCATTTGTTAATGGTCATTTACAGCAAAGTAAAATACCTTGGATCATGAATCAAAAAATGAATGAGATCTGATTTTAATTGTATCCTAAAAATGTAACCTAACCTCTCTGGGAAGGGCTAAAATCAAACTGGAAATCT
Source organism: Illadopsis cleaveri (assembly GCA_013399915.1). Classification (NCBI taxonomy): domain Eukaryota; kingdom Metazoa; phylum Chordata; class Aves; order Passeriformes; family Timaliidae; genus Illadopsis; species Illadopsis cleaveri. Next base: position 44,336 of record VXBB01021903.1, read on the forward strand.
AGGGTGGGATCTGGCCTTAATCTATAAGTTTGGCATATGTCCTCCCTCTGGAGACTGGCAGGCCATTCCTCCTCTGCTGGATATGAAGGGCACACAGGCACTAACTGCAGACTTAACTTTCAAATATCTGAGAGAAGCAGATTTCTGGTAAATTTATAGCAAAAGACCTTGAATTTTTTCTGGCAGTGTCTTTATGACTTCCCAATTATGTTTTATTCTGTAAACAAAGAAAAATATCTAGAAATATACATGGAAGAAAACATGCTTTGTCTAAAGGCATGTTTCCTGTAACAGGTAATGCCAACTCTACAAAAGAGCATTTGCTGATTAATGTGTCAATGGTAAAAACCTTAACTGGGGATTTGTATTCCTGGCCTCATAGGTAGGAAGCTTCATATGACTGGTTAACCAGGCCTTGAAAACTTCATTCTGAAGGAGGCAAAAAAGAACAAAATTGTGTTGGTTTTTTGTTTGTTTGTTTGTTTGTTTCGGGTTTTTTGTTTAGGTTTTTGTTTGGTTGTTTGAGTGATTGATTTTTATTGGATTTTTTTTAAAAAGAAAAATAACAAAAAGAACTGAACATGCATTAAACACTTCTGTAATGCTTACATTGACTCCAAGTGCTTGCAACATTTTGTCCTTTATTATATGTATGTAAACTCTGTTTCCAGTCTTTTCCTAAGTGAATAGTCTGATTTGTGGAAAGCGGTTCATTGGTGGTTAACTTTCCTATTTTCTTTGAAAAAGAGCAGATCTGCCAAATTAAGCTGAGACCTGCTGAGATAATCACGTTGATCTGGAAGGGGACTGTACCCTTAAAACCCCTCCTGGAGCTAAAGGAACTTTAGTTTAGTGCTCTTGATTGAGGTGGTGGCTGGCAACCAAAGTTGGGGGGCCCTTAGGAGACCAGGAGGGTCATTAATTTTAGAGCAATTGTGGGATGCTTAGATGGCCTGTAACTCACTCCTGCAGCATGAAACACACGTGCACAATGTTCCCCATACCCTGCTGTGCTGTGGACTGCTCACACGAGCAAAACATCACATCATATTGTGGCTACCCACAATCCAGTCACTAATCCAGCAGATCCAGTCACTAATTTTGAGACTGCTCATCCACCCTGTTTTATCATCAAGCGTTGGCTCTGCATTGCCTCCTGGGGGACGTTTACATTTCTTTCTGTTTCAGACCTCCAGCTCTAGTACCTGCATTTAAGGATCATTTCACCAGAGGAAGATGTTTCTTTATAAGCTATTTGGAATTGGCTTTATTTGAAGCTGTGAGAGGAATATGGAAAGTATGGGTTGTGCCTGCTGTCTGCAATGATTCCCTTGTGGTGTGGAAGGGGTGATAAGAACAGATAAAAATGGTCCAGAAACAATGAGCAATAAACTGGGAGGTGCCTTCAGAACTGGAGAGTAAACAGCTGATAATTTGATTCACTGCACTTGTATTTTTGTATCTTTTTCCTGTGCAGAAGAAAAACAAGTTAAAAGTGTAGGTCCCCTGAAACTATCAAAAGGATGTGGAATAGACTTTTCCACAATTTCCAGGTGAATTGCCTTCTGCAGGGAATGACGTGGGGATTAAATGGCCTCCTCTTCTCCTCCTGTAGTTGTGAAGGGTCAAGGAACCATTGTAATAGGTGAAATATGCTCCCTCAGTTGGCAGAAATATGGCACGAGACGTGAAAACAGAGAACTTCTAACCAAACTCAAAACCGACCAGAATGTGTGTGTATTTGTGTTTGGTTCTTCAGATATTCCTCTGGAAAAATCATGCAAGACTCTTGCAAAACCAGCAGGATTGACAGATTAAATCCAAGTTCTCTCCATTCCTGATATTTCCTGAATGCCCAAGGGAGGAGGTGATCTGTCCTGGCCGCCTCTGTGGCACAATTGAGTGGGAGTTCTCCATCCCTGTGGGCACTGAGGGACCTGCACCCCCTCACCTCCTGAGGGCTTTTCTCCTGTGGTGTGCCCTCGGGGCATCCCCAGGGCAGCTGCAGCACAGAAACCACCAGTGCACTCCATTTTAATCTCCACAATGTGCAAATTCTCTTGAAGGTCCGTGCTTGGCAGGCTATCACTCAACAGCACGGTTCCAGCACATGGTTCTGCTGCTGCTTCTTTACAGCACAAGTGAACACTGCCAGCATTTGAATCTTTGCTGTCCTTCTGTACCTTCCCTTTTGATCATACTGATCATTAGTTTGTCCTTGTTGAGATTTTCAACTCTTGTCACTAATTGCAGTGACATAATGATATAATTGTTTGCCAGATCTCTTTTAACTCAAATTTATATTCATCTCACCACAGCTTCTCTCGATTTCTTTTCAGCAAAATCCCTTTGTTCAGACTTGGGCCCAAACTATTTTTTTCTGGAAAGCATTGAAAGAAATGGTCCTGGCTGCCCCTTTTGACAAAGGATAATTGGAAAATATAAGATTTCTTACTTTACTGAAAGGTATCCAATTCTTTGTAAGAACACTTTTTGATTTTGATGAACATTGAAGAGACAATTTTTATTCAACTTCATTCATATCCAGTCATTGCTATTGTTTGTATAAGACACCCACTTGCTTGCAGAGCTCCAAAAGTGGTCATAGTGAGGAAAAGCATTTTTGAAACATAAATTAATTCTTTTAGTTACAAGAGAATGCTTAAAACATATTGAAGTTTTCAAATTTTTTTGTTCCTTTTTCCTCTCCCAGTTTTCCTTTTTGGGAGAAATAAAAGTATTTTTAATTTTTTCAATTTTCTCAATTTTGCTATACTAGAAGAAAACTTAAGGAAAGTTAGGAATTTTTACTTCATACAGAAAGATTTTTCTTGACAAATCAAATTCTAATTTGACTTCAACACCTGTAAAAACCTTGACCAAATTCCCATATAAAGTGTTTGGATCAGATTTTAAAATTACCCCCAAGAATTTATCATCAATACTCAGGTTTCAAGAAATATAACATCACTTTACCTACCTTACTTCAAACCAGAAAGTTGTGTGCAGACACATGAAAAATATTATTTCCAAAATGACACAGAACTGGAAAAACTTATCATTCTTTACTCAGAGAAATTCTTTTTTTGTCTTTAGTGGACAACAAATTTTGTCCCCATTACCGTTAATTGCCATTACCTGTGTGAGGAAGAAACATAAATGTTCCAAAACAAATAGGCAGAATAAAAGGAGAGATTTGAAAAACAGCTAAAAAGACAACTGAAACCATATAAAACAAAACTAGTTTTTATCTCCTGTAAATCTCTCTCATTCCTGCCATACATCATCGGCTATGATCATCCCTTACCACCCTTTGTCCTTTTTGTCTGTCTTTAAAATTTTGCAGGCTGACACGGATATCATTAATTCTGTATAAATATGGCCATATGATTATTGCTACCTCTACGTTCACAGTTGTTATGGGTGGTAGTCTCTGGCTTCTGTGTCTGCATTGTGACTTTAGAAACAGCATCCAACAAACACCAAACATTTCTCATTCACCTGTTAGGACTGACCTTGCCAGCTGGACAAATCCAATCCCACCCAGCAGAGATATCTGTACACCCAGAGCAGTTATGAAAATACTATACAGTAAGAAAGTATCCTTATAAATTGTAATTAATATATATGTATAATAGCTTATGTATGTATAATTTCACCTTTGGTTGAAAATGCAAAATGGGCAATTTCAAGTCATGAAGGAGAAAGTCAGTGGTGCTAAATACATGAAACTGAACTGCAAGGCCTGGGAATGTGACCTAATAAATGAATAACAAACCAGACAGACAGATAAGAAGGGCTTTTTCCTCAGAGCTCTGCAGCTCACACAACTTAATCTTTGTAAGGGAGGGAAGTGTTGCAAATGCTGCCTAATATTTTTCTGAAGCTCATGTCCTCTGCAAAAAACCCTAGTAACCATGCTGAAATGATTAGAGTGATTGTACCATGAAATGGCTTGGATTTGCTCATCTGGCTTCAAGTTCAGAGGAATGACCAACAAGCTGACTTATGTTCTTAACAGTGTAGACCCAGAAGGGTTCAAGCAGATGTTGCAGGCTTACTCCAGGCAAATACATGAAGTTTTGTGGTTTCTCTTAAGTGTTTGCTAATATCTACCACATTGCAAAGTCAAATGTCCTTTCTCAACAGAGCTGACTATTCATAATACAATACAGATGATTTAATCTGTGGTTAGGACTTTCCATTTCTACTAGAGCTGTGTAAAGTCTGGACTGCTCAAACTTACATTATACGGACATACAAACCAAAAAAAAAAAAACAAAAAAACAAAAAAAAAAAAAAAAAAAAACCAAAAAAAAAAAAAAAAAAAAAAAAAAAAAAAAAAAAAAAAAAAAAAAAAAAAAAAAAAAAAACAAAAACAAACAAGAAGATCAAAAATCCCTGTCAGTCCCAAACTCTGAACCCATGCCAGTTCACATATCTGCAGCTGGGTTATGCAGAGATGCTATGACCCTGTGCATGTCCATCTGTTACTGTGACATTGCTCCTTCAAGTCCATTATTGAATGAAATGGGAGATTTTTTAAGGAAGTTTTTCAGGCAATTAGAAGTAAGTATATTTTCAGAACTAGACGCACCAGAATTTCAAATGTACTTGATTATGTTCTTTGCATCAAATGTTCATCCACTCTCCTCTCCTATTTGGGGCTCATATGAAAAATAAATGCTAACATTTAATATTGAAAATATTATTTGTAATTAATTATCAGGTAAGTTGTTTTAATATGATCATTCTTTCAAAGTTGATTTTAAATTCTCTTTGCAGTCCTGACCATGTTGTAATCCTGAAGAGATTTGTTTTGTTTTGTTTTATTTTGGTTTGTTCCCAGAAAAGAGGTTTATTCAAAAAATGTGATGTTCCTGAAGAACCCAAAGGAATCTCTTTTGATATTAGTGAGTGGTTTTGGACAAAAGCATTGGGTGATAAAAGATTTTGAAAATCCTAAACAATTTGTTTTGACATCTTTAAACAAAGACATTCATTTGATTTTGCTTGAAAAACTGTTTTTGATAATAAATGAAGACAGAAGACTGAGAGATTTGAGTTGCACAAACAATACATTTTGTGTTTAGGAAATACCTCTGCTGACAAAATATGTATTCTGAGTTTCTGTTGGTTTAGCAAAATAAACAATGGGTTTTGGTTGACTGAAGATTATTTTCTTTTTAATTTTTCAGTTTGGGCAGAGCATCAAAAAAAAATCATTAATTTCCTACATAGCACTGCTCCTGAGTAATTCCCAGAACAAGGCAGAACAAAACAAAGTTTGTATCTTGGTTGAAACATTGGCCACTTTGAAATCAATGGCAGAATTCCCACTACTTTCATTGGAGTCAGGCTTTTACCTTCATCTTCAGCTAACAGCTCAGTTTTCCTTTGTTATAGATTGCAGAAGTGAAGGAGATTTTTTCGGTTCAAATCACTGCTGGTGAATCTGTCCCAAGAGAAATATGTAATACACTCTTCTCATTTCTGTCCTAAAAGAGCACTGGAAAAAGCACATTTCACCAACTTTTATAATGTATATGGGCATTTTCGAACGTATCTTAATGTCTTTGTCTATAGTAAACCCTGCTAAGGATGTTAATAATTTTTGACAAGCACTTCCCTTGTGTCTGGATTTTGAAAGGAAAACCTAGAGCATAAAATGGCCTTTTCTAGTCATGCAGTGGATTGAAACCAGCAGAAGCTGATAGCAAACAATTTTTCTCAAATATAATTTTGGTTTGCTTTCCCATGGATCTCTACTTTGCCGTCTGCTGCAAGCCGGCAGCACTATTTAAAAAGGCAGGAAAACAATCAAACTCAGAAATATCCTTAAAATATTAATTTCTTTTTGTATGCTCTACTTTCTCTTTGATATCCAAAAGCATGGGGAAAAAAATGTCTTTATAAAAGTATTCAGAGATCTTTCTTTAGAGCATGGAGCAAAACAGAGGCCCCAAAGTGGGAGTCTGCACCCTGGAGGGTCAGAGCAGCTATTTCCTCTTCCAGGGCAGCCCAGCATCATGCAACTCCATCTTCTTCTTTTTGTTGAGTTAGTGGCGAGTCATAGGAAAAATGCACTTTTCACCCTTGGATGAGAATAAAGCAGCGTTAATTGGATCACAGTTTTATTTTTGTGCAGCTCTGCGGCTATGGCCTGTCTAAAAGTTTTTGAAAATTCAGGTATTTTTATGACAGAACTGGGGATGCAATGACTTTTCTAGGTCTAGCACATCATCATATACATCAACCCACGGTAGCTGAGCATGTGCTCTTCGTTATTGAAACATGACTGGGTACTGAGACCTTGGGTGCCTAAAAACATTAGGATTGTGTGTCTTCCTACCTTACAAAACACAGCTTTGTGAGAAAGCAAAATTTGATGTGGTCAAGGGGATGTAGTGGGATTCATTTCATCCTAACCTAAACACCTACAGATGGCATGGCATCCCTCCCTATTCTGCAGTGACCTTGCTGATGAGATCTTCACTGATGGTCATGAAGGCTGAGACTCCTTGCACTCATCTGGACAATTACTTCTGGGTACCCTCTGAAACTGGGGAAGATTTTTTCACCTTCATTTTGTCTGCTGGCATTCTCAAAGATAAACTTAAATTAGGTGTAAATATTTATTTAGTTTTCAACATTTTACCTATATAACTGCGGCTTTCACCAATTTTCTGCAGCAGTCATAGGTATATTATTCAGGTCTTGCCTGTACTGAACTTGGTTTTCATTTGCTCATTGTAAAATGTGTTTATGTTTTTAAGTAAAATCTCTTGCTGCTTGTGATTGGAGATTCCCCAGAGAGGCAAAACTGATAACAGCTTTCACCTTAAACCAAATGAGAAACATAAGTTTCTAACACTGTTAAAAAACCAAGGAAGCAAATTTAAAAAAAAGTGAAGAGGAAGCAAAATTCTAACTTCACTGAGTGACAAAGATTCTGAATTTATGAAAACATGTTCAGGCATAAATCTATAAATATTAAGGCATAAGACGTCGCACAAAAAGAGTTACAGGACTGAACAGAACATTTCTTTAACATGGCAAATTAAAGTAAGAATTTTAGCCTCATGAGGAGTCAATTGTAAATATATGTGTGCATCCTCTACCACATGTTTCCTCCTCCCTTTCTACTGGACCAGCCTATCTCTTCTTCCCATTTTCTGCTGTAACAGCAGTCAGGTTTTCCTTTCACTTGCTCTGGCAGCTGCAGTCCCACCCTCCTCCCAGCACCAAGAGTACACAGTGATTACACACTACTGCAAATGATCATTTTCCCTTCTGCCTCCCAGCTACAAATTCCCATCACGGTATACCCCTTTTTAAATCTCTTCTTTATTGAGTTTCATCAGTAGAAAGCCATTGTTAATACATCTGTTTGAAATAAAAAATAATTTCCCTGTGTCTGCCACCCTCTCTCCACTACAGTCTCACCCGATCCCAGGTTCCAGCCATGATTAAGCAGCACACATGTGTTTCAAATAAAAGCTATCTTCTCTTCACATACCCCCCTCCCTCTCACAGCCTACTGCTGCATTTCCCTACTGCATTATCCTCATTTGCAACTTTTCTGCCTTGTTTTCAGCCATGCTTTCTCATTAGTGTTTTCCCTGTTACTGAGATTTTCTTATGCATGTGTTTAGCACCTTTCTTTCAAAGAAGACGTTCAAGAAGTTATATCACTATCACAGTCTTCATTTTAGACCAGGAAACTCAGGTCTGCAGAGTTGGAGAAATTTGCTGCTTGCTCCACAGTTGGTACAGAAGGCTTAGGAATGGCCTAAGCTTTCTCTACTAGTGTAAACTAGAGCTGGAAGTCCAGATCTTTGGGCTAAGGGGCATATGAGCTTGAGCTGGATTGCTCTCTCTCCCTTTTACTCTTTTTGGAGACAGATGTCTTTGAGAAGTATTACTTACCTGTGCTTAATATGTAAGATTTATTGTGGGTTATGGAAGCAGTGGGTTTCAGACCTACAGGGACATCCTTTCATCTGTTATTCAATGACCAGAGATAGCCTTCAATTTGTGGAAGATCAGGGCTTGGGCCCATCCTTGCTCCCATCTGCACAGCAGATGGCTTGTGCATGTCCTTAGTTTAACCCACTGGAGCTCTGGGTTATTACCCTGGCTGCTTGTGCCTCCAACTGCAATTATTCACACCCAAACTATGTTTCAGTCTGATTTAAAAACTCTCAACACTGAAATACTTTCCCCTTCCTTCACTCATGCTGCTATGAACATAACCAGAACATGATGGTACAGGCAGTCCTTACACTTGCTGTATTTATATTGTATCCCAAAACTGGTATTGTCAGCCCCAGCTACTTAAAAATTACGAGTTTGTGCTCCAAAGCATTACCAACACAAAAGAGCTAATTAGCAAGCAGTTGTGCTTGTCTGGCTCCTTGACTTGAGCCAAGATTTTCAGCTTTCCTCTGTGACTGTAGTATCTAGATATGTAAATAGTTTTTTATTCCTTTTGTAAATGAATGCTGGAATTCCAGTTTAATCTCATATTTTGGGAAGGTGATGTTTTAGGAAGGAATCACACCCTTTGTTGGTGGTCTCACTAAATACTTAGAAATGTTAGGAACGTGTTGCAAGACCTGCCTCCAAAGGAAAATTTTTGTATATACCAGATAACATTCCACTAAAGGTAAAAGTTTTTGGTCATCTGTGTCACCTGTTAAATGGCAGTGATGCCTAGAAGGCTGACCTGAAACAGGGACTGGACAGAGCTAGAGAATAAAGTAGGTATTTATTGAAAGGCCTCCAGGATCCACCTTGGGCAGGACAGGATCCTGGCCAAGGCTGCACCCTGAGACCACTACGAAACGCCACACACGACAAAATGGCTGACGGGTCACGAGGTCTTACACTTTTATATGTTTTGGTCCATTTGCATATTGAGATTTAATTGCTCAATTACAGCTTCAGGCTGTGAGATCTTGTCCTTCTTGTTCCTCCCTTCAGTCCATTGTTGTTTATGCTTTTGGGCCTGAAAGTTGTCCTTGGTTCTCAGCAGAAAAGGGATTTGTTTTGTCTCCCTGCTCTGTTAACAGAGCTTACTTGCACTTAATATGAGGCTCAGAACTACATCCCTAGGTAACATAGAATCTGCAAGCTAAAGCTTAGGGCATCATCAGTACCTAAATAACAGCAAAAACAGTGAAGGAAACCATTCAGAGCATTGTGTAATTTTGTTTCTAAAACACTGCTTGAATAAAAATGTCTACAGGATTCACAAGTGGTTCATGTCTTAAATAATTTCTCTATTGTAAAATAAGTGTATTTAATTTTAAAACAATTTTCCACAAAAGAAAAAGGACTGTGGAGTGGACAGTTATCTTGAAGCAGACAGCTAGAACCACAGTATCAGAAACAATTTTTCTAACTGTATTGGTAGAAATGCCTGTGGTTTTCCTGATTTTGCTTTTATTTTATCACCTTCAAACTGACAAACTCACTAGATGAAATATTTAAATATGAAAGAGTTGAATCTAGAGATAAGTAATCTGATATAATAAAAATATCTCAGAGCAACTCAGAAAACCTGTCCAAAAACATCGCAATACTATTTCTTCAAAATACTTGTCTTGGTCCTTTGCAAAAATGTTTAACAATGATGAAGCCACAGAAAAATACTGAGGAAATGCTTGAATGAAAAGATGTCATTTTCTGGTTAGGACTCCAAACCAAAAGGGCACCAAAGGAGTTACATTCAATGTTGATGTGTGTGTATTTTTTCATAGAGAGCATCTATATCTATTTGATTTCTGTAAACATGATAGGCCACAAAGTGAAAGAATATAGAGGGAGATTTTGGATACAACAAAATCCCTTACATGGAGAAGTTTAAACTAGATAATTAGGTCAACTTTGATGTAAAGCAGCAATCTCCAGCCTGTGACATACTGGCCATTTGTTTCCTGTCAGACCACCTTGACATTACGTGTTCACCAAAGGAGTACAGAAGTCAGAGCAAGGCTGTAGGGAGAGTAAGGTGAGCTGNAACATGATAGGCCACAAAATGAAAGAATATAGAGGGAGATTTTGGATACAACAAAATCCCTTACATGGAGAAGTTTAAACTAGATAATTAGGTCAACTTTGATTGACCTAGCAATCTCCAGCCTGTGACATACTGGCCATTTGTTTCCTGTCAGACCACCTTGACATTACGTGTTCACCAAAGGAATACAGAAGTCAGAGCAAGGCTGTAGGGAGAGTAAGGTGAGCTGCACCTAAGCCCAGTCCTCTCCAACCCATTGGACAGAAAGCCTGAGTCAGTCCAAGGCAGCTGTGATAAATGTCTGGCACCATTAGCACACGTGGACTGGTGTAGATTGCTGGCCTGGAGAAACTGAAACAGATGTTGTGTTTGTGGCATTGACTTGTAAATCAGCAACAATAAACAAAACCCCAAACAAACCAACCAAGTAACAAACAACAGAGCAACAGTAGCTTCCATCCCTCTTTAAAAAAAAATAAATAAAAAGGGAGAAGATGCTGCTGGAAAGTGGAATTTTGCTTCCACACATTATCATCATCATCATCATCATCATCATCATCATTATTATTATTACAAAAAATTAGTATCTTAAATGTGGGACCTAACTTAAGCATTCTTCAGCTGGATTGTCCCTATGGCCTCAGTCAAACTGGATATCAATAAACTGAATTTGTCTGAAGCAACAGACCTAGATTTACCTCTCTTATTTCTTCATGCTCTCCTGTTCAATTGACCTAAAATGCTAAAGGTGTCTCTGAGGGAATGATATTATATAAGAGAGACCAAACTAAAACCATGAGGATTTCATTTTATTGTTGTTCTTACTTCTATTAAAAGCTTTTAGACAAAAACAAATGATAGGTGATTTCTACACTGAGGAGTTTACAACAGAATATCCGTTCCTGGATAATTTGTAATTTTCTGAGTGTTGGCCGAGATGGACAGTTAATCTTAGGCATAAAATAAGAAATAAGGCAAAGTTAATAATGATTTTTCCCTTTGTTGCTGTAAAGTAGGGAAAACCGTAGTTTTCAGTTCAGCCTTGCTTTCTTCAGATTCTTGAAGTTCTTTGTGGACACAACGGAGTTTAAAGGAAAATGTGGCTTGAAATGTTACTCTTCCATGCAAAATGTATATTCCTCTGCATATGCATTTCCTCAGCTCTGCTTATGAAATCAGTACTCATGAGCGAACTCCTCAGAGGTCTTTTTATAACACTATAAAAAAGAAAATTGTGGGTTTGGCTCATTTGTTGTTTAGAGAATTGTTAAGCGAGTTGTAGATGCAAGGCCTAATACTTCTCTGACTTGGCCCTGTGCAAGGACAGAAAGTTTCTTGTAATCAGATCAAAAGACAAGAAAGCAAAGCAAGGCTTGCAGAAGTTAGAATTTGTCTCCAACCATCATTTCACTGCTTGAAATGGTACGTCAGTAGGAACCTGGGATAATACAAGTATACACTCTGACTTCCGAACCCCAGTGCAATTTTCAGGCCTGGTGGTAGAAGTGCTTTAGCTCACATAACCACTCATATCATCCTCTTGTTGGTTCTGCAGTGGAGTTGTGAGAAGCCACTATGTGCAGGCAAGCACATGTGTGCATCATGTAGGATGTGTGCTGCAGGCTCTGCATGATCAGCAAGCATTTGGCAGCTATCAGCCTTAACAGCTTCCTCTCCACAAGTCCAATGAAAGCCTTTTCTACTGTACTCCCACCAGAGCTGTCAATGTATTAAAGAGCTATCTATGCCTTCAATATTCAAGGCGTGAATATTTGCATAATGAGCCCTGTATTCCTATCCAGTTAGTCCACATACGTGCAACTGGTTTTATGGCTGGATTATTCCATTCCTCCAGTGAAGAGGAAATATTTTACATTTTTTTTCTCACAGTTGCTCATGTGTGTTCTACAAAATGAGTGCTCTCTGTCTGGATCTACTGATAACCAACAAGGGCTAAGGTGCTGCTGAAGCCTTTCTACACCTGGAATTACCCTACCAACCTGTCTATTTTATTTGAACTAGTACTCTTCTGCCATGCTTTCTTAAAATTGGCCAGTCATTCAAAAATCAGCTGTGGGAACAGTCACACACAGAGTCTGATCAAACAAGGCTTGTTCTTTTGGAAGACTGGACTAAAATGACATCTCAGTATGCTACCCACTCCTTCCTCTTCCTGCATGGGATCAGCTATCCTACAATCTGAGCCAGGACCATTCAAGATATGTGCACACATCCATTAGCAACACAACCATGTGAAGGGAATATTTTATGCAGTTCAACGTGGAATTTCCCTATCCTGTTTGGTCTTGTTGCTGTTTGTCTGTGCAATAGAGCCATTCTACCAGTTTCAAGTCTCTGTGGCCAAAAGCTAGGCAATTCTCACTCAAGCTTGTTACAGGATGTCTCCAGGCCATTTCACACCCAGAAGATTTAATGAGTCTTAGAAATCACATCACCTTTTTCAATCTGTTTAAACGTTAGGCTTCTAATCAAAGGTAACCATTGTTCATTCTACAGTTAATAAATAAATACTTCCAGGAGAGTCACTCATCCTGAGAGAAAGAAGTAGTGCTAAGAGCAGGCAGTGGTATATTTTCAGATCAGTCAGACTCATCTGGGTCTCTCCAATGGTTAGAGAAAGAGAGATAGGCAGATATGTGTTGAGATGAAATCTGGACCTGTTGGCTTCACGGGGAATTGCTCACAGCCTCTGGAGGTGAAGAGCTGTCCTTAGGTAACAAAGTCCATGTGTGGAACTCCTTGCTAGCTGTGTAATGCAGATACATGGCCAGTAGAGACCATGTTATGGCCATGAAAAATTCCTTTCTGTTTGTGAGACAAATGGGGGTTTAAAAGAGAAATATTTTAAAAGAGAAACTGAGTGTGTTTTTTCATGTGGTCTAGTAATTTTTCTCCTAGTAGGAAAATTAGGGGGTTTATGGTATTGCCTACTTGCTGCTTCATTGCTTCTCTCCAAACCACTACCAGAGGTAGGCCAGTAACATCATCTTAAAAGCAGGAATTAGTGTGTCAAAACTGATCTTGCCTTAACTCTCCATATGTTGCTGTGCACTGATGTGCACACGGTCTCCATGTTCTCTGGAAAGGACTGCTGAAATATTTGACAAGCTTCAGTCAAACCAAGCTGTTTTCTTCATATTGAAGCCAACTTGCCAAACAATCTTTTGACACTTTGTGGTATTTTATGTTGGATTCTTCAGTGTAAGAAGGTGTAAAAAAAGGTCAGTGTTAAGTTACACCAGTCCTCTCTGCTCTGTTGCTGTAACAGCATCCCATGTTGGAGTTCTCAGTTTTTCAGCTGCTCATCAGAGCAATTCTCTGTCATAGCTGTGTAGTGTCTTAAAGATATGCCAGATATTAGATATGTTTCATACAAGGTAGCACCAACATAGTGTCTTTTGAATGTATTTACCATGCACATTTTAATACCTCAGGTCTGGTCCAATGGTTCATTTGTTCCAAATACTTTCAAAGTACTGTAATGGTTTAGGATTTTTTCTTATTTTTCTGAAGTGTCTATTTCTTTTCCCTCAAGCTTCAACTGGATCTGTTATACACAGCTTTGTGATCTGATATCTGTTGTGTTCTGAAACACTGTGAAAAATTTCCAAACACTCCCAGAAGCACAAACCAAAGGTCCCAGCTCCTGTCAGTGGGATGAATTATTACTGTGTTCAGTTTATCAAAATTAGGGTTCTCTCCCACCTTTTGCTGTGAAATTTACAAGCTTCCCAGACCCCTGCTAACCTGCCCCTGTATTCCCCACACTCTCTCATTTCCTTTCCCTTCACTATCTACCCTCTTTTGTCCCATGTGATACCCCAATAGCCCCCTCTGACTCTCTGCCAGAGGTCTCCCAATGCCACTTGACTGCCCTTTCCAAAGGTTGCCATCCTTTTCCAGAGGACATAATTCATAACATTTTATATGGAACAGCTGTTCCTCATGAGTAAACCAGCTGTCTATCTAGACAGCTAGAATAAACACAGAATAAACCAATTGTCTAGAATAAACCAATGGTTTGTACCTTTGCAAATCACTTTTCTACCACCCAGGACCAGACAAAAGAGAGCCTGGGATTTCTAGCACATCTCTTCATCACTCCTCTCACAGGACATTTTTACTTCAATCTATTCATTGCATAAGTGAAAATAAACATCTTTCACTGCCCACCTCTAAGGTTATAATTTTCTCTCTCTCATAATTTTGTGCCTTTTCTCCAAAATAAGGTGAAAAGAATTGCCAGAAAAGCTGTTGAAGTCTAAGTTTCTAAAATTACTTAATATTGCTCCTGCTTCCAAAAAATCCCCATACAATATTTGATTAGCTTGAGTTTAAAAATTGCAGACAGCTTGGTCTCTTGCAAATCAGGCAGCCCTTCTGCAAACCCAAACCAGCAAACTCCCTAAATCTTTAGTGTGTTTGCACAGATAAGAGAAGGTGGCCATGTCACATTCAGCAGAGTGGTGTGAAGGTCTTGCTGTCGTTGCAATTTGCCTGCACCCAGGTGTTCTCTCTTGCCCTTTATTCAGTCTTTGGGAAGGGTAGTGGTGGTGCTGGTTAGGGATTGTCCTTTTCAATCCATTTGTACGGCATCTGTCATCACTTGGGCCACAGCTGCAGTTGAAGGGCAACTCCATTGTATGGCTTATCAGAAATTTGATTAGAAATGCAGAAATCCAAGTCCCTTTGACCTCTTTTCAGTATAGTAAGCTCTTACCAGATAGTTATTTTTGGTTCTCTTTTTGGCATGAACTCAGGTGGAGCAGGACAAAGGGATGGGTGATGTGACAAAGCCCATAACTGCTAAGCAACAGGAAAAAGGACCATCTTTTTGTCACCCTGGTTTTTACAGCTACGTTTGGCTTCCTAGAGCTCAGTGGAGACATCTGGTTTATAAATAAGAAAAGTTGTATTGACTTTCATTGATATCATAGGAAGTGTCCTCCAAAGTGTCCCAAAGATCTTTCTCTTGTAGAAACAGGAACATTGCTTTTGTCCAGCCTTGGCCCAGCTGCTGCCTCGTGGTAAAAACACCTTATCTCTGCTCTGTCAGGCTTCCCAACAAATGCAAAGTAGATTTCCACTCCAGGCAGGATTTCCTATTAAGGTGCTGACCAGATCTGCCCACTGTAATTTCTGGGGGAGCTGAAGAGCTTCTCTGAGCTTGTCTGAGCTGTCTGTTTAGCTGGAAGCCAGCTAAACTCAGTATAGTTTGAGACTTCACATGGTAATTCTTCATTTCAGCTTCTACTCCTGTCTTGTCTCCCTCTGTGCTTGTGGATTCTTACCTACCACAGATTTTGCTCATATTCACTCAGAGCCTGTCTCCTTCCCCTCCTCCTCTAGTGCAGAAGACTAAAAGGAGGAAAAACTGGACCATGTCCATAAAAGTTTATCTAGTGCATGATGCAGTAGCCACACTTCAAGGTACTGAATAAATACCCTGTTGGTTCGCACAGGAATTAGAGAGAAGCTGCAAAAACAGATGATAATCCTGACCTGCATTACCACTAATGTGAGCACTTTATCCATCACCAATCACCACTCTGTTGGTAACTCATAAATGAATGGACATTAAGTTCAGTTTTATATGTTATTTCAAGGCTACCTGTTCTAGGGGTCTCTAATGTGAGGATCAGGATTGCAAGAAGATCAGTTTTAGGAGACCTTAACTCCAAGAGCTTCAAAGATGATTAAACACATTCTCCTATTTGTATGACTGACTCCTGTCAGAATTTTCACAAATTTTTGAGGACCTATACAGGAGCAACTTGGGTTCAGCCATGACTTCTTCCAATTAAGGAATAATCTGAGCTCTGCTCTATCTTCCCTCCAACTGTTTTGTTACATAGACTACCTACTGATAGCTCAGAACTCTCCTAAATCCTCTGCTTTAGTTTTTTTCATTGAACATTTGAGGAAGGGATGTGATCATCTCTCCATGAAAATCATGACTAAGTCCATTGAACCAAGTCCCTCACAACTTCTTCCAAAATTATTCCATGTAAAAGTTACTGCACTTATTATGCTTCACGACAGAATAAATAGGGTGTGAACTATGAGCTTTTTGACCACTATTTGTTAACTCCACTGATACATTTCTGACATTTTGGTCTTCAGTTTTAAAAACATGGCCCTGAATTCACAGGTATGACCATGAGCTTAAAAAAACAGGAGTTTTTCAGAAGTGTATATATATATATTCAATACCCAAGGAGAAAAGAACCCCATATGGAACAAAACTATAGTGAATTTACTGCAATTTCCCTCCAGTTTCCTAACAAGCTGTGGACTTCTGTATCGTCTTTGGGATTTTTCAAGAAACATTTTTCTTTTTAACAAGTCATTTGTAAAGAAATACAGTCAGACAATTTTTTCATCTCTTTTCCATTCTACTATTGTGTCAAAGTTAGAAGAATAAGCAGAAAGGAAGAAAATAAAGAAGAAAAAATGTGCCAGTGAGTCATTAATCTGTCTATTGCATGTTGCCTGTGAATAGGGAGTGTCATATTTTTTTTTTAATTGGATCACCAGTACTTTCTTTTTGCAGAAGGCAGAACTGGAAAGGAAAGCTCTGTGAACCTTGTCAACATCCTAGGGTTCCTCCAGACTCTAGATGAGGACCTGAAGGGCTCTGCCGTACTTCTGCCAAGCTGCTGAAGTACAAAGGTCACTCTACTCTCCCTTGGGACTCATCTGTTTCCATCATACATATAGACAAAGCAGAGGAGTCTTTCAGCCTCAGACAAATGGCAGGCCTAAGGAACAAAAATGTCAAAAAAAGAAAAAAACTTGGGGCCCTCTTCAGAAATGGGTGCCCTGGTCTGGAGGCACACAGACAGGCAGGCCACACTATCAAAGTGCATCTGGCTGCATGTCTGGCAGGGTGTTTATATAGGCCACAATGCTGGACGTGCTATCTGGCTTATTTGTCTTGGTCTCTTTCTGCTTTGTTCATTGAGGAAACGCCCTCTCTCAAGGGAATTCTACCCTAAACACTTCTGCCGGCCTGTTCTCACAGTGCCCTGGCCTGTGATTGCCAGTAGTGTCTAAACAGAGGTAGGTTTAGCCCCAGTCATGGGCAGTGCAGTCTTGCATGGATCAGAAATAGCTTGGCTAGATATTTCCTGACTGGAAAAGTGGCAGAAAATGCTGAGGTTCTTCTCCTGAACACGAGAGCCAAAAGACTTCCTGGACTACCCTAGTGCATCTGAATATATCTGTCTTTTTTTGCCAATATAAATTTTCACAGAATACGCACAACAATTGTGGGGGTTATCCTGCCCCAACACTAAGACTTACTGACCATCTTCAAAATATAGAATCATAGAATTGTTTAGGGTTCAAAAGACCTTTAAGATCATTCATCCCAACTCCTAACCCAGCACTGCCAAGTCCACCACTAAACCATGTCCACTAGTGCCACATCTAGGTGTCTTTTAAACAGCTCCAGGGATGTTGACTCTGCCGCAGCCCTGGGCAGCCTGTCCCAGTGCCTGGCCATCATAACAGTGAAGACATTATTCCCATTCTTTAATCTAAACCTCCCCTGGCACAATTTGAAACCATTTTTTCTTGTCCTGTCCCTTGTCATCTGGCAGAAGAGACCGACTCCCACCTGGCTACAGCCTCCTTTCAGGGAGATTTAGAGAGTGATAAGGTCTCCCTCGAGCCTCCTTTTCTCCAGGACAAACACTCCCAGCTCTCTCAGCCACTCCTTCTAGTACTCGTGCTCCAGACACTTCAACAGTTTTGTTGCCATTCTCTGGACTTGCCCCAGCCCCTCAGTGTCCTTCTTCTAGTGAGGAACTCAGAACTGGACAATGGGATTGAGGTATGGCCAAGTACAGGAGGACAATCACTGCCTTCGTCCTGCATTGTTTATTTTCTGAAATTGCATTGCTTTTCCTCACCAATCTCTCTTTGAGCTCTGGATGTAGAGTTGATGTTTTATGAAATTCAAGAGTTTTCTCTCATTCCTGTCTAGAAGGCCTCAATATAGATCTGCAATGCCCTCATCAGAACAATTTTCCTGAAAGCACACACATGGCAAGTCAATAAGCTTGATGTGAGATACCAGCACATGCATCAGATATGACTGCAGAAGCAAAAATGGGATCATGATTTGGCAAAAATTTATGTGGTCTTCAGGATGTCTACATTAATGTATGACCATATAAATCAGAGAGCTACGAATGCCATGTGCCTTTTTTCTTAATTCTTAGAAAAAGACACTGGATCAACTAATAAAACTTATTTTTAGCTTCAATAAACTTTATTCCCTCCTTTATGATGTCCTGCAGCAAAATTTCTTGCTTTTTGAGAAAAAAAAACCCCACCTGATTTATTCAAAGAAAGGTCAAAGGCTTTCTATGCATTTTGAATCTCTTCTTGTTGTTTAAATATAGACAAAATAAATGACTGCTGGCACTTCTAAGTTGTGCAAGACTTCTGGCTAATACAGGGCTCTGGATCTATTCACAACTATCAAATATATCTTTGTTAGATCCCCACTTGAAAAATAATAGTAAAAATTCCCTGTTCCTCATACCTTTACACTATATCCCTCCATGAAAATAAGTGCTAACAAGATGTTCATTTGAAATGCATCTGAAACCGGAGAACAATGCTCTTGAAGAGTACTTTTATGTTTGTGGCAGAGTATCTTCTAAAACAAAAAAATTTCTTAAACATGCTCCAAACCTAGCTTACTCTCTACCCACTCCAAACAATGAATTATTTATAATTTCTGTCTCTGTTTTTTCTATTAGATACAAAGTTTGTTTCTTCTCACCAATGCACTCGATTTATTGAATGTTTCATAAATTTGATACTACAGGTTGTGAACTATAAAGATCCCCATATTAGCCTTGAAGAATCCAGCTGTGAAACCAGCTGCACTCTAGCACTGACAGCACAGAGCTCACTGCAGGCTGAATTAATGCTCCAAGAAACAAGAAAAATTACTTGATGACTGCAGATGCTTTGTTGTTGTGGTTTAACCTAGCAAGCAGCTAAACACCCCAGAGTCGTTTACTCTCTTCCCCCAGTGGATGGGGTAGACAATCGGAAAAAAGGCAAAACTTATGGGTTGAGATAAAGACTATTTAGTATGACAGGAAAAGAAGGGGTAATAAGAGCAGCATGTAGAAGAATAGGCAAAACAAGAGATGCACAGTGCAGTTTCCTCACCGCTCACTGACTGATGCCCAGCCCATCCCTGAATCTGTCACTGCCCCCCCGGCAACTCCCCACAGTTCTATTGTTCAGCATGGAACTGTATGCCATGGAATATCCCTTGGATCAGATGGGGTCAGCTGTGTCCCCTTCCAGCTGCTTGTGCACCCCCAGACTCCATGCTGTAGAGGTGAGTGAGGAGCAGAAAAGTCCTTGACACCATCTAAGAACTGCCATAACTAAAACATCCATGTGTTAACAACATTATTCTAACTCCAAATCTAAAACACAGCACTGTACCAGCTACTAGGAAGAAAAGTAACTCTATCTCAGCCAAAATCAGGGCAGTTGTCTATCAATTCTGGTACCCACACAAACTTTTAAAAGTGAGTAGAGGCAACTATATTGCTGTCCACCATGTGGCTATGTCTAAGGCAAAAGACAATTCTGGGTTAGGAAAGCTTCCTTTATGATTCTTACGCTAAATCTCTTTCATATCTTGAGAGAAGCTATGTTTTCATTGTCTTCTATAAAAGAACTCCACTCCTTTGCAATGACCATCAATATAAGGAGCATTTTTATTTAGGAGAAACTATTATTTCTTGATTATTTTTAATGTTAAAGGTTTTGAAAAGGCAGATCTGAAATGTACCTGCAACTGGTTTTTCTCCTTTCCTACATCCATCTACTATCTGGTCTAAAAGCATGAATTGAGGGAGTGGGAAGATATCCCATGCTTGTAACTGTTCTGCATGCCAGGAGCTCCTTTTCCCAACATAAAGGGGATTTGCAAAGATGGGACAAGTAAAAGGATGAGGAACAACAGTCATTAAATGCAAGAGGAAAATGCAAATTGGATGCAATAGGAAAGTTCTTCAACAAGGGCCTGGTTCATCCCTGCAGCAGGTGCCCTGGGAGTCCCACCCTCGGAGTTTGCAGATGTGTCCTGGATATCACATCCTGGACAATGTGACAGAGCCTGGAAGTTAGCTCTGCTTTGGAGAGGGTACTGGCCTAGATGATCTCCTGAGGTCTCTTCCAATTAAATTTTGCTAAGAATTTATAATAACAAAGTTGTAAAATTAGCTTAATTAGTAATTTGAAAATGACTAATGCTAAAAAGTTCTGAAAATTGCCATTCCTATTTTGAGAGGAGGTTTTTTTCTTTGTTTCACAGTCCTTTCTCTAACTTCTAAGTCATAGGAACCACGTATTATCCTTTATGATGCTACAATAAAATACTTGATGGTATGTAGACAGATAAAGGAGGAGCAGCTGCCACACTTTCTTGGTCTTGCCTAACTGCTGTGTTTGTCCTCAGACAGGTAGAAATTCCCTGAAGTTCATCAAATATTCAGGCAGAGGCTGATGACAGAACTAACAGTCATGCAACAACTTTTCTTTTATCTAACTCACTGGAGTGTCTTTGTTTAAGACAATTTAAGAGGTAGACACTGTGCAATGGGTTGCCTCCTCTTATAGTTGTAACCAAACCCTTTCCACTGATAAGGAGAAATTAAATATGGGTAGATGTAAGTGAAAAAAATAACTGTTTACTAGCAAGCAAAACAGCCTCAGATGAAAAATAACAGCAAATAATCACTACGTAAAAAATAGCTAAATCTCACAGAAACCCCACTGGGAAAAAGAGAAACCCCTGAGAGGTGGCGCTGTGGGACCCCATGAAGCTCAAAAAGGCCAAGTTAAGGTGCTGCATCTGGGTCAGGGCAATCCCAAGTACAAATACAGCCTGGGAAGAGAACAGATTGAACCCTAAGGAGGACTTGAGGGTGCTGGTGGATGAAGCTCAACATAACTTGGCAATGTGCTCTTGAAAGCCCAGAAAGCCAACTGTGTCCTGGGCTTCATCAAAAGCACTGTGGCCAGCAGGCTCTGGTCCTCTCTTGTGGGACCCTACTGGGGTATCACAGCCAGCTCTGGGGCTCCCAGCATAAGGAATACAGGGACCTGTTGGAGTGAGTGCAGAGGAGGATTACAAAGATGGTCAGAGGGCTGGAACAAGGCTCCAGAGAGATCATATAGTACTGGTACCAAGTACCAAGGGTATGTGGTAATAGGACAAAAGTTAATGACTTTAAACTGTAAGAGGGTAAGTTTAGATTAGATAATATGAAGAAATTCTTGACTCAGAAGGTGATGACACAGTGCAACAGGTTGCCAGAAAAGCTGTGGATGTCCCATCCCTGGAAGTATTCACAGTCAGGTGGGACAGAGATACAATCAGCCTGGTCTAGTGGAAGTGTCTTTGCCTGTGGCAGGGGAGATTGGAACTGGATGACCTCTGAAGGTCCCGTCTAACCCAAACCACTTCATGATTCTGTGACTTGATGGTGCAACACAAACCTCGTCACGGTCTGGCAGTACTCGGAGCAAATCCCTTTGACCCCTTTGCTCCAAGTGCATCGTCAATACCCGGTGCACTCGGTTCGGCACGGCGCGGGGCCGGTCTCGGGGCGGGGGTGAGGTGTGCGGGGGTGCGTGGGGAGAGAAGGGAGAGGTGTGGAACGGAGGGTGCGG
>VXBB01021903.1:66106-79450 GCA_013399915.1 Illadopsis cleaveri
CCGCCCGCCCACTCCGAGCTGGACGCATGTGATCCCTTTTTTTTCCTCCATTGCCATGGAAACAGAGCAAAGCAAAGGGTAAATATACGGACAATGGCTAAAGACAATTTTAATTTTCATCCCCGCTTAAATGTCACAGGTTTTTAACGCGCCGCCGCTGTAACCGGAGCCGCCATCTGCAGCCCGGCCAGCGAGCTGGTCCCCGAAGCCGGAGGAATACAAGTTCTTCATTATTGCCAAGTGGGATCAGAGCACGTAGGTCTGTTTAGACACTGCGAAGCATTGTAAGAGGGCTCTCTTCAGGGACAGCCATAAAAGCCTCCTTCTTCCTCCCGTTAGAAAAGAGCAGCTGTATTCTTCTTACGTGGACCCCGCCGAAGGTTGCCTGTCTCTACACTGCAAGAGTTTCGGGTCAGCGCGGAAAAGCAAACTTCATTTCACAGTCTGAACAGGATTTCCCAGTGAAGGGTTGTGCTTTGGGTGGGAGCTGCGCTCACCCCTGTGCACGTGGCTCGGGAGAACTGGTGGGGAAGGTTTCTGAAGTTCTGTGTTGCTTGTCTGACAAATATTTTGGCAGTTCTAAACTAACTTTACAGTATAATCCTGAGCAGTCTTATAGATTAGGATATTTCAGGCTATTAATGACCTGTTAATGGCCACTCCCAACACCTTTGACATTAAATTAAAACCATAACCACTGCCTGTTAAACAGGAGAGATAGGCCACTTTACAGTGCCAGAACTCCCTAATTTTGTATCTGGGACTCAGCCTAGTTTTCCCTTTTCAGGGCTAGTGACAAAGTGTTCAATCAGTGATATAAATAAATAGGACTGAATTGGTTATTTTATAGGTACATGAGTGCCTCATTAATTGCTGAGTGTTACAGATGTGAACAGGGTGCTCTAAACTGTTTACCAGCTGGTTCTTGGAAATGAGGCTTCCTGGATGACTTTCCTGTTGAGATATGCTGCCCCTCCTTGTAATTCCCATGGTGGTTCCTGCTTCCCGGCAAGACCAAACTCCCCATTCAGACACAGGATCATTGCTGGTGTTGCCACCAGAGTTGCTAGAAAAGCTCTGGTCAGGCGCCTGGAAGATGCTGATTGCTCTGTGCAATTTCCCAGCGTGAGCCTGCTCATGACACACACAGCATCCAGAAATGTGAGCCACACTGTCTGTGGCACGGCAAACCCTGGGAGCACATGGACTGCTCGGCTGCAGTTGGAGCTGGGGTGACCTTTCCTGAAAGGACAGATTGGCTTTGAGTCAGGCTGGGAGTCAACATTCTGCTGGATTTATGTTAATTGTATTAATTGCAGCGGTGTCTGCTTGGCACTGGGAACCTGTGAGTGCTCACAGACGGAAATCTTGGCATGTGAAGGCTGCATCTTCTGGATGGATTTGAGAAGGGGGAGGAAGAGGACGGGAAGGACTGACCAGCTGGGCTCCTTTCAGCACAGTCAGGAAATTCAGAGTTGCTTCTGCTGCATTCCAGTACCACAGTGCTGTGTTTCACAGGCTTCTTGCTGCTAATTAAATATTTGACATACATGTGAAGTAAGACGAAGGAGGGAAAAACTAATGACCCAGATGTGACAGTATATTGAAAAGCAGTCTTGTATTTGCATGGAGAGAAACCAGAATGTTTAAGAAGCCTTTTTGTCTTCAAAACCTTATGGTTCATTTGCGAGGGTGCATTTTAGGTGCACAGAGAGCAAATCTGATGCTTTGTGTCAACATCCCTCATACACTGTATTCATATGAATGTGAGGCACATTCTGACTATTACTCATCATAATACATAACAGTCCGGCCAGGTGTCTTCTGCATTTATGGTTTCCTGGTATGAAAAGCATACAGTTGCTACCAGATGTTCCCAGAAGGAAAAATCATATGGAAAATTACTGCAAAAATAGTCTCTGGATTAAATGACCTGATCAGTTCTCCAGTGCTGTGTTGTGAGATGGCATTTTGTCCTGCACAGACTCACTTATGAATTACAAGAAAAGATTAAAAGGGTGTTATGCTATCAAGGCGTAAAAATTCCTCTGCAAGTTCATAAAGAATTTAGGAGAATATCCAGGAGCTATATTTGCAATTAATATTAATATCAATTGACTTTAATACCTCAATATAGAACCAGAAATCTTTATTGTAGTCTGTTGTATGGGCTTTTGTTTGTGTTTGCTTTGTGTTCCCAGAAAGTTGTATACCAATATTTACAAGGATTAAAAAAAAAAAATAACATCGCTCTCCTGGTTCTATACAAGGTTTAATGCCTGGTAAGATACCAGATGAGCCCAGCTGTTTCAAAGCACTTTAATTCACTTTTGACCAAGATACTCATATCTTCATTGCATATACTGAATGAATGCAAGAGTTGAATTTAACAGGATCAGACTGATGTTCCCTTACCCCTCAGGGAATCCTTGTCTAATTGTGTACGGACCACGGCAGCAGGCTTATGAGATATTTGTTTAAGTTTCTCATATGAAATGTCCCTCTCTCTCTCAAACAAATAAATCTCTGATTTTAGGGCATAAAAATATACGTCTGTAGATTAAACCCTGGTTTCCTGGTAAAGCACACCGTGCATAAACCTCAGAAGGATTTTGGTAAATTATTGAAGTCTTTCAAATAAGGAACTGAATTGAAAAAAATCCCTTGGTAACGTAAACTGAGCTCTCTAGAGGTCAGTAGAACCGGGGCTTCCTGTAGGAGGGGGCTTGAGCAAGATCTCTCGTACAAGACCTCTGCAGATTCATTCAGGCAAAGGCAAAAAGGTCTTTCCTTGAAAGTGCTCCTCACTTTTCAGTTCCTTTCTTTTAGCAGGAGCTGTGGCAACATGGAAACTTAAAACTGCTGAAAACAGAGCACTCGTGTCTGAATGGAAAAAAAAAGAAAAAAAAAAAAAAAAGAGGAAGGCGTATCCCTCCATTTGACTTGGTTCAGGCTTCTGGAAGACATTTGACCATGTGACACGTTCACTCTTAGCTCAGTCATTGCCATACCAGCATCTCATTGTGTCATTTGCAAAGCTGTGCTGCAGTGCCTAATGGCTTTCATTTATTTCAAAATGTTTTTCAACATCCTTAATTCTTCTAGATTCTTCTGAAGCAGCCATTTGAATGATTACTCAAGACAGGCATATAGAGCTAGCAGTTCACCTTAGTTCTACTCTATTCCATATTTCTAGGTGGTTTTTTCTCACTGAAATGACTACTTCCTAATGAATTACCATGCATTTCCAGTATGGCACTGCTGTGTTGATCTGGAGTTTGCCCCCTGCATCTTTAGGAATGCAGGGCTGCCAGGTGCTGTTTCTGGTACATGCCTTCCCTTTCCCGGGCTCTTCTCAAGCAATTAGGTTTGTAAAGAGCTTTTGATTTTTAATTTATTTGTTTTGTTTGCGTCGACATTTATTTTGGACTCTGTTGCCATGGCAAGTTAAAATGGATGATTCCTCCAGTAGCCTGTCAGTTTGTTTCCAAAAAGTTGTCACTGTCTCTACAAAGTAATTATTTTTGCTGGCATCCATCTCCCTTCACTAGTTTTCAGATGCACTTGATGCCTCTTTCTCTCAGCATGAAGGCTTTTGAATGCCTGCCATTGCAAGATTTCTGTTGTTGTTGTTGTTGCTACTTTTGTCTTTCATCTGGTGCAACATCCTCACAAACCTCCAAAACCTTACACTCCCCAAATCCCAGCACTCTTGTGTTTCCTGCTTTTGGAAATCATAGCTCTATAAATGGCAGTTTCCAAGATGTTTTTTGTCACTTTTGATATTTTCTTGCCTACAGGAATATATCAACTACCAGGGAATGTCTGTGAGAAATTGAAATTAGCATTCTCTCAGAAATTGTTGTAGATAGTGGCCCTTGGCATTGGTCCCTTCGACTGCCTGATCCAAAAGCCTTTAGTCTGTGTGTACCATAACAAGGCATTCACCTTTTTGAGGACCAAACTGGTATCAGTTGCCATCAGTTCTAGTTTTCAGTTATTAACAACATGCTACCAAAAATAAATACCTTCATAGATAAAACATATATAGATAAAAAGAAAATATTTCCTCTCTCTTGCAGCGCTGACCCATCTTCCCCGCTTAGCAAAGCTCTCCCATATCATTCATAAACTTTTCTGACTGCAGAAGGGTGAGACCCTTCATTTTGGGGTGTTTGGAAAGGCTTTTTGTGCACGGCCCTGTTAGAGTCATTCTTCTGCTCATTGAAATCTTAAGCCTCTCAGTGTCTGTAATTTTGTAGTACCAGCCTGACACACATGTATGATGACACACAGACTGAATATTAATCAGCATTTTGTTCAGTCCAAAGTGATTTATGGCTGCTTTGCCATGTGCATCTGCCACACTGCACTGGAAGCAGTTTGCTTTTAAGCCCATTGATTAAATGGCTTAGGACAGTGACAATGACAATCGGCTCTTAAGAGCTACATCTATATAAAAAACCAAAGTAAAGCCAGTGAAAACTCCCAGGCACTGGAGGTTGACAGTCTCTACAACTAAATTCAACATTTAATTCACCAAGAGGAATACAGTGGCTCTGACAGCCCACCCCTGGTAGTCCTGCCACCTCTGACTTAACCTCTACTCTTCCTCCCTCGGCCGTGGCTGCTCTTCATCAACATGCCCAGCTGTCAGCTCAGCTCAGCTCCCCACGTCCTCCCTGGAGCTACCCCAGCTTTTGTTAATCAGACAAGCAAAAATTTAACACCCATCCTGCTGAAAGTAGCCCGCTGATTTCAGAGGGGTCAGGATGTTGCCAAAGCAGTTTGATTATTCACTTCAAGTAATTTTTTTATTTTTTAACAAAGGTATTTACTTTTCAAACAAAGACCATTGGCTAAGCCATGGCAACAAGAGTGTCTGTGTAGCCAGCAAACACTTATTATGTGGGTGGGTGGTTTGGATGGTCTTGAATACATAATTAAATTTGTTTTTCCTTTCAGCTCCCTGTAGTGTGTTATTTTTTTATATTAAGCATTATCCCATCTTGAAGACAACTGTTTTTTATTATTAAAAGGACAGTTTAAATGCACTTAGTAAAACCAAGTCTCTTTGCGTTTATGTCTCAATCTTTTTCCAACTAAAGAAGTCCTTATGTGCCTATGATCAGCTTCGACTGTCAAAATGTTTCTCTAAACATTTTCTAAAGGGCTAGAAGCCTTGTACACTTCAATGCAATAAGATCCTCATTGCCTGATCCTTAAAATATTCAGCATCAGCTTGCGTATTTTATACGGGATCAGCAGATTTGAGGCTATGGAGTGTTTCTCTGCTGTAGAAGAAAGAAACTCCTCCATACCCCTCTGGTACAGGTAAAAGGCAACAGCACATAAATAAGTGACTAATTCTGCAATAAGCTCAACTTCTGCAGTCCCAGGGTGATGCACCAGTGACTTTGAACCATGGTTTGTCAGCATGAGTGAACCCCATCAGTTTTGGCGATGACAGTCCAGTGGACTTTGTGATAATACAGAATCTCTCAAATTGAGTAGGTGACTCAAAGGAGATGGGTGGAAATTCTGCAAGAACAAGTGAGTTAGGAACAATTTGAGGTGAGGATCAAACTGACAAATGCAGGGCTGGAGTAATTGGCAATGAAAGCAGTACAGCAAAGTGAATTTGGAGATTATGATAGAGCTAAAATAAAATAAGAATACAAAATGTCATTTGGTTGTGAACCAAAACCATTCTTTTTGAACTATTTATTTTTGTTGCATAGTTTTCATTAGAATCACAGGATGTTTTGAGTTGGAAGAGACCTTCAAAGGTCATCTAGTCTGGGCGTACCCCCACCCTGCTGTGGGCAGGAGCACCTTGCAGTAGACCAGGTTGCTCAGAGCCCCTTGCAGCCTGGTCTAGAACACTTCCAATGACAGGGCATCCACAACTTCCCCAAACAATCTCCTCCAGTGCCTCACCAACCTCACAGCAAAGAATTTCTTCATGTCCAACTTAAACCTACCCCCTTTCAGTTTAAAACCATTACCCCTTGTCCTGTCACAACAGGCCTTGGTAAATGCTTGTCTCTGCCTTTCATGTAAGCCTTCTGTATACACTAAAAGTTTGCAATAAGGTCTCCCCAGAGCCCTCTCTTCTCCAGGCTGAGAAACCCAGGTCCCTCAGCATTTCTCCATCAGGAAGGTGTTTCAGGAGTGTTAGGAGTGTCATAGCAAGGTTCAGATAATGTAGCTAAGCTGGTAAAGGTCAAGCCTGGTGCCTCAGTGATAAGGGATGAAAGCACATGTATGGAAAGTCTGAAGAAAATGGGTACCTAAAAAAAGAAGATTGAGGAGAACATGGCATACTTCTTTTGTTAATATTGCTGCAGGGAGGACAGGAAACCACTGTGTGCCATGTTCAGTAGGGGAGAGAATAAGTCTGTTCATAACCAAAGGCTTTAAATTGGAAAAGAAAAAATCTTTACCTATATAAGGCTCTGAAACACTGGCTGGCAAGTTATGTGTGAAAAAGCTTTCACTGAATGTTTTCAAGAACAGGCAGATGACCCTCTACTGAGGAGGATTTAGTGTGCTTGATCCTGCCTCAGTGTAGGTTATTGGGCTACAGTTTTTGGTGTGTGTTTCTTTTTAGCTACAAAGTTCTGTAATGTACACTCTCCTTGCACAATCTGGGAGAAATTAGAGTTGAGTCCAAACAATCAGGCTGGGACTGATACTCATGTCTAGATGAAACAACCCAAATATGAAGGCGGAAATTCAACTAAGTAGCTACTATTAAAAAAGGACTATAAATAAATTGCCTAGAGTTTGAGACAGTCGCATTACTGTGGGAAACCATGAAAGAAAGGTTATTTTTAACTTTCCTGTTGGCTTTTCTATGGCAGTTGATCTGGTGATTTATTGAAACACATTTGTAATGATTTCACTAATGTACACGACATGATGAAAAATGCCATGTTTAATGAGTTTTATGTGATTCATAACAAACTGCAGGCAGTAAAAGCCTGATGACATTTTTAAATTCTACAGGACAGGAAAAAAATTAATTTTAAAAGCATGAAACTAAATTCTGAGAAATGTTCCTCATTTAATTTGCCATTAAATCCAGGGAGAAGTGAAAATTTTAAAAGGTTCCCTAATTAAATGTAGTCTATTGAGTCAATACTACAAGGAACTGAAAGTCAGTTGGGATAAAACAAAACCATGCAACTCTCTGGATTCTGCTGTTCACTGTCTTTTGGTCTTTGCCAAGCATGCTTTTGCTCAAAATTACTTCTCACACAACCAAATAATATTGTAACAGAAAGGAATAAAGTGAGCAAATGTAATGTTCTCTTCCTGGAATGTCAAATTATGCTGTAAGAGTCATTTAATTTAAATTCTAAGAGCTAGTTACAGTTATTTAAAAAACAGAATTAATTTTTCCTTTGCACTCAGAGTCTTTCTGCATTTTGGTCCAAGCTATAAGTCTACCCAACTAACTCAGCTAATTGCCCAGACATTTGCTCATCTCCATTAAAATGGCTCAATACTCAGATAAAAATAGATAACAAATGGGCAACCCTTTTAAGGTTTGGAGGTTTTTTCTTTGGATGCTGAAGAGTGGGCTTTTGAACTTTTCCACATAAGAAGAAAAGAAGCTTGAATCTCTAGTGACTAGCTTACTATAGCTTTAATTCAAATCTGGATCTCCCATTAAGGTCATCTCTGTAGCGGTTTGAAGTTTTCCTTTTCCTTAACCTCTGCATTGAACTGAATATTCCTCAGATTCCCTAATTAGTTACAGTTGGAGCTTTAGAGACTTTCAAGACTTTCCTCTTTGAGCAAGGAAGAAAAAGGTTCAAACAATGGTCAGGAAGCCCTAAAACCTCTTATCTCTCAGCAGTTTGATTAGACAAGAAGAGTACTGTCTTGATGGATTGAAAGTGCTCTGTACTAGATAAGAACAGGAAAGATAAGAACATTAGGATTTTTTTTTTTTTACAGAAGAAAGGACTGCTTTCCTTTTAAGCTCTATCTTTTCTTCATTCATTTACACATTGCAGGAAAAACAGAATGTATTTGCATTTAATATTTATGCTTACACACTCATTGTGCCTCAATTCTTTAACAGACACAACAGAACGATATAAGATTAAATAATTGTCAAAACAGTCAAAGCTTACTAAGTGCCTTACTGTTATGTGGCCTTAGTGATGCTGGAAAAGAAGGTAGAAAAGGTGATGGTATAGAAATATGCAAAAAAAATTACATTTGTTCAATGTATTCACATTTAGATAGCAATAAAAAGTAAATATAGGTGTGAGAAAGACACTGGCTGCCGTGGAAGATGGTTGTGTAAATATTCTATTTATTTTTCTCTGTTCAGTGGGTTGGTTGTTGCTTTTCTGCCAGTTGCTTTCCATTAATGACTTTGGTTCTGAAAGGCCTTAGAAGGAAATTGTTTACAGATATTTTCCTTTGCTCTGACAGAAATATGAAGCCATTTTCAATCAGCTTCCTCCTGTTCTGCATTTGTGGCCCAGCCACTTCCCCATTTAAGTCAATCAGGACCTAGCCATCCACTTAAACTGGAGCAGATGAAGTTCTTTACCTAGCAGTGGCTAAAGACCCAGGGAGATGAATGTTTTTTATAAGCAAAAGGATATTTTAATAGCTCAGCTTTTTTCTAGTTGATTTAACTATGTCTTCCAGTGCCAATATAGAGAAAGAGACCTTACAGTCGTCCTTTTAAGGACCCTCAGGGTTTCATTTGTTCTCAGGTGGACTTTGCATTAAACAGTTCCACTCACAATTTTCCTAAGACGTCACAGTCATAATCCAATGTATATAATTTAAAAGGCAAAAACATCCTGATACAGCATAGAAAGCTTTTAGCTGTATGTGGTTTTCATCGGGGGTTTTTTTCTCCTTTTTTTTTTTCTGGTCATTGTTTAAGAGCTACTCACCAGAGATCTTTTGTAGATTTTATGGGAATCTATTTATCATTACATGATGTTAATTCAAATTTTTTCATTGAACCTACATACTTCTTGCCTCTACATTTATAATTGCACAGATTTATGATGCTGTGAGGTTCAGAAACTTGGGCAATCTGGAGCAGATTATGTTTGGGCCAAAGCAGCAGATTGCAGCCATCCTTTCTCGTACCTTTCCTATAACTTCACACGAACTAACTGAAACAGCTGAGGTGGTCTGGGATCCATAATATCAAACTATTTACACATGAAAAAAGTTAACTTGAGAACTCAGAAAGATTTAGAGGAAATGGACTAAACTGTAAGTTTCATTCTATAATCACATCTTAATTACATTTCACTTATCAGCTACTGCTGGCTTTTGATGAATCCCGTGGAGCAGCTGGTTTGCCTTTCTTGCTTGCAGAAAAGTAAAGAAATCATCAAAACTTTTCAGGAGAAATCTGGGTCTACAAGGAGAGTCTGCAGTCAGTGGCAGGACTCCCAGATGCTTCAGCAGAGTGAAGTCTATGTGCTGTGATGCTGCCCATAGGCAGTTACAACAACAAAACAGAAAAAAAGCTTCATCTATTGAGATACGGGGAGGAAGAAGCTGGAGAAGATTTCTGTAGGGTGGTAGAAGATAAGTGGCAGTAATGAAGATGAGGAGGCAGCAAATGGAGCAGAGGCAGCAGGACAGCTGTGAGAAGAGACAGAGGTGTGGAAAATTGAGGGTGGAACTGAAATAAGTGGAGTTGTTTCTCAGATTAAAGAAGGGAGTATATTTTAAATTGGTTCCTTCAAGGAAATGACTGTGGTGTAATGGGTGAACTGAGAGGGTTAAAAGCCTTCAGACAGACAACAGGCAAAAAAGACCTTACACTGTATTTAGATCCATATCAGCCCTGCCAGAACAGTTCATCCCACCTCTGGCTTGTTCCCAAGGAACTTTTTCCTTCACAATTCTCACAGATGGACTGGGGTTGTAGCACAAGGCAATTGAACAGAAAAGTACAATCCATAGGACAGTGTCTGAGGACCTCTTTCCTCAGGACCCCACAGCCTGTGACACGTGGTCCATCACGTCCTGTACCAAAATGTTTGCTTCTCATGTAGAGGTGAGAGAAGAGTGGAACTGAGAGCCCAAATGCCTGTAAAAAAGAACACCTGCATGCAGCAAGGGAAATAGATGATCTCTGACCATATGAGAGATGTGGTTCTCTGCATGGTCCTGTGAAGCTTCCTGCAGCAGCAACAAATACCACAGCACTGCACTGGTCTTTGAAGTCAGGCATTTAGGTTGTGACTGTCCCATTGAGTGACACATACTTGGGACTGTCTTGGGCATTGAGGCCAGCTGGTGTGCAATGACTTTTCTATCTTCCAAACCTACAGATGAGCTTACAAAAGATAGACAAATAGACTCTCCTGACTCCCAAAGCAAAGACAAATCCAGACCGAGACTTGGTCAGCAGTGCTCTCAGGCACGTTGCCAGCTCCTCTGATTGTTTCTCATCTTGGAAAAAGCTAATTAGTCACGTCAAAACCTTGCCAGAAAATAGTCTACTGGTTGAACAGCACAGATGGGTGAATCACTAAGACTGAGAACACTGTTTTGTGCATTTAACTCAGCATTATAGAAACATTAATGCTATTTGTCTATGAGTTACTCATATTGTTTACTCTGAGAAGGATCATTTCTTCTTATAATAATATCTCAGTTTATTTTAAGTATTTGTAATTCCAGTAACAGTAGGAGTCTGGGCATCTTTTTGCACGTCAGGATGTAGTGATCCCACCC
This sequence comes from Illadopsis cleaveri, assembly GCA_013399915.1. Taxonomy (NCBI): domain Eukaryota; kingdom Metazoa; phylum Chordata; class Aves; order Passeriformes; family Timaliidae; genus Illadopsis; species Illadopsis cleaveri. Next base: position 76,847 of record VXBB01021903.1, read on the forward strand.
CACAGTGTGAAAAACAAGCATATTTCCAAAGGCCATGGAGGGAATTTTACGAGTCAAGTTCTCCAAACCTGAACCACTTGGCAGGACCCAAGGCTGTAGAGCTCCCCACAGACATGCTCTGTTTTGAAACCATCAGAAGGCACATGCCCTTGGATCTGTGTGTGGCAGCATAGACCTGTGTGGTCACCAGGATGCACCTTAGAAAATGGCTTCAGGAACACAGAGGTTCCTCATCATTTCCATCGGGTGCCAGAGAAATCCCTGGTTTAGCATGTCCCCATTCACACAGCTGGAGAGTTGGCAATTGCTCCTTCCTTGGCTGCTATCCAACACTGAGTCAGTTGGGGGACTAAGAAATACCACTTCACATGCACTCCTGTTGCTGCCTTTCCATTCACAAATGTAAAAACATCCTTGATTTTTTCTGACAAAAATGTAAACAAGGAGACTAGCTGGCCCAGGGGATGTGTAATAGGATATAGACCCCTTCACCTCTGTCTTATGAACAGAACATCATACCCCTCTGATGCACATTTTGTGGCTTGTGAGAAGAGAGCTGGTGGTCTGAGCCTCAGTGTCATGTGTCTGCTGCAGGAAGCCACATGATTTGGGACTGATTAGCCTCTTTGTCGGCACCTCCCACAGAGGGGCTGGTGATGAACTGGTACCTCCTGTGCAGAGATAAAACACACTGATTGTACAAGGGGAACTGGTCTCAGTGATGCTGATCTTGCTTTTGTCCCCTTACTAGTAGCCAGTCTTTAGCTATCTGTAGGAAAGCTAATCATGAGCGTGAATTTACTTACATGACTGTAATAAAAGCACTGTAAACCATAGACATGCATTTGTGACTCAGATATGCAATGCTGTATCTGGCAATGTTGTTTTGGTGAGTAAAGAAGAAGCTTTAATGAAATGGATGCCAAAATCTGACATTGCATCACCTGGCTCTGAACAGTCCTTCAGTGCCTCTGACTGCAGCACCTGCAGACCTGCTGACCAGGTGAGACCCTGCACCAGTTGAGGGAATCCAGCCTGCTTTGTGCTCACATCTCTGCAACAGGAGGGATGTGTGTCTAACCTTTGTAAACAGCAGGAGCAGCCCCTTCCACACTGCCCAGAAGGAATGCTTCCAGCCTCAGCATTTCTGGTTTAGGGCTCTGAGGCTTAATCCACCAGCTAAGGCTGTATCCATCACCTGTGAAGGGAAATTCCCAAACTTAGCAATATTGATAGGTTTTGTGGGAACTCTTTGCTTACAGCTGGTAAGTACATGAATAATATCTGCAAATGCTTCTCTTTGTGTTATTCTGTTAAAATACAGTCCTCACATTCCTATTGATGCACCAGTGTCTGGGAATACTGAGTTCTGCCCTGCCTTCAGAATGCTTCCAACTTGGGTGTAGCTGAGCTGAATTTGGTTGGATTCTGGGATGTTGTACAAGTAAATATCTAAATTTAAACTGGATATGTGACTGGCTATTTATAACTGGGTTTATCCACACTGGTCTCTTAATGCCTCTTGACATGGGCAAATGCAATAAATTAGGGCCAGGTGTATTTCTGCAGGCACTATTATTTTCACTAATAATAGGAGTCTCCTTACCTCCAAACAATCAAGTAGAAAAGAATTGTAAGAGAAAATATTTGGACACAAATTTCTATTAGCTTCCATTAGCTGTGGTGGTGGGTCAGGCTGTTGCAGTTCCTTTGCTGCTCACTCAGCTCTGCTCTCCTGTCAAATGTTGCTGCCTTGAGGAGAGTCCTCAGCTTCTTCAGCAGAGGATCTGATGGCTTAGCTCCAAACCACCTCCTGCAGAAGCTCAAACTGAGCTCTCAGGGTTGAACAAGCTCTGGGGGAGAGTGGAATAATATCTTGAGCTATATCATCTGTTCACTAAATGAATTTATCTAGAACCTGAATTCAGAAGAAACCCAAAGAAAAACATTGTGCTAAGAAGGAAGCAAAAATAAACTGGACTATTCTAAGTCTAGGACTGCAGGTCTTCTTTGGATCCAATTCCAACATTCTCACATTATTCCCTCCCTTTTTCCCTGTTCACAGCACTAATTTGCACTCATTTATCCAGAAGTCAGGTCTTCTGTTGTGTTAAATGCCAGAAAACAGCAAAGATGACACAGGATTGGGCACAGTAACATGCAGAAGTAGGTGAGACTTTTCATCAAGCCTAGAAAGAAGTGGGCAATAAAAATGTCTGACATAGGAGTATTCAGACTGTGAGTCTTCAGACACAGCTCACAGCTCTTTTCTGATTTTACTGGTGGCAGTGAGCACTGGGTGGATGTGTTACATGATTACTGGGGGGCCAAATGCACTGATAAAGTAAAAGTCACCTAACTATCCCCTCAATATAATCTGATTGAACCAAATTCCCCTGAAATCTTGAAATAGTACAGCCAAAGGATCTGCAAAGGCATCAACATCCTCTCTGTAGGATCCACAAGTACTGGTTTTTCCAGTCAGATGGAAGAAGACAACTCAAAACATTGTGAGGAAAGCACCTACTGGGCTGCCAGCTGGCTGACTGGAAACATGAGATGTCAAAACTCTCTAAAAATCCCAGTCCTCTAGAGATTTCTATT
>VXBB01021903.1:79497-92155 GCA_013399915.1 Illadopsis cleaveri
TTTTTTTTTTTTTTTTTTGAGATAAGTCACTCAAATCAATTCAATTCCTAACCACCTGCTACTCTTAATAACCCTGATATAATTGCCCTCACATTTATTTAGTCTAAGCTCTTTCTTGCTGATATTCAGCCCACACTGTAGATTTCAGGAACCTGATTTAAGCAAATAAAATAAATATTGTTGATAATTTAATTACAGTAAGAATACCCAGGGTTCTTGATAATTTTTGGGAAAGCAAAAAGGTCAGAAGGATTAGATCTGAGAAAGTTCTTAAGAAGCCAACTCCAAGAATGTACATTTCAGTGGTCACTTAATTCATGGCAATGCTTAGGACTCACCTAGGACTTCTGTGTTTGAATGTGGAGTATTTAATCCCAAACACTCTGGGAAAGAACTTCCTCTTGTTATAGGCCCCCAGATTCAGTGTTTTTGTTTGCATCAAGGCACAGATCCCACTGAAAAGCATAGAGGACCTGACCTAGCCAGATGGTTTGGGTACTTTCTTATAGGCAAAGCCATGAATTTGAGTCCTTTCAACCTAAACTACTTAATGTGTCTGTGGCCTATTGACACAGCGGTGATACAAAAAGTAGATATAATGCCAGGATTGGAAATTTCCTTGTCACAATCCTTCAGACTTGGTGAGAGAACCACCTGAGCTGGTTCAGAGGCCAGCCTTGATATCTAGAAAGGGTTGAGGGTTCAATCCTGCTTTTTGCATAGTGTTTCATACTTGATATGTATAGATGCTGGCTGAACCTCACTCTGGAAGTGTCTCTGTGCTGAAGGCACTGAAGATATGTTCAAGGGAAATGGTCTTAGATGTTATGGTTCTCTGTCACTACTGCTCCTCCTCTAACACACTGCTTAATGAACAAAGCAAAGCTGGAAAAACAATGTCTTCTCAGGCCTCAGCCATTTCAGTGAAAATTGTTTTATTTATTTGAACATACCTTTCTGTCACAGGAATGGGTTGTTAATTCCAGGAATGGGGTAGAGTGGAGGACTCATTCTTAAATTGCAGTAGGCAGATTTGTTGATCTGTTCCTTATCTCTTTCATGGTCTCTTCAAGTTTAGTCTCTGACAGCCTTATGCCTAAATTTGTTATTGTAGTTTCTACTTTGCTACTGCTTACAGCAAGATCAGATAATCTCAAATATACTCCTTAATATGTTATCATCAAAATTTTCCACTAACACAGAAGACAAAATAAGCACCATCTCTAAATTACTTGAACTGCTAGAAGAGGATATAAAAAATATTTATTCTTCTTCCCAAAAAAAACCTGCAAATCTGTCTGAGCTTAGCTTTGTTTAGCTCCAGTTAGCAAGTTTCCCCTGTGTCTCTTTACTTGCCTTTTCAGTGGATGCTCTCAATAACTCCAAGTCAAGACTGAAATCCATTCACTGCAACCAACAAAGATCAGTGTCTGGCAAATCAGCATCAAATGCCTGAGTTTGGGCCCCATAGCCATGAAGGCAGAATATCCTGCAAAACCCCTAGAGATTGGACACACAAATCTATACCCTGCAATACAGATTTTCTCTTGTACAGCTTGGTGTGTCATGATAGTCATAATCTCCTTCTGCTCTTAGGGAGATGTGAAAATTCACGTTATTTGAGCATTCATAAGTTTTGAGGTGCTAATTGATAGCCTGGAGTTCTTTGAGCCCTCTGTGTTTTTGCCACCCATCTGTTTTGCCTCCTGTTTGTTAACACAGCTGGTGAAACTCATCTGCAGGAACCCACTTCATCCCAGGGTTCTTTAAAATCTAATCCCAACCTCTAAATGTCCAATTGGACCAATCAAAAACAATTAGAGAACGTGCAGTTAAAGCAATCAACGCTACAAAGCAGCCTTAGGAAAGGCAATGCCAACTGGTGTGCTTTTGTGCACATACTGATTTATTAGGTTATACAGTGATAAGATAAAATTGCAATGAGCCTGGTGGGGAACCCAGAGGTCATGATCTCTACATTATCACTGGGTTTATCTGATCTATATCATGGGGGCTTAATGGTAACTGTTGTTTTTTAAAACAATACCTTTTGTTCTCAGTTAATGTACTTCTTGTTGTCTTTGGAGAGCAATCTAAACAGTCACAGCCACTGATGATAAGTGTTGGCAAGGTGATAATCAGTTTGCTTGCTTTATAATCCCTACAGGAACAGATGGATTAAAAAATTTTAAAGGGTGTTATAAATTACAGTGGAGTAATAATAACAGTTCAATTGTTTGTGATGAGAGATAAACTAGTAAGGAGAAACATTTTTTTGCCAGATTAACTGGTACGCTTGCAAACAACAGAGAAGTTTTCTGTCTCACACCTTTGTACCATATCTTGCCCGTTTCCCTTCTGCTGGAAGCACAGAATCTTTTCTTTGTTCCCTCTAAAATCTCAAATAGGGACATGAAATGATCAGGAAAAAGACTGAAGTCCTTGCAGGACCCTGTGTACATCCCAGAGTTGGGTGTGTTTCTTCTGTCCTGTGTGTAAGAGGTTTGGTGGAAAGTGGCTAGGGACAGGGACCCCGTGAGCCACAGAAGGGCCTAAGGAAATCAGCCATGGACAATCTGTGGTCAAATGCTAGAAACAGAAGGAACTTTTTTCTGTCTGTGATATGTGTTTTCAGCCACCTGGCGACCAGCCAATCCCTCCTAGGTCACAAAATCTGTTGTAGGCATAAATTTGGTTTTCTCCAGGGAGATTTGTTACTCTCACTGTTTCACATGGCCATTTCATAGAAATGAAACCTAAGGAAACTCTGTTTATAGGTACAATTCTGTATTTGAACAGGACTGAATTTCCTGTGACTACAGCTTGAACACCTGTACCTCACTGGATCACACTCAGCCCCAGCACATCCAGTCAGTATAATCAGGAGGTGTAGAGAGTTACTTGACACATCCTAAAGAAAGGTTATGAAGGCTGACACCCTAAATCATCTCTTTCATGGGTCAAGATTTTTACTGTACATCACCATTCCTCACACAGGGTCTTATCACATCCTTAATCATATTTCTTGCCCTCGCTCTGTCTTTTCCATTTTTTCCAGATTAATCCTGAATACTGGGTTTCAGTGACTTTTATTATTACCTTACTTCAGAAGACATTCATATGTCTGCCTAGCTCCTCTCTTCTTTTTTTTTTTTAGGTGAATACATTGATGCAAGAAAGGTGTATAATAACTCCATCAGTTGTATTGGACAGAAGGGTTTGGTATGTAAATTCAGCAACCTGAGTAGGAGACCCCTCACATGAAATTTTGTAAAGATCTCTGGTCTCCTGATAACATGATGGTGTCACTCATGGTTTAGGATGTTGCTATGTAAGACCTGTATGTTTTCACAGTCTTGACAAAATATTAGTTGAACAATGAGGTTTGCAGTAACAAAGAACTCCTTCAATAGAAAGAAGAGTATAATTTTAGTGTTTCTAGGCAGAAAGATGGCTTTTGTAAGGTAAACTAGACCAAAGCACTGGAATCCTTTAGAAAAAGGAAATTTAGGTGACTCAGGAAGAAAGTAATTCCCTAGGCTGCCTTCCATTATTTCTTATAAATTCTCAGTTCAAGTTCAGCCCTGGAGCAGAAGGATGGATTAAATGCCTTCCTGAGATGCCTTTACATTTATTTCCTGTTATGACTTTTCAGAGCTTATGAGAAATGAAGGTAGAATGAAAGGAACGCTCCCCATAGTTGTGGTTCTTCCAGACAGCCCCTGAAATGTGTTTTTCCATTGAACTATTAGTTTCTAGGTGAAGAACTAGTAGAGTTGGTACAGGTGATGATTTAATAATAATAATAAGGAAAACTTCTATTCAATGACAAATAATCACAGAGAAAGCCTGAATCGCAGAACCAATTAATTTTTTATCGGAACAATAAAAAATGTCATAGACAGTAATATAATGTGCTTATCTAGCTATTTTGCTATATAATAATGTGCAGCCACTTGCACTGTTCATGGGAAATATGAATAACCATATTGAGTGATGTTCCTGGTACAGACATAATGGCAGTGTACCTACTAAAGAAAAGAACTAAAGAAATAATCTTTTTTTCAGAAACATGAGCTGACAGGAAGCAGTGAAACTAAACATACAACTTGACAGCAGCAGTGGTTTTCTAGAAGTGAGGATAATGAAGAGTTGGAAGCGAATGCTTGGGGAAGAAAGGAGGGGATCACTCCAGAGAGGATGAATATATGTTGAGAAAGTGCATCTTTGAAGTACATTTGCACAGAAGAGTGGACTATATGACTTTTTTGAGCCCAGTTGGAAGCACTTCCTGTGAAAGCAGCTCAGCCTCCCACCCTTCTTTCTTTATCTCCAAACTATGATATCTGCAAGGCTTCTTCATCTGGAAAACCTAACTGCAAAAGTTGCAGGAAGGTCTGGTTTGATGAAGTCTGCTGTTGGATGTTAGACCATCAGCACAGAGGACATGGTCTCAGACTCCCATGGAACCTCCAATCAGCCTCCAGCAGTTCCTTGTGTGAGAGAATATCATCAGCCAAGGGAAGATGAAGTGGGTGCATATGCAGTCTACATGCTTAACCACCCTTGTGATTTATTTTCAAGTGGTGTTCAGTGTTTGTGTCTGGCAGGCACAGGCAGGGACCTAGCCCCTGATGATTATGATGACTGCCTGTCTGCAGTGGAGCCTGTTCCTGTCAGTGAGAAGTTGTCTCTTCTGGGAGGAGCTTGTGACGATCCCTTATAGAGTTGATTACACTTGTAGACGTCTCTATCACAAGGGAATAGATATCCTGAGGCTGGCATCTGCCTCCTGACTTCAGGAGGTTGGGTCACTTTGAAGGCCAGGAGGAGCAGAAAGATAAACCACAAATGGCAGCAGAAATGGCATTACCTGTATGATATTCCAGACTGAGAGAGAGGCAAGCCATTAGAGATACACACCTTAAGGTGAGGAATGGACTTTTCTATGGAAAAGGGAAGCTGTAGACTCAAACTCTAGCTTCAGTGTATAAGAGTAGACCAATGTAGAACAGGAAAACTGAGAAAAACCTCTAATATTACAGGACAATAGCTAGCAACACAAAATATCCTGTCTTATTTACATTAATGAAAGAATCTATCTGGAAAACTCCTTAAAAAGTTATGTGAGATAATGTAAATGGCATTTGGCCACCATGTCAAGAGCAGACCCAAGGGTCCCATGTGGCTTTAAACAGCAGAATTTTCTCCCCACCAACCAAAAGAAAAACACTTCATTTGTGAGATGCAGGGGAAGGAAATAAAATATCTACAGGGTTGTGTTTAAACAGGCAGTACATCTCAGAGGGAGAAAAGCACAGCTGAACTCAGCTGAGCTCTGTAGTGCCAGAAACCAGAGACCAACTGAGTAAGAGCTGCTGCTGTCTGGATATATGTATAATCTATTCCAGTTTTGGGCCCCATCTGAGTACTGGGGAAATCCACAGGCAATATCTGTCTGTGGTTTAAACCTTGACCTGTATTCTCTGAGATGCTCTTTCTTCAGCAGCAGTAGTAATTCTTTAGAAGGTTAGTCTAGTCAAGCTCTGCAGGACAGCTGCAAAGGGTGTCAGTGCTGAAAGGCAGCAGAAATGGAAAACAGGATAGTTCATATGGGACATCCAGCCTTTACATTCTGTAGAATTTGATCTCACAAGACAGCCAGAAACTGCTCTGGAGGAGGGATTATTGGGATGGAGGAGACCTAGACCGATGATCTGGTCTTTATACCACTCCTCAGTAGCACACACAGACCAGTGTCAGTGAAGATGTAGATGGAGCTTGTTTCTCCTTGCAACCCTATGCCAGAAGCACGGCATTAGGTAAGGGAAATAAGACTAGCATACTTCACAGTGGGAGTGAACCTGGGCCGACAACCTGAACATCACAAGAGTTCAAAGGTGAGGGTTTCAGCTTGTCCAGACCCAAAGGTTTAACCGTGGCGTGCCAGCTGATGAAGGTATGAGGACAGAAGGTGCAGTGGCCAGCATTTCCTAAGCAATTCTTGTTATGTTCCCTCAGGGTCTGCAAAGCACACGTGCTTCCTGTGGCTGTGATGGGGAGGGGGGAGATGTCAGGCTGGGGGAGGCCCCTCTGCCCAAGCAGCTTCCTGGGGAAGGTGGATCTTGTGCTGCACTGGAGCTGAACCCGAGGACGGTGTTTGCCTGGAAGCCCTGAGTGGTTCCAGATGCAGCACTGTGGGGTGGTGTGGGGCCAGCACAGGCAGCTGTCTCTGGCATTTGGCAAAACCAGGAGGGCAAAGCTGCCCTAGCTGCATGTAAATGCTTTCTCATGAGATACTAAACCCTGCTAATGGGCAAGCTGGCTTTTCTTGGCTTTCACCAGGCTAGTTCTCTGATATGAATTTTTGGTCGTGCTTGATTCTTAATCCAGGTATTGTGAATACCAGTGAGTTGTGCCTTATCTCTGCTAGCTCTGAAGATCCTCACTGCTCTCTGCAGTGGGCCAGCCATCATAGTTGTCACTAGTGTCAACATTCTGCTATGTGGCTTGGTCCCAGCCAGCTTTCAGCCATGGCATTGACTTGAGCCCTGGAAAGAGAACTGTCTTTCTGAAGGTGATCTTGCTTTAGTGACGTCTAAGTGCTCAGTTATGAGAGCAGATGAGTCATTTCCAGCAGAGGTACTTACAGATGTGCAAATAATGAAGGGCCTCATTGGTGCCAGGAGTGTTTCCTGTTTCACCTGTGAATACCTGGGCTGCTGCCTTCCTGTACCTGTCTCCCACCAACTGCAGACGAGGCTTTCAGAGAAGCTGCTCTGGCAGAAATCAGTCCATGCTGTGCACTGGAACCCATTGCGGAGGCTGCACATCCCACACTGGGTAATGTGCTGCCTTAGACAGAGATCTATATTCCCATCTGACCTGCTCCTCCCTTGCAGCAGTCTTTGCCTGATATTTTAGTTGGTCCATGTGGCTCCAGTGTGTAAAAGAGCTTAACAAGCAGGATGCTGTTTGCACTTGTGCCATTTACTGTGTATGCATAATCTGGGCTTCTAAGTTTTCCATGCAATATTTTTCCTGAAACATCAACTGCCTGGAAGATAATTTTAGCTCTGCTTGCATCTCCTCAAGCTCATGTCAGGTATGACTGTAAGTGGTAGCTGTAGAATTTATAAACAGGGCAAATTCATCACCCTGTTTAATAAGCCAGGCCTTGAAAATGAAGGACACCAGTTTCTTTCTTCAGCATCCTGTCTGGTCCGTGTCTGACATGCTCAAGCCAAATAGGCACCATCAGGAGCATTCATGCTTTGGGCAGCAGTGGGGAAAAGCAACAAAGTGTCATTTCACAGCCTGAGCCACTGCTATTGTTCTACGCAAGATCTATAAAATAAATAAGGTCTCAAAGCTTTGCAGTAAAGAAAGGCTTCTAAATAAATGCCATTAAAAAGACAGTCTTGGAAATGAGCAAATATATTTTTCTGTGAGAGTTGTACTGTATGCTGACCATGAAGAATATCTTTGTCTCAGTCTTTGCTGGTTTACAGTTTGATCTCTATGTGGAAACAAGTGACAAAGAGTATTTGAGATGTTCTATTTTGGGATATCTATAGGGGAGGTTAATTTAGGTAAATCGGGAATCCTCTTGAGATTTCAGAGAAAGAAAATCTGGAGAGGCTTACAGACTAAGAATAGTGGCCTATGCTATTTCCCTGAAACACCTTCAGCTATGGCTAGTCTTGAGGAACTTTAAATGAGGCCTGTAGTTGGGATGGGTCCAGAAAGATGTTTTGTCTCCCCCAGTTTGGTACAGCAGGAAGAAGTGGGAAAGGTGTTGATGAGCAGAAATAACCAGAAATGAAAAGATTGCCACAATTTCAATGGTTGGTATTTAAAAGCTGTAAGACACATGTTTTTTCCTTAACTCTGCATGATGAGGAGTCTTAGGGACAAGATTCTTATGTTGCCCATACCAAACTAAATGGGGAGTAACTCCCAGATCACTCCTTGTTTACACAAGGAGACGTGTGTGAATCTGGATCTAAGAGGAAAGCCAGACAGGCTATCATGCTGGGTAGTGATGCAATATATCAGAGCTGGAAATCAGGCTACAGGCATTACAGCAAGAACTAGAGGCACCCTGCTCTCACATGTACTCTCTGCACGTGCTTGGGCTCTCCCAATTTCTCTACATGACCTAAGATGTTTTACATTTAATCCCTTCAGCTTTTTCCTTGAAAAAATTGCTTAGCTCTGCTTCTGTCGGGACACATGGCCACGGAGGTTTCATGTTTGGAGGTTAGAGAGAGGGATGCCTACAAGATCTCTGTCATCCAACTCCCACCCACTTGTTTGAACACCTTGAGTCTGAATAAAGGGAGGATGAAGCCTCAAGGATCTGGCAAAGGAGTTCATGAATTGTAGCTCTGGGGGTACTTCCTCTTGGATTTATCAACAGTGGCACAAATCTCCTGACTTCTGCCAGGGATGACTATGGCCTCATCTGGGTTTGTTTCCTTGTCTGTTGAGGAAATCCTCTTCCCTTGCCCCTTTTCCCATTGGCATTAGGCTGGGCTGTGCACCCACTGCCTCTGAGCTGCCTGTGTGCTGAGCTGCCTGTGCAGCCTCTGTGTGTGGGACCAGATTTGTGAACTGTTGGGAAATAAACAGTCAAGCTATCCTACCCACACAGGCCAATCTGACACTGTATGCCCAGCATTGCATTCCTTTGGGCTGGAAGTCCTCATTTATGCCTTTGTGGTTTTATTTCATGCATATTTTTTAACTGAAACAGTCTATTACTTCTCCCCATAGAACGATTAGGTGTGTGACATTTACACCAAAACAACAGTGTTTTCAAATGCTGCTAGTAAAATGCTGAAGGTTTCTTTTAAAGTGAGAAAATAGATGTAAGCAACTAATAGGTTTTTTCTTTGGTCCCAGAAAACTAAACCTCTCAAGGCCAAAATCTTGCAAATAAATTTTTGAACTTTTTTACAGGTACTCTTTGAACTACTTCTAAATTAATATGTGTATATGCTTTGCCATATTTTATGAACTGCTCTGCTCTGCTTTACACTGAAAATAATAAACTGATGCATTAGTTTAAAAGGAATCAACTAAAAGACCTTTTTTCCTGCATGTGTAGGAATGTGTTGTGGATGGTTCATTTTCCTAGGGCTTGCTGTCACAAAACAAAATAAAAAATTTTTTTAAAAAAAATCAATAAAAACCACCCCCAAACAAAACAAAAAACTGCTTTTGCATCCTAAGTGGCATGGCTTTCTTTGTGATGTTATGCACTTCAGGGGAAAAGCCCAGACCAAATAACTGCTGTGTCTGAGCTACAGCCAAACGGCCAAAGCAATACAAAATATAACTAACCAGTGTAAGTTGCTGGTTTACCGGAGGTTGGAGGTAAAGCCATAGTGTAGCTTATTTCCTAAGGGTGATTATTTTGGCAAGAGCCAAAATCTTGAACAGTCCTGGAGTGATCTCTTCACAGTTCCTGTGCTGAGCAGAAATAAGGCAGTGTCCTTTGCAAGTGAGGAACACCACTGATGTTTTCCTGCCTGTCTTTTGAGCCATAAGTTTGTCTGAGCACCATTTAGACCTTTGATTTGGTTGACAGACTGTAGATCTCCGAAGTCATGTGAAATATTCTGTTTTTCAGAGCTGAAGGGCAGCAGTCTCAGCGCATTCAGTTGCCCTGGAACAGCTGATGGTGCCAGCAGCTCACCCTGGGGCATCTCGGGTTTAGGAGATAAACTCCATTAATTCCCCCATTCCCCTGCAGGTGGTCTGATGGAATCAGCCTTAGCATTTATATGGACATTTAGTTCATGCTGATGATACCAAGGAGAACATTCTCAAGTCAGCAAAAGTTAAAAAAATAACAATTAAAATCAGATATTTACAGTTATCCTTAAGTTCCAGAATTCCCTCATTCAAAATCCATTATCCAACCATTATACATCAGAGCTCCAAGGCAATTGTATGAAGTCCCTTAATTTGTGCTTAGCTAAGATGTGTCCCCCAGTCAGTCACCAGACACCATCTGAAGACTGGAAGAAATATTAGAAAATATTAGCCTTTGCTAATTTTCTCCTGTAATTAAGCCTGCTCACTGCTGGAAAAAAAAAGAAAACAGCTCATTTGAATCTCATTTTCTGTTATCTAAGATGAGGTCATGCCTCTGGCTTGTCTGGTGAAGATGCTGAAAATTGCTTCAATTATCCCTGCTTAACTGAGTGTAATCACTAAAATATCAGATAATTGGAGCTGCAAGGTAGTGCTGTTGGCACTTAGCCTGCAAAATGAATTATTGTTTTCCCCAGTCCAGTGTAGAATCTTTCCTGCTCAATTTACTGTTAAGTCAGCAGTGTTTAGTTTCATTCCTTCACCTTGATATGGAAGATGTGATGGAAATAGAGAAAATGTGTTATTAGACAAGGGAGGCAGAAGTGACAGGGATGTTGTGTATTCATTAAAATTTATAAGTATAAATCTGAGATGGTCTGATTTACTGTCTCTGAAAAATTATACTGTAGAGAAATATTTCATACAGCCTAGGGGTGTGTGTGATTTCAAAACTGTTTTGTGTAAATATGTCCTGGATTAATGCCATGTAAAAAGAAAAAAAATCTTAATATATTGATTGGGATTCAGATGTGAACCCTGGAATAGCTATATTGGTGTTATTTCTCCCTGGCTTGAGCTCATCCAGCAGATACACTTCGTTAGCAAATATTTACTCTGAATGCCTCATTCTAACCAGGAAGGAAACTTCTCATTGCTCTCAGCAGTGCTGGGTCGAGCCCCTTCAAGGGCTTTTATCCTCACCACACTTCTTTGAGGTTGGCAAATAATGTAATCTCAGGTCAGCTAAGGCAGACTGAGGACATGGAGAGGTTGGAGGGTCAGTCCTCCCACCCTCGGGAATCTTGAACAGGAACACGAGCAGGGACCACACGTAGCACACGTGGAATTGATGCATCTGCTGCCCTCTCCTGCCCTTTGCTGCAGTTCCTGCAGCCAGCCCCTTGCAAGGGAGAATGGGCATACTGCAGGATCTACTGGGTTTTTCTTTATTAAAGCATGAAAGATGCTACCAGCTTGATTAAGATAGTTTGCTGAATTTGGAATCTCTTGGATTCCTCTTGAACATTATAATTCATAGCTACTCCACAAAACAGATGCATTTTTATTTGATATTTAGCTATTTATTCAGTCATTTCAGATTAATAAGACCATGCTGAAAACCCAGGTCTTCAGCCCTAAAAAGACAAATAATTGAACAAGAAATCAGCCTACCATTTGCCCAGTTACATCTCCTTTTCATTTGTTGTGGAGTTTAGTTACTTTCCTGCATCTTGGTTGTGCCCATCAACCATACAAGATTGGACCTACTCCTTAGCATTGGCCAAGAAGGCTGTACTAAACTTTTCTCAGATGGATGATTTCCTTTCTTCCCCAGCCATCCTTCTCCCAGAAAAAAAAAAAAAAATCTCTCAAAGGTGATAAAGGGCAAACAAAATCCCTGCTGTAGCCAGCGAGTGGCTGCAGAGCTATACATGGTGAGAGGAAGGAGTGACACCTCGGGAGATTTTCATCTGCATCCTGCTGCGTACCAGCTTCCTACACAGGCAAGCTCCACACAAAAGAGTTAATCACAAACTCATCATCCTGAAAAAGATCAACACAAACGACTCTTGCTTTTACATTGCTGGGGTTGTGCTAACATACATATCCAGGCTGGGCTTCCCAGGGCTGGATCCAGCTGTGTTAATCTGCTTCTATCCAGTGCAGCCAGAAGCAACTTAATCTTTTCTGTCAGTCTTGCTTTTAAAGGCAATGTGAAAGAAGAGCAAGAAAAGCTCTGAGACAAGAGCTAAAAAGCTTTTAAAAGAGCTAAAAGGAGCCTGTTTTGTCTGACTGATAATTTGAATTGCCCACTTTTAAAGCTCAGCTGGTAGTGCTCAAAGTAAGGGAAGCAGAAGGCAGTGCTGTCATGCAAGGCTCCGGGTCCTGGGGACAGACCAGGAGGAAGGCAGCAATTGAGTCGGCAGAAAGAAATAATGTAAATATTTTGCCTGCTACAGTGAAGGCCATTAATAGAAGCTAAGGGCAACAAAAGGAATGTGGGTGGCTCAGGTGACTGTGAGATGTTTACACAGACTCTTGGAGAAAGCAAGACAGGATGTATCTGTCCCACCTATTGAAAGTAGCCATGCATACGTGGAAATATGTATTTAGATCCCCTATTTTCATGCAGAAAAAAAGTACTCTTCCCCCTTTTCACTATAAATACAGGAAGAGGATGGGCACTGTCAGGCAGAGTAGTGGGGAGAAGGGGATGGAGTGAGATGCCACTGAAGTTTCCCTTCCAGTGAGACCTGGTTCAGAGCTCTTCTGGCCCTGATTTGGTGTCACAATGTAGTTTAAACTGATGATGTGATGTGATCACAGTACATAAGCCAAAGAAGATGAAGAAAGTAATCCTGCAAAAGAAAACATCTCAAAGGCAAGCTGCATCCACAACCCGTCCAAAGCTGAGAGAGGCTAAGCTGCATACTCTGCCTGTGTGCTCTCTGTCCCAATGCACAGTGATAAAACCTTAATTTGCACACCAACATGTGACTATTTCCACAAAAAACTCCAAAATGGAGCTTGCAAAAAAAAAAAAAAAAAAAAA